>VXAU01005525.1:95574-156841 GCA_013399695.1 Formicarius rufipectus | reverse complement strand
AAAAAAAAAAAAAAAAAAAAAAAAAAAAAAAAAAAAAAAGTGACTTGCTAAGTATATTGCTCACCACATGGGAAGGAACTACAAGTGCAAATACAAACTGGTATGATGTAAGGAATATATTGTGTGCCCTTGAAAACCTGAACAGTTCACACTGGGTAAAATAGAGCTGCATCATAACATTTTATAATATCAATGAAAAGATTTACTAGAAGGAGGCATCTAGAAGTGCCAGAATACAAAACTTGTACCAGGGAAACAGAGGTCTTGCTTTGCAGGAATTGAATGGAATTTTGATGGAATTGAATTAATTACAACAGAGAAAAATGAGTCTCTGAGGGAATAACAAAATCTAGCAAGGTATTCCAAAGATGACTTAATTTATAGCATGGATCTCTCTTTACATTCTTCTTTACCAGAATGGAAAAATTGAATTTTGATCCTTTACAGAGCACTTGTAAATGCATTCTTTTGTTAGTTTGGGTTTTTTTTAGCATTTTTTTGGACATCAGTCTGATGCAGAAATGTGTGCTTGCAGCCCTGAAGGCCAATATTGTCTGGAGCTGTTGGAATTAGTGCGGAATTAGTTAGAATTAGAGGAGGGGTGCTAAGTTGGACCTAGGGCTGGAGCACCTCTCCTGTGAAGACAGTCTGAGAGATTTGGGGCTTCTCAGCTTGGAGAAAAGAAGGTTTCAGGGAGACTTTAGAGCCCCTTCCAGTGCCTAAAGAGGCTACAGGAGAGCTGCAGAGGGTCTTTTCATGAGGGCATGGAGTTATAGGAATGGTGGAATGGACTTAAGTTGAAGGAGAATGGGTTTAGATTGGTCACAAGGATGAAATTCTTCCCTGTAAGAGTGGTAAACTCTGGCATGGGTTGCCAGACAATTCAAGGACACCCCACCCTGGAAGTGTTAGAACCCAGGCTGGACGGGGCTCTGAGTAACCTGGTCTAGTGGAAGCGTCCCTCTTCAAGGCAGGGGTGTCAGAACACGATAATCTTTAAGGTCCCTTCTAACCCAAACCATTCTATGATTCTTGGGTTTCTCACAACTGTTCAGTAACTACAACAAAAAAATCTCATCAGACACTATTCTGCACATTAGATGTAATTTCCTAACTAGACATAATCTATATAGACTTTCTCTGAAATAATTCTTGCAAAATCCCAACTTAGAAAGGAAAATCTTCTTGACCTCTTCCAGAAAAACAAACAAGAAACAAGGTTTGGAATAATCATCCTCATCCATGCAGATACATTTCTTAAAGATGATTTTATCAAAGTAATTAACACAATTAAATGCTAGCAAGAATTAAAACAAAAACAGATCACAATGCAATAGGGAAAAAAAAACCAAACAAAAACAAAAAACAAAACAACCAAACAAATAAAAACAAAAGAACAAAAACAAACCAGTAAATATTTCCCCAAACTCTTTGTTACTTTTCATTATGCAGATTCAGCCTCTTTTGTTTCCATTTTATTTACTTTGATTTATAAGAATTTTTATTACACAGATATTTAAAGAAATTAATGTTTAATGCTGTTTATAGAATAACTCATGGGTATGATGCAAATTCTATTGAAATAAAAAGTGAATATTTTCATTAGTTCAACTTGTATTGGATTAACCTTGAAATTCCTGTGTGGGCATATAATTTATTATTTGTTATTCTTTCTGTGTATGTGTTCATTATTTGTCATTCTTTGCATTCTATTGAATTCAAATCAGAAACTATAGACATAATATGTGACTTGTCTAATCTGTTGCAAACACCATGACTAATCAACAGAAAATGGTATGTGATTTTAATTTACAGTCTTTGGATCTTTCCTGAAGATAATGATATTCTTAAGCCGAAAGATACTTTTTCCTAAGAAATATGTTTTTTTCTTCCCTAATGCATTCTTGCCATATTTAATTTGTTTTAGGATTTAGTAAAAGTAGAAGTAATTTTGCCAAAGTTTATGCTGAAGACATTTCTTGACACCACAACCAGTGAATTTCCATAAACTGAAAATTCAAAGTTGATTTCAGTTATTCATTTTTATAAACGAAACCAAAGAATGAAAAAGTAAATTTTCACTTTTACTTAGTTATTTAAATACTACGGAGGTAGGAATATATTTATTCATCCAGAAAGTCTGACAGGTTCATTTTGAACTCAGAGAACAGAAATATTGTCATTTTGTGCAATGAGAAAACATAACTGAGATGGTGTAATGCCATAGCACAGTCTTATCTGGTTTAAAGGAACCTTGTGTTAGAAACGTATGAGCACAAAAGAATAGACAATCCCCATTCCTAAAAACATACATTTCTCTTTGATACAATAATGGCAAGAGTTGGAAGAGCATCACAGTCAATGGCATAAGTTAATGATATGCAGGAAAATGAACATGATCCTCAGATGTATAAACAACATCTCAAATAATGATGCGATTAATTTTTATGACTTTTTCATACAGTAACTTGGATCTGAATTAAGCTACAAAAATTAAACCCAGGAATTTCATATGTCCTTTCGCATCTGTTTTAGGTGTAAGAAAAATACATGACTTAAAAAAAATAAATTGCTTGATTTCATAAATATATTGGGAATGACTTTTTATCCATTGTATTTCTATGTTTAAGCTGAATTTCTATAGAAGGTATGTCCAGATTTTCTTCAATACTTTTTATTTAAAAAAAAAAAATAATAAAAAATCAGGCCACTGTACTACTTTCCATACTTTCATTTTTCTTATGAAAAACATCACTTTGTTAGCAGAACAAAATGATTGTTTTCTTCTGAGGCAGAAAATTAACTTTTCTTTATTTATTTTTTGTGAAAGAAAAATGGGAGTGTTAAACATTGTCTGAGAACTTTAATTCCTAAATGAAAGACATTCTCCATTGTAGTGTACGTCTATTTCTAAACTGTCAGTGGTGATGGTTGGATACCTTTCTCCTTTGATGCCAACACACACTAAATATCACCTTTTATAAGCAGTGCCAGAAGGCAGATCTTTAACCTGTAGTTTCAGGTCATAAGATTATCCCAGAAAAATATTATTATGGAAAGTTCATGGACTGAAATGCACACACTTCTGAATGTTTCATATATTTTCAACATCTTTATAGATACTTTGATTGTGACTAACAATTCAATGAGATACCAAAGGCAGAATTGCTATGTTCTCTTAACATCCACTGACTTTGGAGAAGATTTGCCAAAAAGAGGTTTCGAATGAAAATGTCAAGATCCAGGACAATTCATATATATATATCCAGTAGTAATCATCCTATGTTCCATGAAAAATAGAGAGATTCTCATTTGTTTAGTTGCAGCAGGGTCAGATTTATTTTACTGCAGGAGACAAGCAAATAATTTATATTCTTTTCAAAATCTGACATTTTTCAACACTCTAGTATTTTTTCTTTGTTTAAACATCTACAGTCGGTAAATTTGTGATTTATAACCTACGTACTTGAAATCTACAAATTCAGTTCAGTGCTACCAAATAAAACAGTCAGAAACAAAAAAGTAAGAAAAAGGAGAGTGGGATCTCTGCAAGAAATATTTTATCCATATTGTAGAGGGACCGTTAATTATGTCAAAAGAAAAATAATGTTTCTACTTTATATTGGCAAATAGACCTGCAGATGAATCTGCTCCCTCTGACAATGGATGGCCCATAATTTGGGGATACATGCTTGAATGCTCTTCATCGAACTCCTGTGAAGAACACAGATCAAGATTATCCTAAGAATTTATACCACAGCAGAAAACCTGAGTAAGATTAACAATGTGGCTGCTCCAGGCTGTTTAGAAAAAAAGAAAAAATCCCAACTGTTCTGTGTAGACATTACAGATGTGCTTGGCATGGATCTAGTAAGTGCAAAGTGGATAAGGGAGCAAATATATTGAATATGTCAAGCTCAGGGAGAAAATTTTGGACTACTACTCAGACTAGCCAAACCTTCAAGGCAGATTTTCAGGTCTTTCTGAACAGATTAGTTTGCTCTAAAGCCTAGACTAACATCAGAAAACTCAGTACTTTTTTCAGCACCTGATCCTTTTTCTAGCAAAGTTTACCCGAATACAAAGTTATCTTGCTTAATACTCAATATTTTTTTTTTTCATCTTTTCTGGAAACTGCTCTTAATCCCACCTCGTCTACACAATGAGGGATTGTAATTTGAGCATCAGCATCAGAACATACCATTAAATACAGGAGAAAACTGTTTTTCCAGAGATTGAATTCAAGTGAGTAACTTCAGTTTATAATGTAATTACTATTTTTGTCATTTAGTGACTGCACATATACACAGAAGTGTATGTCTACATTCATGTGTGCCTGTATATGAATATCGTCACACATTCATCTTAAGGAGAGGGGTTTCAGTGCTCAGCAGCAGGCCCTGAGCTCCAGAGACGGTCTCCACACTTGCTGCACAAGCTGTAAGACAGAAATAACAAGATAATTATCCTGTGATTTCACAGTGCTTACCTTGCACTGCTTATGTAGCATGTGTCCGACAGTTGTAATGTAGTTACTCAAAAAATATATGTAGCAAACAATATGCCTAAAATAGATCCAGACCCTTTCTTCTGGTCTTTGTTTTTTTCCACTTTTTTTTTTTTATTTTTTTTTAAATTTAGTAATTTAACATGTCATTCCCTTTATCAGCTCTTTGTTCTGCTGACTTATGAGAGAAACAGAAATTGGAGCAACAAATTTGTGCTTTTAACAGGTTTATTATTACATTATTCCTTTATGGGGTCTTCTAAGTAATTGGACAAAACGATGTTATAAATTCCCACCGGAAATACTTATTCCTCTGTAGCCTGATGTCCGATGTCTGGAGGACATGAGCAGTGTATCTCCCTTGTCTGCTATTAGCACACTCACACGTTCTTTTTAGTGTATTAGAGGGCAAAGAAAACAGGGGACAAGGACTAAACGATCCAAATAGAGAGCAGGAAAGAGAGAGAAAGGGAGGGAGAGGATTTGAAAATGAGCCAACAAGCACTTACAGCAAAACTAACTACCAACAAAACATTTCCTTCACAACAAAGGTTGAATCAAAACGCTATTCCCCCAGCATATGAATTAGAAGAACAATTGTGTGATTATGATTAAAAAAAAGAGCATTACATTTTATGTTCAGCTATAATTGGTATTTATGACAATTTATGTAAACAGTAATGAAGCCTATGTGATTTTTGTGGGGAAATTGCATTATGACACCAATGATCGTTACTGTTAATTTTCCTGAAGATGATGGCAATCAGCAGGCATAGTTTCATTGTAAATAGGTTAATTTAAAATTCAAACGCTGCTGGTATTTCAAAATGAGTTCACATTTGATTTCCGAAAGCTTTGGCCCTGGCTGTCAGGATGTCAGGAAAAAAAAGCTCCATAACAGAAAGAAAGAAAGAGCACATGAAAATGAGAGACTAAATAAGCTTTCTTCCAGAAATGTGTTTTCCCCTGTTAATTCAACCATGTTCCTAGGTGTGATGTGATCTGCTGTTTTTCTGCTAGTCATTTACACAAGTTCATAGTGAAAAGAAGACTCACAAAGCCTACAAATTATGGGCTAATCTAGTAGTTTATCCAGTTAAGTTATAATGGTTTTGCAAATGGTCAGTAAAAAGGAATCCTCATCAGTGAAAGGCAGAGGCATCTCATTTCTTCACACAATACACCAAAACTCACCTATCATCATGTTCTGCCTCTTGGCAATGTATTTCAACACCTAAAAATACCCTACTTCTAAACACATTACTATTCCTACCACTTGCAAATAGAAGGGTTTCATATACATAAGTATAATCAAACTCCCAGCTCTGCTGTGTGAGGAAATGCAATATCATCTCCCATTCCACAGAAGGGAAATTGAAGTGCTAAAACCTGAATTTTTAGTTGCCAGCACAACAAAGAAACGGCAAATGCATACTTTATGAATCCCAGTCAGACAGAAAACGGGGTTCCGGTTACACTTAGAACCCCTGAGATTAATGATTCTACAACCCACTCTCTTCACCACCAGGGCCTTCTGCTTCCACTTTTTAAATAAATTATTCCAGAAAAGCATTTTCTCTGTTTTCAAGCCCTTCTACCAAAGCTGTTTGAAAGCATTTTATTATCCTAGATTGATTTGAATATGAATATCTAAATGATAGATTTCTCCGTAAGTAGGCGGAGAGTGAGCAAACTTGGAGGCCAGCTCAAATAAAGACAGCAATGCAACCTGATACATGTCTTCAGCACAAGGTCACTCTCAAGGACAACATTAACAATTTGTTCACAATCTAAACAACTTATTTAGATTAGTTTGCAATGTACATAGGCAGCTTTTTTTTTTTTTTTATTCTCTCTTCATTGCCAGATAAGATGTTTGATAGGAATCCCTACTGTAACTTTTCACAATTCATTTATTTATGAGAACTAAAATAATGAAATGCCAAGTGAATTAAGAATGGTATTTCTTATAATATCAAGTGAGGACAATTTAAATAGTCTGTATGCACAGGCTCGTAGAGATGAATGATCTGTTCATTTATTAGTGTACATGGGATGCATTTGTTAGCTATTATTTCTTGTGTCATGAGTATTTTTAAGACTGAAATTTAGTAGTTTACCCAAAGAAATATTGTGAACTTGTATTTTGAGAATTCCAGTAGCTTATTTTGGCTGAATGTGAAGATCCTCGTTCTCCTGAAAATGAATTAGGCACCTTTTTTTTTTTTTTAATAAACTCTATTAGAAATCCCACTTGCATATTTTTGCAGAGTTAGCCCATGACAAAACTCTGTTAAGTACTTCATATATGTTTGTTCTGAAAAAAAATCTGTGCTAAAACAGAATTATGGTAACAAACTACGTATCCTTCAAACTTAAAACAGAGATCTAATTCTCTCATCTTGTTTAGAAGTCCTACATCAGTCCCTAAAAATGATGTTGTGAATGTCTTTTTGCAAATGAATCTTTGTATATGATGTGATCAACTTTGGCAGTAACCAGTATATATCTGGTAGAACTGTCAGAATATGAATTTTAGTTTGATTCTTCTATCTGAAAGTCACAGTAAGAGTGTGTGAAACACTAGAATGAAATAGCTATAGGTGTGGAGCAATTTTTGTGACAAACTTTAAAATGGAGCAATTTTAGAAACTGTGATTACATGATAACAATAGTTGTCTTGATTTTGGTAGCATTTACAGTCCTAAATCAGAAACAGGATCCAATAATATAAAGCCACAGAAGCAAATATACAGTTTTTTCCCAAGCGACCTTATTATTTATACAAATAAACAAAACAAAATATAAAAAGGAAACAATAAGTAAATAAAGTAATGGAAACAAATCAGCTTGTTAAAAGTTTTATGATTCTATTAGATACTGACATTACTTCCATTATTTATTTGAAGATACAGTACCTGTGACAAACACCATCACAAAACATGTCTTAAGAAAGGAAGTCTTATTTATTATAGAATTAGTCTGTCAAATCTAGAAACAAATGGAGGCAATAAATCAGGATATTAATGTTTCTAATAGTAGTAGCTCTGTAATGTTTTAGTGGCTTTGCTGATAACAGGTCACACACCTTGCCTCGAATTTGCAGGGTGTGGAATCTGGAGTTAGAAAGTCCTCCACTGTTTGATCCTTTCTTGGCCTGCCTGCAAATCTGTTTTACTTTTTTTAGATGTAAATGTATTTTTCTTTAATTGACCAAGTGTCTGGGATGGATTTGCTTTGCTTTTATTTATCCCTGCATGTCACAATCACAGTTATATATAGATAGTAATAATAGGTAGTTTTTGTATGTAGAATGGGGGGATTATGACTAGCATAATGACATAGTGTAGAGAAATATGGGTTTGGTAACATAGCAGAGGACTTGAAAAGTGAGGACATGGGTTGCACTGCAGAGAAATGCAGACATAGGAGGATAAAAGATAAGGCATACACTGACCCTGGAGACCACATGGATGTGAACAACTCATTCATGTCAAATAATGGCAAACAGACCTGAAGATGGGAAAAATTAGTTTAAGGGGCAACAAAGAGAAGAAAGAAATAAGTGAATTTCTTAAAAGGGAGAAATATATAATACTTCTAGGTGTAACATGACGGTACAGACTACTTTAAAAAGAGCAAGGCCTAAAAACCTGTCTAGAAATATGTAAAAATGACTCCATATAGATCCTAGAGGGAAGAAGAAGAAACTACAAACATAAGAATGATATTTTTCTGAGCAAAAGATTCAGGAGGTTGAAGACTCACCTGCTGCTGTGACCACACTCTCAGCAGGTGAAACACCAGGGAAGAGAGTAACTGTAACAAGAAAAAAAGAGATGGAAAGCCAGAATTCTTTTCTTACAACCAAATTTGTCATAAAATTGAGGACTCGTAGATCTGATAAAGGAGAGAAGTCGATATTTTGAGTTATAGTAGGATTCTTCTATGATCAATATTGAGTATCAAGGCCTAAAATAATATATTACAGTGAAACTTACCCTAGAGTGGTGGCCAAAATTCTGACTCTGCTCATTTTATTGGCCCTTAATTTTCACATACCTGTCCTTGTTTCAAAGAACTTCGACACAAGTTTTTGTAAGTTGCTGGAAAAGAAAATGAGAATTTACCCCATAATGTAATTGGTATTGAATGTTCTTACTGAATAAATGGTCTCCAACAGATAGCAAATACAAGTATTCAAGCAAAGCAGACATGTTTATTTTCAAAGCTGGAGACCATTTTTCAATCACAACATTCAATTTCTTTTTCATTAATTCCATTACAGCATCATGGTTCATTGCCAATGAAAAAGCAGATAAATAAAATAGATGAGAGTGACCCATGGACTAAGAAAATGAGATGCTGGTGGTACTAGTTAAAAGATCAAATAATCACTGCACTTGGGTGGGTGGAAAACTTTGGTGATTAAGTAAATTTTATATGGTCATGCATAAAATTTTTATAAATTCAAAACACAATGACCACCATCTGGATATCAGACTTCCATGAAGAGCAACAGTTCTTATTTGGTTCAACAAGTTACTTTTCAGTTTACTACTGAGAATTTAATCAAAATTAAATAGACTGAAACCCACCTGAATCACCCACTGGTAATGGACATTTTGGAGAGACTGTCTTCCCTATTGACTATTGCTAAACATAAACACATATACAGATACAAGTCTCAAAATATATCTATTTAGAATCTCATTAGTAACTTCATGAAAGACACAATGGAATGCGTAGAAAGAAGTGAAAGAATAATTTATATTTTAACAATATCGGTAACAACTCCCACAGTTTTATTTTTGAGAGGTTTTTATCAAATTTCAGAGATGCGTGGATTTAGAAGTATAGAATCCACAGTGAAATGATCCCATGCTCTGATCAGTCCTCATTTACTTTTCTCTGTCACTGTTAAAACATGGTAAAGGGAAAAAGAAGACCGAACCTCAATCTTTTTGAAGGTGTACCTTGCACTGACATAAAAACTAAGCTAACACTAAGACTCCTCATGTGAGGGCATCCCTCCACTCACATACTAGCACTGTGGAGTTCATCCTCAGCACCGACCATCTGCCCAGCATGAGCACAGGTGAACAAGGACATACTGCTAACAAAGAAAGGGGAGCTGTTATTTATTATTCATCAATCTCCAGGGCTTCTTTGCCACTCACAGTTAGTGCACTTGCCACAGACACTATTTACCATTTGACAGTTCAATTCAGGTACATCTAACGGAAGCAGAGCTTGTTGCCAGCACTCATGTATACCAGAACAGTCAGTATCTCTCAAGCATGACATGCACATTATAGAGCAAATGCAAATGAACAGCTCCTGTTGCAAAGAATTTACAATCTAATATGAAGGAGGGAGAGGGAGAAAGAACAGCAAGGTGGGGTGTAAAGAGTGGTAAGAGAAGAGAAATATTGCTAAGCCACAGCATTTGCAAATCACTTCTCACACACTCTGGAAGTTTAGACTGTCTTAAGATCATTACACATATATATCATACAGTAATGGAATATAATAATATCCGATACAGATAATGTTACAGCTGTAAAATTTTGTAAACTCTGAAGCACTAATTTTGGCCCAGAAATGGATATATTCTATAATAATGTCAGATTTTCCTCATTCACTCAGGCAAACATTTAAGTATGTGACTCAAATTAATTTGAGTGCTGAAGTAACTTGAAAGGGAAGGAACAGCAAGATGGGACCAAATGTGCTGCATTCAAAGTTGTTGAGAGGGTTGATGTCCTCACAAGAACTTCTGTATTGTCTCTGAAGGACCATAACGATCAGGTTATTCCCAATGAATGAATGGAAAATATTGAATAAATCTTTAAAAAAGACCAAAAGTATGACCTAGATATTTACAAGTTAGTTGACCTTACTCTAATGACAGGAAAAATCATAGAGTCAGTCTGTTCTAACTAGCTCAAACTTTTTCACTATTTTTTTTTTTTTTTAAGGATTTAGGAAGCTCCACAGAAAATTCTTAGTTGATGTGAGGCCCTGTCACAGTAATATTCAATACACAGTGCTTAATATAAAATATAGAATATATAATTCTTGTATATTCAGAAAAAGACAGGAAAAGGGCAGTTTACAATAGTGATTACATTCTGGCTCAATCAATATATTCCAAATATTTTAACGGAAAAAAGAGAAGTATCCATTGCAATTCCTCATAAATTAGTAGCTATCTCTCCCAAACATTTTTACTCTTTGTGTTTATTCTTTGTCTTTGTATAACCTTCCATCACAGCGTCATGCACATTTAATGAAGAAATTCAATATTGGCTGGGCCTTCTGATTCTCAGACATCTCCATTCAGTGCCACTTACTATTACTTGTGTTTTACGGGTGTTCAGTTAGTTTTCAGTACATGAAGCTGAGTTCATATCTGAGCCAATTTGAACTAATTTTTTGAGACACTGTATCAAATGATTTACTGAAATCCAAATATATTATGCCAAATGCATTCCTTTCAGCCACTAATTTCATAATTCTGTCATAAACAAGCAATCAAGTTCATCTGACAAGATTCGTTCACCTAAAGCCCTGCTGGTTATTTATAATAACCATCCACAAATACATGAAAGATGCACGCACCAAAAATGGAATGAGGCTGGATCCTTCAAGATATGGAAAGCTGAAGCTCAAAACAAATAAAATGTGTGGTGAAACAATACAGTGGTTAGATGAACAGTGCTCTGAAAGGGACACTACAGAGATCAGTAATCGTGATTGCTGCTAAAAAATGTTTTAGATTTTAGCCAACAATGTACTTTGAATAACTTATCTCTTTTTCTGTTTGTTTATTTGTATTTTGTCCCTGCTGACTGTAAAGACTATGTGTCTTAAAAAAGCTGTAGAAGGATAAGATAAACTTGTATAAGTGATGTTTTGTTCAGGAATAGGATGCAAGGGAATCAGCATTAAAAAGAAAACCAAAAAAACATCAAGCCAAACCAAATCAACAGCAGTATGAAAACATAGGAAAGCCTCATTTGGTTTTTTTTCAGTATATTTTATAATCTAAAATGAATACAGTAACAATGAAAAGGGTTATGTAAAATATTTTTGTTCTGAATGGAAAATAGTTTTTTTAGCACAATGTCTGAAGTGGTAATACAGAAGTTGCACTTCAGCTCTATTTCAAAACTGGCAATATTTTCTATTACAACTCCTATATATATTTCAGTGCTCCATATCATGGTGGTCTCTTGATATGATTTTATATAGGTATAGAGTATGTGCTATACACATAAATATTACATTAGTTTTCCTGACTTTGGGAGTGGTATGAAGCAACAACAGACTAAATCTGGATTACATTACAGTATTTTTCCTAAAAATGTGAAGAAATTGGAAAAATTCCTCTTAGTTGCTCATAATCTAGAAAATAAGTCTAGACAACAAACCCTTTTCCACACTTAAAACAAAGTGTAGTGAAAGCTATCCTGCATGAAGAATAACTCCTCCTCTAATATTAGGAACATTTTTTATTACTCAAAGGTAAATAATTTTCTATTTACTCATACAACAAATATCCTGCGTACCCTGTCTGTAAAGTTAATGAATTATGAACATTGTACTTCCATTTTTTTTGATGGAATAGCTACACTCTGGTTTCAGTGAACAGCTATCTGTTGCTGATCGTTTCGATTTGTCCACCTTAATTTTTTTAACAAAAAGGCTGTGAGGCTTTTGTTCATTTATTTCTTCAAATCATCAGAACTTCCAGCAAATTTACATATCTAGTTGTGATACAGAGTAGAAAGAGTTTAGAGGTCAGGAAAGCAAAGCAAGTTGTGATTGACAACTAATCAAAGGTATGGATTTAAAGCTAATAAAAATACAAAAGACCTAAATTAATCTGAGAGCCAATCACAATTTTTGGAAGTGAAATATTGACTTCCTTCAAGCTCTTGAAAAAGTGCTCTGCAAGCTGTTCATACCATTTCAGCTGTTTATACTCATCTCACTGGACTGAAAATGTTCATAGGAATCACAGGATAATTCATTTGCACAAATTTCCTCTTAGCCGAACCATGTTAGACCAGTCAATGCAGTAACTGGAAGCAGTCTCTGTTCTCTTTTGTACATATCCACTTTTCCTAAACTGTAAACATAACTTCTGGGTAACTATTCGACTATTCCTTTTATTATCCATAAGTTAACCATCACTCCATCCATTAGAGTTCCTTAATTTGCCAGAAGAACCTGTAATGAATACCTTACCCTTCTCTACAGGTATGATGATCATGGAGATTATAGTGTTTCAGGTAACTGAATCTTTGGTAATGCAATAAAATATCCAGTTCTGGAATTAAATGCAACCACCTTTTCTGTGGCCTTAAAAACACAAACTGCTTTTGAATTCACAGAGTAATATTGCTCCTTGCAATTGTCAGAACACTTTAAACACATTTCATGCTTCATGTCACCCATTACTACATAGCAACCATCTCTATACCAATAAATAGTAGTTTTAACAGTTCACAGAAACATTAAACCACAAGGCAATAAGGATGAGATTCACCTCACCTAAATTTGTCCATCTAAAAATTAGGTGATTAATGTAAAGTAATCACATAAAACAATTTTGTTGGAAATAGAAAAGGGTAAGCACCTTTAGAGGACCATTCATCCATCCTAAAGAAGTGTTTAAGATGGTAGGATGACTTTTACAGGTAGAGGTTTTTGTCTCATCATTAATTTCGAGGGTGGTATGATGACTACTGTACACTAGAAGTTTACTTAATTTTCCTAAATATGGGTACTTAAGTCTTATTTTACAAGTCACTAAACAGTAAGAAAAAAATTAAATATAAAAATACCACTTAAATTTAGTCTCCATTCTAGTGCTCTTCATTATTATTATTATTATTATTATTATATTTCACACTGTCTCATTCACTTATGCAGTAGGTTTACAGCAGTTTTGAGGGTTTTTTTGTTTGTGTGTGTGTCTTTTTTTTTTTTTTTTGAGTTTTTTGTTTGTTTGGTTTTGGGTTTTTTGTTTGTTTGTTTGGTTTCTTTGGTTGGTTGGTTGGTTTGGTTTGGTTAGAGCTCTGATTTTTAGCTAAGGAGTGATTATTTACTGAAGAGAATGCCACTTAAACAAAATTCCTCCAACAGGATTTCTAAGTGTGCATGAAAATATTTGCTTTCTTTCTGATGTAATGGAAAAAAAAAAAAAGTCAGTCAAAGAGTTGAAGGGCAGAGCTAAGAAATGGAGGACCGTACTGTGCTGTGGGAAGGAGTAGCTCTGTTTTTAGGAGCTACAGTGGGCAAACAAACTGATGAAAATCCTCCCGACTGTGTCTATAATGTGAAAAAGCTAATGTAATCCCTGACTGTCTAAACAGATGAGTAGGAATAGGGACTGGTTTAACATTTATATATGACAAAGATAAAACAGATTTAGAATTTCTTCTATTTTTTAATAATCTTAATGCTCATCTTTCAAAAACAATGATGAAAAGTCAGAGAAGATGCAGAAAAGAACTGCAAAAATTATTTAGGAGCCATGGAAAATGACTTATAGTAAGCCACTTAAACAGCTTTACCTATTTACCTTATCAAGAAGAAGATTGAGAGGTGATTTGATTAGAGTGTCTAAGTACCTTCACAGGGAGAAAACACTAACTACTAAAAAGCTCTTTAATCTAGCAGAGCAAGGCATAACAAGAGACGAAGTCTGAAGCTGAAGCCAGACAAATTAGAAATAAAGCACAATATTTTTTAACAGCGTGGGTGATTAACCACTGGAACAAACTGCTAAGGGAAAAAGTGGATTCTTTTGTGTCTTGAAGCCTTTAAATCAAGCTTTGATGCCTCTCTGGAAGATTAAGCATCTCTCGAAGTAGCTAAGTTTTGAGTGAGTCTTGAAAGAAAAGGGTAATGTTTGCATAAGGACTGTAAGATCTTTTAGTGAACGTTATGTGGAGATGTTCCATTGGAGAAAAGGACTTGTACTATTCAGGAAGTCAGTTTTAATGATCCCATTGTTCCCATTACCTTTAAAATCTGTGGATCTTACAAATTGTAAGCAAAGCCTGACCTCAGCCATCACTTTATTGAATACTATATACGTCCATCTTGGAACCTAAGTCCACTAAAGTAGAAATAACTGGTCTATCAAGAGTCTTCAGTTTTTAAGTAAAAGAAAATGGAAAATATAATTTTCTACCCCTGAACACTTTCTAGATTTCACACAATATCCTGTTCTACACTGGGACAAATTGTAGAATATTTTCATCGCATTGTGACTTGCTGGAATTTTGGGGAATTGTGCTTTATGAACTGATTTGTTCTTTGTGTAGATCTCCTGCAACCTGACCTATATTGAAATTATAATCATCATAATGCTGCAGTGCAATAACAGAAATCGGTGCCTGAGAGTCATCAGGAATTTGCTTTTGAAATTACATTTTAAGTGTCCTGAACTGTGTTTTTGCCTCATGTTGTGATATTATATATTTGCATTTATGCTGAATGCTTAGACATGAAGAAGCAGTATAACTTGTCTGTATGACAGTAAAATGGGGTTTGGGTGAGAGAAATAGAATTCCGTGGCTGTTGCAGAGAGATGGGGAAAGGAGTGACCCAAAAGGAAGAAATAAAGTCTCAGAAGGGCAAAGTCCTTGTAGAAAATATATGTTATTAGCATTTGAATGTGCTCCAGTCCTGTGTCCAGCCAGGCAGAGCATATTCAGCTGCACATTGTGCTATTGTTCAGTGGAGTGGTGTTCATTTGGATTATGTCCCTGTACGCTGCTGTAACTGCTTCTGCCTGTCTGGGTATGTGATATGCTGTGGATACACGAAGGCATAGATTTCAAATACAAACACATGTGCTTGTGAATGATTAGATGAATAATACTTTTATTACTATCTGTTACAAAGAATTTTCTTTCTTGTTCCCTCAAGATATAACTATGAATTAAAGAAAGCTGGCAATTACAAGCTGCTGCTGCTGCTGCAGCACAAGACAACAAGGGACAACGACTGTTTGAAGAGTACTCTTTCTTACATCTTTCTTTTTCTCATTCCTTTTCTCCTGCCTTACTTTCAGCAGAAGAGAAGTTTAGAGGCCAGTATTTTTTCCTCTGCACTCTGCTGGCTGTTCCAGCCTGGAGCTAGCTTGTTATAACCCACTTAGTCAGTTGGGTGCTGTCAATCACTACTTCAGAATCAATGGTTGCAGATGTGAGCTTGGATGCAATGCTATTTTCCCCCCGCAGTAACAAGCAGTTAATAGATTTTATTTTATTTTTTTTAACTGCTTTGTCTTACAAATAATGAGAAGAAAGTTATGGGAGTGGCAGTTGATTTGCAGACAAACATATACTTGACAAAATGAGGTGAAATTTTTAAAGTGGCGATTCCATGTCTAAGTGCAACATAAATAATGATACAAATCATATACTCATCTTATAGGGAATCTGTTTACATGAACATTAAATGTCAGTATATCTGGATTTAGCTAAAGGAAAGAAATATTCAGCAGGTCTATCATCAGAAGAGTGAAATTTCCTTATAGGAAAAATTTAAAAAAAAAATTAAAAAAAAAAAGGTAACAATCATAGCTATATTTGAAAAGTTAGAATGTCTTTTATTGTTGTTGTGTATTACTATTATTATTTCCTCCAGAGAGAACAAAAATTCTGATCCTTCTTCTTGCTTTGGAAGGATGGTCGTGATGTAAAATTGTCCTCAGATTTATATGACTTTGCACACCTTTGTTATTACATGGAATTGCTCTCATACAGCATTTTCCCAGATGCTGCTGGCTTTCCGGGAGAAACAGGAGGCAGACTGTAGGTAGTTACTTGTTCCAGAGCCAGTGCTGACTTTTCCTGATATTGTCAAATCAGGTTACCATTTCAGCTTTGAGCTCTTAATTGCATTCCAGACAGACTCAGCTCCTGTTTTAACCCTAGTCCTTAAGAAATACCGGTGTTTCAGTGTGGCTGATTTTAAGCCTAGTGATGGAAACATAGCAAAGGAGGCGTGTAAGAAATACATGCAAAAATTGCTCTCAATAATTAGGACAACTCTGTGTGAAAGGAGAAAAATGTTCAAATCACGTTTCAGGCCCAGCATATCCCAGACCCAGTGGTTTGCACATCTGAATGTACCTCCCAGAGGACTCAGTAAGGAAATTTATAACTGAAGACTTCAGGCCTTTCTCATCTATGAGGAGATGGGGTACAACTAGGAAACACTGGTCCTAATTCTACCAGGTTGTCTTTCACTTTCCTTACTCCTGGTGACTTCATCTCAGTTCCTGAGGAAAAAATAATCTATCTCTAATTATCTGCTAATAAGCAATTATTTCCCCAGATTTTCACAGAAAATTGTAAATCAAATTGTAAATGTGACAGATTTGAGAAGGTGGAAGAAAAGGTCTTCTTGTACTTTCAAATGAGGTTTATATAATAATAAGATGGTACTGGAGTTCTCATTTCTAATGGACTGTGTTGCTGAACAAAGATACAAATCTTCCCCATCTGAAAGAAACTGCAGAATTACTACCAGGTGATGACTGTTCAGGTTACGTCTTCTAGTATGATTGTTCTCAGAAGAGGCAGAAAATCAATGCGCTGAAAATTTTCATGGAACGCTTCGGATTTCAATGGAAAGAAAAAATAAAGCAGCAATATTTTAATGATTTTTAATATGAATTGTCTTATGTCTTTTGCTGAAACTGTTCTTTGATCTTATTTCCTAGTACAGAGAAAAACCCTGACTGGAAGAAGAGAACAGTTTCACATCAGCCAGAATGACTTTCAGTTTGACCATCATGTGAACTGAGTCCTTTTCTCAGATTTCATGCCTGAAAGACCCTCATTTTGCACAAAGAAGGAGAATAATCATGAAGCCATAGGGCAGAAAATTTCCCTTCCAACAAAATTTCTGAATTTAAGAGTGTTATATCAACACAGCAGGAAAAAAATGAAAGCTCTCCTATCCTAGGTTTTTAAAGCTGAAATCCAGAGATGGTACACCCAAACATGTAAGAAAATGATTCCTATTTTTATTCCATCTCAGGAAATCATTTACCGTTAAATGTTGTAAGTCCAAATGCTACTGTGGACAACAACTTTCACAGGATTCATGAATCTGATTTTAACTACTGCTATCATATTTGTTCTTACCTGTGGATAGACATATCTTTAATATATTCCTTTGTGTGAATATAAAGCTTTCAAAGGCTTTCACTACTGGGAAATTAGAACAAGTATTTCTTAAAGGAAGTGACCAATGTAAAAATAAAATCTACAGTCTGTAAAAGTAAAACTGGAGCTGAAAGCTTTATGAAGTAATATCTATATACTAATTCAACACAGAAGTAAGGAATATATTTTGTATGTTAGAGGAATTTTTTGCTTTATTCCTAGAATATTCCTCCATTCAAGTCTTGGAGCCCATATACAGTTGAAATTGACTCAGAAAAGAAAACTTGCCTAGAGTTGTTAAATACTGCAATGTTTGACTGCTCATCCATGACAGTTATCCTTGTTTCACTGTAGAAGTGTTGTCCTGCAAAAGAATTTACTTATAATTCATTTATTTATTTAAATTACTTTCTGCAAGGCCAAATGAGTTCTGGGAAATGCACCAGGCTGTGGTCCCTAGAGACTCAATTTCTCTTATTTATCCAAAAAAACCCATGATAAAAAAAAAAAGTCAAAACATGAAGACAAACAAACACACTAAACCCTCAAACCAAAACAAATAAAAAACCAAGAATCAACCAAAAAAAAACTAAGAAGAAAACTAGCAAATCCAAAATGTTATACTCCCACTTCCCCACCTCTGCCCAAACAAAAGTTTCTCACAGAGAACTGTAGATACCATTTCCTGGAACATTTCAGTTTATAGACTGAAAACAAGAATCACACTGATTATATTCTTTCTAAGTTGGAACTTGGATGAAAGTTAGGAGGTCTTTTCTAAGAAAGCAATTAGGAACATTTGCTATTTGTTCCACCTGCTCTTGGCAGCACTGAGTCCCTTTTAGGATAAAATATATATCTACCTCGGTCTAAGAAATCCTCCATTCTACATTCACATAGAGAACTATAAATGTGCGCTTAATCACATTCTGCTTATATTAAGTTCTCTTTTTTTCTTTTTTTCCTCCAAATTCCTTGTAAATAAATTTCCTTTTCCAAGAATGAAAGGCTAATCTGAGCTCTCAGTTCATGTTCCTTATTTTTTAGACAACTGTCTTAAATGTTAATATACAAATAACTAGATAATTCTTTGTTCAGTTTATAAATTTTGTATTTCAGTCAGTGGATCGAAATAGAGTTGCCTTCTATACAGTGCAGTTTACAAATCAGTAGACTAAAATAAGCAATCTAAATATAATCCCGAGTGCTTTGCCATTACTTTAAAAACCAAAACCAAAACCAACATTCTGTCATAATGTCTTTTCTTCTTGGAAACTTTTACTCCACATTTCAAATGTTTTATTTACTTAGAAACACCATCAGTCATAATACTAAATTCTTGTATTTAAATGTGAGGGTTTTTTGCATTTACTGTAGCTCATTCTGGATGTCAATCTCCCCAGCATACCTGGAAAATGAGTAAAGGATTCTGTCTGAATTCAGGAACAATTGTTTGTTTACTTGTTTGTTTTGGTTTGGTTTTTTTGGGTTATTTTGTTGGTTGCTTGGTTTAGTTTGGTTTTGGGGTTTGTTTTGGTTTGGGTGCTTGTTTCTGGTTTTTTTTTTTTTTTTTTTTGTGGGGTTTTTTGTTTTGTTTTGTTTTGTTTGTTTGTTTGTTTTTCCCTAGGAATCAAATATTTCTCTCTCTGTGATGAAGAAATGACAAAATTAAACAGTTACATGCATTTTATTCTCATATTTAAACAGTAATTTGCATGGACAATAAAGTTCTAAAGTTTACATATATAGATTCTGTAACTGTTTACCTGGCCCTTGTACTTTGAATAAACATACAAATTTCCTGAAGGTTACAAAATTCCTCCAATCCTGGGAATTTTATGTATGCTGCTGCTATCTGTGAGAAGCTGTTTCTCTCTCCCATGAGCTGTCCCTCCTTTGGAGAATGAGGACTTACAGGCCAGTGTTGTTTCACTAAGCCAAAACTCAAAAAGAAGTTTACACTTAAAAAATCCTTTTAAAAGCTTAAACAGGTGCATCAGTACCACTCACATTCTCTGAGCTAAAGATTAAAAGGAAAGTGTATCTTTTTGGAATCAGATTTCTTCCATATGCCTGTTAGCCTTCTAAACTATGTGTCTAACTGGTCCGTTGTTCCCGGCTCTTCCCTGCTGGAGAAAGGGTGTGCAGGGGACAGTTGTCTCCGTCCTATGGCACATATCTAGCTTTGTATGATACTTTAAAAAGTGGAGCTACCTGACCCTTTCATGGCTAGTGCAGGAACCTGGAGACCTAAAGTAAACTGTCTACTTCTATCAAAAAGTTAGACAAGGCCAGTTTACATTAATCCTAGGCTTAAATTTATTTCTTGTTTCATTATATAGACCATACATTCACTTTACCTCTCTTGAACTGAATTTTAAATCCTGACTATGATTAATGCTTTTTATATCTTTCCTTGCTATATGTCTCTTAGAACACTATTTTCTTTTGTGAATGGAGATACTTGCTGCTAATGAAATCACCTATCCAAGTTGAAACACCTCACTGTAATTTTCTGCAGTTTCTGAATACTTTTTCTTTTTTTTTTTTTTCCCCTGGATTCCCTTCATTTTTTCCCCATGGAATCTAGGAACTCCTACCCAGTTAAACATCTAACACTGACACATTATTCTCTTTGGACTTTTGTTTTCCTAGATATGGATCCTCTCTGAGTGGGTTCAGACTGTACCACTTCTTTCTAGATTTCTTAGCTTACATTGGGCTTTGTTGAAAGGAGAGTTTTTACTCAATGACAATCTACATCAAGTTGGATCAGACATCAACCATATTCTAATTTATTGTGCCTTTTTTTCTTCTCCAGCATTTTATGATTAGCAAAATTATATTTGTATTTTATGTCTACTTCATAATAATTAATGGAGATAATAAAAAACTTAAGGTCTTAGTAACACCCTTTCAAGAATCAACCCAGATGTTGTTTTATTTTGCCTATGTTGTAATGAGTGTTACTCTTTCCTCTGTTCTAATGTAAGGTCAGAAGCACAGAGGCAGACTGACTACTTGCTCTTGTCCAGTCTGTGCAGGAAGCAGGTTAAATCATCTAAAGGGAGAAAAAAACTGCAGTTTCTCTGCGATGTGCTAATTTAAGAGGGTGATCTGGACAGTGGCATAGAAATTGAATGACGTACCTGCAGCCATTGCACCATTGCACCATTGCATGTACTTTTGCATCTCATGAAATTTATGTGGAATGAAAAGAGTTGATGTCTCTTCCTCCTTGGTCTTGGGTAGTTTGGGGTCAGTTTTATGTTTAGGGACAATGTTTTATCATTCTTTCTCTTCCTACTTAGCTACAGCTTTGCTCACAAAGATGTCCTTTAGTTTGTTAGACTGTTGCCTGATGTGGTATAAATTCTTTAGCTGCTAAACTGCACAGTTGCATCAAGTTAAGCTAAAGCTAATAATTGGTTAGAACAGCCATTGGAGCACTTTACTGCTACAGCTAATGAACAAGCTAAATTAAGCTTGAGGCCAGCCAAGACAAGTCCAGACAAAGTCTGACAGGTCCTGAGGATTTATGTTGTTCTGTTAATACAAGCCTTAACCTGTTATCAAGATGTTTTTACTATAACCCCCATGGCTTATTAGCATTGGCACTACTCTGCTGGGTTGCAGAATCTGAGCAAGCACAGAGCCAGAAATGTGGCAGCCAGAAGCACAGCTTCATATACAGTGACAGGGGTTTTCTTTGGGACTCAGCTTTTGGAGTGGGTCCTGGCAGAGAGATGCCTGGAAGAACCGGGGATGCCCACAAGTATCCTGCCTGGATTCTAGCTGTTGCTACTGGGAAGCACAGCACCCATGGGCTCACGACAATTTGTAACAAATCTATGTGGATGCACTGCTTACTGCTCTGAGATGTCTCACACAGAAATATGAACTCATAAATGAGTAACTGAGCAGAGTTCTACTTTTCTATTGATTGTGAGGGGGTTATTTGTTTTGTTACTTTTGCTTTAAGAGGTTTTTGAGGGATTTGGCTATTTTGTTGGCTAGGGTTGTTTTGATATTTCATTAGGCCATCTTCAAACATTAACTGTTTATGTTGCTTTTATTTAAAATTTGCTTTGTAAATTTAATGACGTACTTACTTCCAGCTGAGGTAAGCACCAAGATGTGAGAATGCTCATTTAGAGTTCACTGTCTGAAATGAAGGTGAAATGAACAGTCATTTAAAAACTAAAAACGGAGAATCTGAGTGGCCTTTATTAGTCAAGCTGAAAGCACTAGCTCTTTTGGCATTTTGGTTTTCAGTCCTTTGTAGAATTAAGATGAAGGCAAAAAAAAATAAATTAAATTTATTTTGTAGGTTAATTTAGATTTGTTAAAGATACTGGAAATACAGACTTTAATTTGCCAGTGACCAAATGTAATTAAACAGGGATGTATAATGCAACACATAGCTCAAAGCTAAGGGTCAGAAAGAAAAAGACACAAAAAAGGAAAGATGATTTTTACGAGAGTCAAAATTGTTAGCTATTGCAACAAACTGCAAACAGAAATAAGTTTCCATCCCTGATTCTCGTTATATCAAGTGATAACTCTGACAGCCAAGCTACAGAAAGTATATGTTACTGTGCTCAGTGTAGATAGGCAAAATATGGCACATAGTGAGCAATGACTTGATCTGTGCAGTCCTGGGATTGATATACCAGCTGCTTTCCTTTGTCTTTAAATTCCAACAAGCTTTTCCTTTATCCAGAGATTGTTACAGTACATCACAGGAGATGTGCTGGACCGAATTCTTGCTGTGAGACCTCCAATCTGATATAAAAATATCAACCACACTTGGGAAAGAGAAAGTCCCTCCATGTCCACTTCTCTCATTGAGCTCTGTGTGGAAAGCAGGAGCTGCCAGACTGTGCCAAACCTGTGGCAGTGTGATGGGAACAGCTCTCCACCAGGACTGGAATTTCTTTTCATGAAGGTGATAAGCACTTAGTAGTAGTCAGCTGCTTTTGACCGCTTGCTGACTGGGCAGTATCTGAAATGATAACCTGGTGCTGAAAGACTGCATAAGCTCTAAACAATTCTCTGAATTAGTTTTTTCTTCCCTATTGAAAGATATTTTTTTATTAAATTTAAAGGAACACGTATTTCACAGAATAAAATTAGGAAACCCTAGAGTTGCATAGTATTAAATAGGATCCAGAATCTCAGGTAACATTATCTTGTCAGCTGCATTTCAGGAAAGGGAAAGAGAGAAAGGGATACATTTTTGAAATAATGAAAAATATTTTATACACAAAATGCTGAAGTCTATAACACATTGAGCCTTCCTAGCAACCACAGAAACAGAGTAAATAGATTACCTAGGCACAATTAGTTCTGAGACTGAGATTCTGTATTCATGATAATATTTTTAAAAGTCATTAAAAATGAAAAAATAATAATAAAAAGATAGTAGCTGCTTCCAGATATTTATTCTTTCTTATTCCAGTGAAAAACAACAGTCCAAGTCTTCTGCTTGGTTTCTTTTCATCTACTGCCACTGTTTAAGTTTGGTGAACATCTTCATCCCTACAAGTCTGGCAAGAATTTTTAAGTTCCTGAAATATTCCACCCTGATTATTCATAAAATAACTGCAACCCAGGAGTCTTTTCTTATGTTCCAAGAAACCTGAGTAATATCATTAGAAATATTTTTGGAAGAAAGAGAAAGATGACACAAAAATAATAAGGACATGATGAAATATACTAAGGTTTGGACTGTTTAAAGTTTGGGTTTTTTCCTCTCCCTCTCTTTTTCTAAGAAATGTATTTATTTTAATTTACATTTAGATTAGTTTCCCGGCAGCAGATGGAAGAAATTTAAGTCAATTTGCAATAGGAGACAGACATTCTAGCCAATGAAAAATCAAAGACAAAACAGCAACAGTCTCTTGCTCTCCTTTTGGACAATTGTCTTCAGAATAATCAGAATCATGAAAAAAGAATAAAAAAATGTTTCCAAGGCCAGATGGGCTCCATGCCTTAATGTTGACAGATAAAGCAAGAAATATGGATGAAGAAACCTGTTCATAGATCCATTTAAAATCTTTATGAAATAACAGTAAACTGACTGGCAGAGCTGAAATCTGTCTGTATCACAACAAACAAGAAGGTTCCTTTAAACAAAACACTCATTTTGATTAAATCAGGAGTGTGATGAGGCCCAGCACAAGTTGCAACTGACTTTCCATGTGTGCTGGAGTACAGCAAATCCATCCTTCCTAAATTTAGATAACTAGTCAGGAGCTTGAATCAGAAACCTCTCAAACTCAGATTCACTCCCTATTCAGTAAGAAGAGATAAGACCCAAAAAATATGAGTTGACTTATGACAGAAACTATTATTTCCCCTTGACTATGACATGAAGTTACTCTCCAAGCACATGAGAAAGAAAAAGTGTGATGAATATGAGCTATAATATTCTTTTCTGTCTCATCTTTCCCACATGCAACACCCTAGAATGAGATATGTTGCTATAAAATATGGATTACAAATAATAAAAATATTCATCACGGCTGCTTAAGGGCACACTCCCCAACCCTCACTGGACCATGAACAATAATGCTAAGCAAATAACTTGTCACAGGCAACATTGCATTTCCATTTAGCTATTACAACAGGTGATGGGAACAATGACTTCTTGTCATTGCCCGTAACATCACCGAATCTCCTGGAATTTGAGACGTTTCCCCCTGGCAGAAAAAGGCCTCTCAGGCCTCCTGAGGATGGAAGTCCACCTTCTGTTCCCACGCCTGGCTGGCTGTCACTGTTGCTCCTTACATATGTTTCTGTAATCTCATCTCGAGGGCTGTCAAAGGTAGACACTGCACAGCTTCTGCAGACAACCTTTCCCATTGCTTCCCCAGCCTCACTGTCAAGAGCTTTTCCTAATATGTGAAGTAATTTTTCCCTGTTGGATTTTAAAACCTTTTTGTCTTTTCCAGTATATCAGGATGATGAAAAATAAAGGTTATTGCTTTCTTTGAAGACTGATTGCATTCCCCTTCACAATGCTCAGAGGCTGAGCAGCATTCATTCAAAGTTTTCTCCTAGGTAACAGTTTTTGGGATTCTGATTCCTGACCTCATTTTTGTTAATTCACCCCTTGCTAACCAGGAGGGCAACATCTAAACTGGACAGTGCTCTTGCTGCAACCAAAAGCTCAGCTGGTTTTGTAGTGATGACCTTCATTGTTGTTGTTGTTGTCTGGACTTCACCATCGAAGATCTTGGGATAAGCCTGCGCGATGGATTTTTTTAGGTGAGGCACAGTGTGCGCGGAACTGGCCCCACCCCCTTTACTCCTAAGGTTCGTCTTACCACGGCCGAGCACGTTCGGATGGTGACAGCGAGTTCCTTGGGATTCAAACCGGCGTCCTCAGAGGAGGAGCTGGCATTGGTGGTTCAGTGGTAGAATTCTCGCCTGCCACACCGGGGACCTGGGTTCGATTCCCAGCCAATGCAACATTCGCCTCGGACAGGACGGGCGGCTCCTCCAACCGCCTGACAGCCATCCTAGGAGAAGGACAACTCTGATTTCAAAACCTACATCCTGAGGACCTCGCTGTCACTGTCCAAGTTTGCGAGGCCCTGGCAGATGAACTTCAGGAGTAAAGGGCGGGGCCAGTTCTGCACACACTGTGCCTTTCCTAAAAAAAAAAAAAAATCCACTGCTCAGGCTTGAGGGATTCACCCACTTTGTGTAGGTAAAAACCATCCCAAATCTTCGTTTGTGACCTTCATTATGCATTTCAGCATACAGTTTACCTCTACTACGGCAATGCCATATCGCTCGTTCTATTCATCTAATGATTCATGAAGAAGTAATGATTTTGGTTTTTTTTCCATTTTGTTCTGTTAGTCTGTTGTATAAGCAAGATATTTTTATCCTGTATCTTCACAGTTATTGGCTTTTAAAAATTTTATTTGCTTCTAGTTGCTTTTTTGAGCTGTTATTTGTGCTCTTATTTAAAATTCACTTTGAATTGTAATCATGAGCTGTAAAACATTTGTTGTGCCTCCTGTTCTGATGTCATCTACAAATTTTATGAACATACTCATCCAGACCATAAAGAAAAATGTTTCATAGGACTAGACCTACATAAAGAGGAAAATAGACACATTTATCTAGAATCCAAAGATGAGAAAAATAAGAAAAACTAACTCTGAAGGTTACTTTTCCTTTTCACTCTCATTGGATTAGTTTATATGCTCTGACCATATTAGTATTAATATATACAATAACATTAGATGGCATTATGCTATATGGCATAATTTCCAGGTTCTGCTGGACTGAAAAAAAAATACCATGATTTGCACTGTGAGTGACTTCCTCCATGAAATTCTTTCAACCAGCTTTTAACATTCAGTATGTAAATTATGTTTGTTTATATTGCCAATTTACCTTCTATTTAAATCACATTGGAATTCGGCCTATTGAGTTTGTGTTAATCTGCCTGGCAGGACTTGGCCTACATTGGACAGAAGGAGGGAGGAGGGATGAGTAGAGAAAGAAAAATGAAGTAATCCTCAAACACTTTTACACATTAGAAAAATGAACTAAGATAAACTATGTAAAAATGTTTCTTTAAATTTCTAATGCACTCTCCATTTTAAACACTTATTTCCAGAGGGTTAATTAGTGTATAATTCTTCCAGCAAGAGGAAAATAATTTCCTACCAAGCTTGAATTTGGCAAAAACAATCTATATCACATTGTCATTACAGCTGAACTTATTTAACTTTGTTTTATTTAAATATCAAGTGGATATAGTACAGGCACAGGAAGGCGGGGGATAGACATGAGGAATTGAAGGCTTATGTTCATTTTTTATCCATTGTTTGTGCAGAAAAGTAAGTACATTAAAAATGTCAACTCATACAGATGCTTAAGATGTTCAGTCCTGGCAAAAAAGTGTCCTAAGTCTCTAATTCAGATAAGTTACAGTGGGTGGTATTTACTGTATGTATTGTAGACAAAGCTGTTAACAGTGCATATACCCAAGGTTTTCATTTTTCTTCTAAGTCTTACTTTCAACCTCCATTTTCCCTTCTGTTCTTCTGCTTCAGGTTTATTTTTTTCCCAAAAAACTTAGACAATAATTTACTTATGTGATAAACAAGACAAGAGGCAAATAAAGAAGAACACTTTGGTGACCTTTGTCAGCTTATCAGCTACATTCTCTGATAAATTTCTGTGAATTGGGCAGGTTTCCTCCCCTGAGTGGGATCTGCATGTAAATAGAGTTTGCATGTATTATAAAGTGGTGGACCACGTTTGAGCTTCCTTGTGCTTCAACCCCTCCTCTTGGCTGCCTGAAAATGTCTTTTCATGGAGTTAGATCAGCTGGGAAAAGGGCTAGTATCAGTACTTCTCATGGGCTGACTCAAAGGCAATGAAGTATAATGAAAAAGAACTTAGAGATGGGAGTGATCATAGAAAATTGTGAAGGTGTTTGTGAAGAAAGGGTATACAAATGAACTGTCATGATCTGGCCCCTAAGGTTAAAACAGGATTCTCACACATAGGGACCAGGAAGTGATTCCCTTCATCTCCCTCCTACTCACTTTTGGACGAAAGAGTAAGAATTCCAACTATGAAGGTGGTAAGGACATTGTTGTTGGCTGGACTTCGCAAACGAAGATTTTGGGATATGCCTGCGCAATGGATTTTTTAGGTGAGGCACAGTGTGCGCAGAACTGGCCCCACCCCCTTTACTCCTGAGGTTCATTTTGCCACGGCCGAGCACGCTCGGACGGTGACAGCGAGTTTCTCAGGATTCAAACCGGCGTCCTCAGAGGAGGAGCTGGCTCTAGAGGCGGTGACTTACACCACTTGGCCAACGCCTGCCACCCATTTCAGATAAACATTAAAGAAAAAAACAGCAAACAGAATAGCAAGAAGAAAAGCAATAATGTCAGGTTGTTGAGAAATCCTGGGAGCCCACGTGGGTCATAGCACCAGGGGAAGACCTCGCCTTATCCTCTCTGCCACCGAATGACACAAATGTGGCACTGCAGCCACGCCTGCAACACGAGCTGAGGCAGGGGTAAGGACATTAAAGACAGGAAAACAAACATGTAAGGCAGAGGGGCACAGTTACCAGAAGATCAGAGAACAGGAGTGAAATTCTAAAGATGATGATGACACTTTATGGAGAAAACCATCACAAAAGGTAGTAGGGAAGATTAAAATAAGCTAGTGGACAAATGTAAATGCAGACACGTTGTAACCATAGGGAGGGGAGCAATAGGGAACTCATTTTGAACAGGGTTTTTTTCCTTCCAGAAGTGATCAATAACAGTTCATTCATTGTTTGTAGGGAGGAATTGAAAAAAACATAAATATGATTTTAAACAGGAATGAAAATAATCCTCTGCTTCATGACTAGTTACTGTATTAGGCCAAATGAAAGCTGTCTGTAATTTAGTGACTAGACCTGACAATAACACAAGGTGTCAATGTGAAACAAAGGAATTTGATTTGAGGAAAAAGGCTGACTTTTTATTTGTTTTGTAGTTTGTTGTTTTTGTTTGGTTGGTTTTTTTTTTTTTTGTTGCTGTTGCAGTAGCAAATTAAAAGATCATCAAGCTTACAAAGTTAAACATTGCAAAATTATGGAATGCTGGCATTTACTTCCTTCTCTATGGCCTTAATTTAGCTGTTGGATTGCATTGAAATTTCCTCAATTACATACTTGGAAAGATTATAGGAACAGGAATCAAGAAAATTGGATGTATTATCTTCTTATATACATACACACTTGTACATACAAACTTCAGCTTGTCTTTCCCAAACGAATCTAGTCAACACTTTACTCTTTGTCCTCTGCTTACATACTGACATCCAACTTCTATAGGTACCTATGATAACACTTGTAAAGTAAAAATGATCCAATAAAATCTCATCTACTGGTTTAGGAGCTTGATATTGAAGCATCTGCAATGCTATCCTGATGTATTCTGAGCTGGTTGCCAGCATGCCAGTAGCTGCAAAAGTTCAAAAAAAGAGTAACCCTCAGTTTAGAAAAGGCTGTTGGCATCTTTTCCACATGATGAATTCCCACAGACTGGCTGGTGTGGCACACATAACATATGAATCAAACTTAACTCAATTTCAGCTTTAGTTTTTCAGCTCACCTTTATAAAGAAAACAGCATATTATCTTATTTAGTCTAAAGACACCTTAGGAATATGGGAGAAAGAAGAAAAAAAATTGGTAATATATATATATTTTAATTAAAACTTGCTAACCTACAAAAATAAGGTTTTTTTATTCTTTAGAAAGATTCTAAAACTGCAGTGTCCACAATTTTGGCATAACTGAGGTTTTCAAGTGCTACTTGTGATAACAGGATCAGTACAAGCACCAAGAACAAGTAGTGGATTCTGACTTTTAAATGTGTGAGTAAAGATGGCTATGCACTTTGTTCTCTTGTGAACATCTTTTGGGGTGCCCAAGAGACAAATTACCACCTTTTACATTGTATGATAATGTAAATATAATTAGTATCATATTGATAAAAAAATCCATTATAAGCTTTGTGAGATTTTTAGATGAATTTGTTTTAAGAGAAATTGTATACTTAACCTGCTCAAACAATTTTAGGCAGTTAGTCATGTATTTATAGCCTTAGGCATTTAAGTATCATTACAAATCTGGTGGAACACGCACACCAATCCATATGCAGCAATGACTGCCTTACTTGAGGCAATGGCAGCCACAAGTTTCACGTGCTGGTCTTGCATCAGAAATATCTCTCAAAATTTCTATACCTAGACTAAAAGAAGAAAACAGTTTGTTGTGTTATGTCAGCATCCATGCAGCCAAGAAGAAGTTACACCTCCGGAAATGCAGGCACAGAGCCTTGTGCTCAAAAGATTTTCACTATGGTGTCAACCTCTGTTGGTTTGGCTTTTAAGAGGCTTTTAATACATGCTGGTTAGCAGCGTGTATTGCTAAAGGGATGAGTACCTTTTTTCTTTCCATTTCAGTAACCACCAGAAAACAAACTGTTTTTCTCTAGAAAGATATTTCAGACCACAAATAATTAGTGCAAACAAGTTGAAGATGATTCCTTCAAGAGGATGGAAATGATCCATTGCTCCCAGCTATCTATACTTATCTGCTTGACTGTGGAGGTGTGGAATTACAGCAAGCAAAAGCTGGTATAATTGGCTCAGGTTAAGTCATTCCTAACCAGAATAATATAGTCTGTAGTCTGAAAAGGTTGTGGCATTCATTGCTCTTGATTTTCAAAGGCCTACAAGCCAGGACTTTGAAGTAAAAAATGACTTATTTCCTTGTAGAATTCTGGAATCTGTTTTGCTTGGACTTCTTTCTTTGTTGTTTTATTCCCAATTTCTATTTTTTCTTCTTTTAACAGAAAAAGGTCTTTTTATTGAAATATTACTCTGTGGAAAAAAAAAATATACTGGGGCTTAAAATGTAACAGTCTAGCCCTAAAAAAAATCATAACATCTTATCTCTCTCCCTGAAGTGGAAATCACAACATTTTTTTGGCAGACAAATTTTCTCCAAATTATATTTCTTCTCAATTTTTGAATGTTTCAGTATTTCAACAGAAGCTGTAAAAAATCAAATTAACAATGATGAGACTGAAAAAAAAAATATTTATTCATGTGTTGTTTTCAACTACATTATTTTAACAAAAAATTAAACTAAAATTATCTATTTGGGTGTTTGTCAAAGACCAGAAAAGCTGGCACTAAAGCTGCCTTTAGAGAATAGAAAAGAGAAAAAGTATGAAAATCTTCAATTAAGTACAATATCTTCATTTTTAAAAGCCTTTTGGTCCCAATGCAATTTACCTGAGACTGAGTCAGAGGATTCTTCTATTCCCTGAATACTGACTCTGACTATCACTTAATACTGATTTAACAACCACAAGAAGAACTTTGCTGTTTAAATATTTAACAATCCATTCAAATGTGAAACAGCACAGTGGAAATTGGTTCACAGTCTCTGACTGGAGGTCCCTTATAGGAGAAAAGTGAGAACATGTAAGAGCAGAAGTCAGAAAGTCAAAGGCACAAAATGAGGTGCTATTAGCAAAGGAAGTAAAATGGACCAAGAAAAAGTTTTCCAAGAGTCTATGAAATGAAGCGTGGACAAAAGAAAATGTTAAGTCTGCTACTTAGCAGAGGAGGAAGAAGCCGATAATGGATATTAAAGAGAACTTTGAAATGCTTGATGGGTTTGATGCTTTTCCTGTCAATGAAAAGGCAGTGATAATTAACAAAGGGAGAAAGAAACCACAAGGTAGAATTAGGATAGTCTGGGTTAAAGAACAGTGGGATAACCTGAACACTGTCACATCAGCAAGGGCTGATGAAATTTAATCTACACTGTTAAAGTGTCTGCCACATGAAGTGTAAAGGAAACTTTACCATCTGTTTTTGAGAACTCATTGAAAAAGCCCAAATGGACTGGGAAAGGGTGGTTACATTCTAAGATTTGAAGGAAGCATATCAGTGGAAGTGCAGGTCAGCTAATTCATCTTTTTTGGTACTATGTTAATTAGCATTACTCCTCAAATACATTTGAATCCTCTTCTCTGCCACAAAAGCAATACAAAACTATTTTTCTACCTTTTAGGACAAGAAACAGAATGAACCTTTGGCAGTCTGGGAAACTGATGTCCTGATCCAGTGGTCACCAGTGTCAAAGGAAATCTTTTCTGCAGATTTCAATGGGCTTTCCATCAGCATGTCTATGAGTGCTCTGAATGAAAATGAGAAGGGGATTACAAGTGTAAACAGAAGCTGAAATATTCTAGTCTATTTTCATAGGTCCAGCAGAGAGGATTACCGAAAGCAAAGAAAAAAGTATGAATACATTTATTTGGGGGGCTTAATAACTTACAGCTCAGCACATAGCATAAATATATATTTTAATTTTCTTCTGGTTTAAGTCAGACAATGCAGAAAGAAACAAATAGTTTAACAGGTGATGGTTTCAATCACATTTTAAACAGGATTTCACTTGCTTTTTCCAAAGTCATCTAAAATGCAGAGAATGAAACTAAAAACCAAGCACCTGATTCTACTCAAAAGACTTCTCTGCAGTATGTGAATTGTCATTGAATGAAAATGTGCAATCTAGACTCTTACAAGAAAGGGTAGGATCATAGCAGTAGCACAATTATTACAGTTTGTATGCCTGACTTTTTCCTAGATGAGTGTGAAAACACATTCAACCAACTTGTAGATGAAGTTGCATGCCTGATTTGCAAGCATTAAGAGGGTTACATGTGCAGATTGAATAATTATGTACACACACAGTTATTGTTTGACATTTGCCCAGATAATTATCTAATCTGTGCCTAGAATTGTGGACCCAACTTGACTGTGTCTGACACTTGCTGTCAAATAGTGTGAAGTTCACAGGCAACTTCCCTGAGGTCCTGTGCTTTGGCTAGCAACTTAGGGAACAGAATGTATTAACTTTCTCTAGAGATAATTAATATCTTCCAAGAATCTCAGCTGAAAAAATACAATACGATATTGATATATAGAGGAATGTCACTAAATCAGTGAAAAAAAAATTAAAGATAAAAGAGGTAAAAATATTAGCTACATTATGTAAATACAAGTTCAAGAAATACTGCCTATGGAGCATGACAGAAAAATATAAACAGGACATACTAGAAAAATAAGATTTTTCATTAGAGTATTGTCTCATATATTGTATTAGTCCTGGAACATTCACAGCCTTACTTACATGGTGAATTAAACAATCCCAGGATGACAAACGTGGCTATTTGGACACTTATGTGAGGCTCTGCAAGATCAAAACTTCACGTGTTATTAGAATCATTATGAAGATTGGGTACTAGAAAAAAAGAAAGTGACATAGATAAAAATATAGCTGTATATTTTTAATTCATTTGGATAACATCATTACTTACCACCATACTTATTTAAATCACATTTATTCTATTTTCATAAACAGTAAGACCTGAAACTTTTTCCACACACTGAGCATATGCAGTTAAATTGCAATGAACTTCACTTTTGAACTTGCAAATGTTGACACGTTCCTCTTTCTCTCTCTTTCTCCCTATTTTCTAGGAAATCAATGCCATACTGGAATATTATGCACTATATTTCAAAAAGAAAAGACTGATTGGAATGAATTCAGAGAAGAGAAGGAATCATAAAAAGGACTGGAAAATAATGCTGCCAGTTTGAGGAAAGGTTAACAGATCTGGTCATGTTCATTCTGGCAAAAAGGAGATTGAGGAGAGACATAAAATATCTGCCTAAAAATATGTAAAGGGTCATTGTAAAGGGAGGAGGAATGAATTATCCTCCCAGTCCGTGAGGAGCAAGAGGTAACACATTTATGGTGCAGAAGAAAATATATGTTAAAAATCAGGCTTGTTGAGTAATAGAAAAATGTGTTTGCCAGTATATTTTCTAAATCTGAGCGAGCATTATTTATCTCCTTTTTGTTTGGTTTAGTACAAAAATTCTGACAAGCATTTTCTCTTTATATACATGTTAGTAAAAGGGCAATTATTTTCAGGAAGACTCAAAAAGCATGATAAAGGATGTGCTACTGAGTATACTGCCAATAGAAGGCATGAATTTGTGTTCAAATTCAGAAATATTTATGCTGAAACATGGATGCAAGTTTGTTTTTAAAAGCAAAACACTTCTTATTTGAGATGTTCAATGCTATTAAAATGTGTTTGGCTTTCACACAAAAGTTGAAATTAGCTCTGCTATTCAGATAAAACAACCAAGGTACATGCCTAAACTTAAATAAAAGAGTCCTCTCCCTGAAAGCAGTGAAGTCAAAGATTCTGCTTTTGGTCATATTTGCCATCCATTAAACTGATTTACCTTGATGGAATTGGTCCCAATTTATGCTTCATAAAGATCACGATCAAGCCTGTGTTTTTGAATGTACTAAATTTGAAATTATCTTTTAAAGGATGTAAATTAACAGAACTTTAATGTCTCAGGTGAAACCATCTTAATGCACATTTCCCCGCACACACCTCATACTGACCACAATTCTATACCTTAATATTTGCCTATTAGCAGTCTGTAAAGTAGTCAGCTTCTCTCCTATACTGTCCTCTAACTGTGTAAGTGCTAGCATATTCTTATTTTAACAACCAGTAAAATGCCACTAACTGTGGTGGAACATGCCAGCTGTTTAACAGTGGGCAGCAGAGAAGCACATTGCCAGAGAGGGAGAAAGGAAGAAGAATGTTGCCTGCAACTGAAACTGAAGGGATCATTTTAAGTAGATAGAATGTAATTATTCCATTTGGAATTTAGCCAGATCATCTGGCTGTACATGCTGTACTTGCATCAGGGGAGGGGAGGAAAGTCATAGATTTCTAATGGTCGAAAATTATCAAACCCTGGATCTTGCACCCCATCCATCTGAAAAGAATGTGGTTGCATTTAGTTATTTTCATTCATAACCACTTAAAAAGGTGAGCTCCTATATAATTGGAATTTTAAAGGAGTTCATGTTGTGTTTATGGAGCAATCACTACTAAATGATTTCATTTAAATTTTTCATAAGCTACACTTTATGAAAAATTAAAAGAAATAGACTCTTCAGAAGCCTTGCTAAGAAATAAAGTCTCTTAAAGGAATACACGTGCCATCTAATCACACATATTTTCAAATGTTGAGTTTTCTGCATACAGATAAACGGAAGATGGCATTACTGAGAGAGAAAGAGGCAAATACCTTTATCTTACTCTGTCAGTAGTTTTCATTCAACTATAAACATCAGAAATGGACTGCAGCAAACCAGGCAGGTTCAATCCAGCAATGCCAGCTCTCAAAAGGATGGGTCAGAAACGGTAGATCAGTAAAGGATCTGTGTCCGTTTGGTTGACACAGGCCTGTTTTTCAGCCAAAACTGTAACATGAGTAGGACCAAAGACAGCTTGAGCAAGTAGCAGTAGTCCTACTGATCAGTAATAAAGACTGTCTGAATATGGATTTCTGGTGTTAAGTTGCTTTTCCAGTAGTCAGTGTCTCAGCTATATCCCTGCTGAAAAGTGAGTGATTAATTTTTCCAGAGACTTTAAGAATACACATAGTGCTGGTATGAGTCTCTGACTTTCTGTCAGAGTTCAGCATGGAGTTATATGTACAGAGCATGGACAACGCTCTGGGCATGTCTGTTTTGTGAATCTCCAGTTTAAGTAACATCTAGTGTGAGATATCAAACTGGTTTCTAGGAGGGAATTATATAGATTAATAGAGAGTAAAGCCATTTAAAGTGAAAAAAAAAGAAAAAAAAAAGTTTTAAATGCTTGCAGCATGTAATCCATACAATTGTGTTTGTGTAATCCAATGTGTAAAGTAGATGAATTACAGAGATCTTAGAAAGATGTAATCTATTGTTTCGTTTGTAACAGCCACAGCTCTATTTAGATTTTCAGTGCTTCTGCTACAAAAAAACCCCAAAAACAAAACAAACAAAAAAAAAAGCAAAAACAAACAAAAAAGCAAAAACAAACAAAAAAAACCCAAAACCGACCAACCAAACAAAATCCCAAAAAAACCCCAAAACAAACAAATGACAAAAAAAAATCAAAACACACAGTCAAGGAAAAAAAAAAAAGGAAAAGAATGATGTCTCTCATTAAAATGAATCTAGGTTGATTTACAGTAGCTGTAATCAAGGGTTACCCGACCTTATAATCTGTGCTATTCCATTTATAATAAATCTCAGCAGTTAAAAATAGATGAGCTTAGGACAGATAATAAAAGACCCAGTTTTAGAAAGTTACATGATTATTACAGAGAGGTTTCACCATGCCATCTGTCGACAGCAAACATGGCAGTGCTGTGATGATGTAGGGAGATGTTTCTGAAAGGTGTTTGATACAATCCAATTTTTACCTACATTTTCTGTCAGAATTTTCACCAGCCTAATGGTTTGTCACATGAACTGAGGTGGAGCTGCAATTTCTTCGAAAAATTTGTTGAGAGAAGCTCTGAGTAGGAGGACTTGAAGGTGTGGTCTCTCCTCTCCTCTCCTCTCCTCTCCTCTTCCTTTTCCTTTGAGACCTGAAAAGAGAAAAAGCTTACTTAATGAATGCTTCTAGCAACGAAAGTGTAAAACACAGGAAAAAATTTAATTAAGCTGAAGAAGTTGATTCAAATGCCAAGAACCAATTAACAATTGAGTAGAAATTATGTATACATCTTAAAAATACATAGGTAGGATTCTTACTTTTTTCTTTTTTTTTTTTCCTTGAATTGTATTTTAACTCCTGGTTTTGGCCCCAGATGTCCAAAGAGCTCTGTTCAGTAACAAAATGTTTGTTTCTGGAAACTTTAGAAGAACAGTCCTTTATAAAGAATGAGAGAAAAAATTTGAAACTGCTTTTACTTGCTTAGAAGGTTTCGTAAATCAAAGAAAATAAGAAAGGAGTACGGTGTCTGAACAAACATGTAACAAAGCCAAAATCCTTCCCAGGTTCTTTGTCCATAGATCTTCCCAAAATGTTTATCATGTTTGAGTCCACATGTACATACCCATGCACGCAAATATTTGCTGAATTCATCAATTTACTTACATACATTTTTATAATTTCCTCACTATTTCCTTATTAGTTTAATTGGCTGGTAGTTATCTGAGCTTCCAGTGTTAAAAAAATGGCTTAAAAAAACTCAATCATTTGTATTTTAAGACACAATTTTTTATTATTTTGAATATTCTAACTTTTATTTGATGAAAGTTACTATTAACATATTTTCATAATCTTCTCAGCCTAGCAACAGCAGGAGTAAAAGGTGTGAGGGGCATGCAATATTCATGAAATTAAGGAGAGTTGAGATGAAAGGGAGTTCCATTAGGGAGACCAAGTGTGACAATATGACACATATTTGCATATTTTACACTTTAAATCTTTTCAGCACATCCAAGTTGATATATGGATGTAAACATGCATTGCCAGTTTTTAGCATATTATAAGCCCTCAAGACTTTGCATGCATTTTAATATGTTTCATTATTGCTGCAGATTTTAATTTCGAAACTGCACAGCTTTGATGGAAGAAAGCTGGAAGTCAAAGCATCTGGCCTCTGCTTCAGGCAAGCACAGCCTTTTCCTTGAACACTTTTTGTATAAGCAAGTCTATTTATTTGTGCATGTGTGGGAGGTGTGTGTGTGTGTGTTGCGTGTGCGTGCATGCAAGGTGACAAATGTGGAATACACTTTCTTTGGTACACATGCTACTGGAAAAGGGAAGGGGAAGAGGAAGGGAGGGGAGACCATCTGCAATCTGTGGGCATTATAGATGTGTTAACCTATCAAATTTTTTTTTCCAATAATTGTAACTTTCCAATTCTTCATACATACAGGAAATGCTGTAATGTCCATGATTATGGTGCTATGGCATTATGACACTCTTTTATTTCTTTTTCCTCTTAGTAGTTCTTCATCATTTCCATAATCTCTGTCATTTAATTCTGTAAGAAATGCATAATGACTCAATAATGTAAGGTATACCATGGTTTATAATAATAATATGATATTTAGCTCTTATTTTTTGATCTTGATATCACAACATGCTGCAAATGCCAATTCATTTTTTAAGTTTTTTTCAGGTAGGTGCACTAACATCATCTGTGCTCAAGGGATAAATATGTTTTAAATACCCATAGAATAGTCCCTCAGGAAAAACCAGCACTTACTACAAATAACTGTGTAGTTAACTGTATGTGAGTATGTGAGTTACTACAATTTTGTTTAGTTTTAAAACAAAGAAAGTATTGTAAGGGATGCTGTTTGGTGGAAAAACTGTGAATTACGGTATTTTTCTATCCAACATTGCTGAACTTACTGTAACTTATAGACAGAGAATTACCTTAGATGAACAAAAAGCAGGGCACAGCTTTACCTACATGATGTCCAGAACTCAAATTATGTACAATATGAATAACTTGCTCAAATCTGACAGCACAAGGTCCTTAGAAATTGCCATTTCTTGCTATGTTGTCCTAAAAAAAGCACTTGCAGGACAGAGCATGCACAGCTTCTCTGGCTGCCCTGTTTCAATGTTTCACCATCCTCACAGGAAAGAATATTTTCATAGTGTCTAATTAAAACCTTTCCTCTGTCAGTTTGAAGGCATTCCCCCTTTTCCTATCAGTCTATGCCCATCTAAGCAGTCCCTCTCCAGCTTTATTCCAGGCTTCCTTTAGGTATTGGAAGGGACTTCAAGGTTTCCCTGGAGTCTTTTCTCCAGGCTGAACAACCCCAGATCTCTCAGCCTGTCTCCATAGCAGAGGTGCTCCAATCCTCCGAGCATCTTTGTGGTCTCCTCTGGACTTGCTCCAACAGGTTCTTCTTATGTTGGGAGCCCAAAAGCTGGATGCAGTGGTCCAGGGGGCGTCTCAACAGAGCAGAGTGGAGAGGGACAATCCCCTCCCTTGTCCTGCTACACACCCTGCTTTGGATGCAATGCAGGACACAACTGGCTTCCTGAGCTGTGAGTATGCTCATACGTGAGCTGAGTCATGCTGAACTTCTCATCCACCAGCACTCCCTGTGTTTGCATCCCTATTTTCTGTAGGGATGCTCTCAAGCCATTCTCCACCCAGCCTGTATTTGTGCCCTTCCTAAGTAACTGAATTGAGGTTTTGTTCCAGCAGGACAGATTCCAGAAACTTCCTTTGTGTATTCATCTGCTTACATATTATCTGAGGGTGAGAATCTCTAGAAAGTCTGATAACAAAGAGTAGAACAATCCTTCTCAGACTTAAAGATATATAAAACTGTGTTGCTGTCAACGATGAGCACATCCTTTTCCTGAATTAGGGAAGATGGAGAGGAGGGAGCTAGGAAGGCAGTCTGTGTAGTGTGCTGTAGGGGATGAAATGATGCTAATGAAGGGGATCCAACTCCAGTCAGTGTGCTGCAGTAAATCAGCCCCTATTTCATTTGTTGCATAACGACAGAGCGATGTTGAAAACATCACCCTTATTATAAGGTTATAGATATGGCTCTGTTGTTTTGCATAATACTTTACCATGAATTGCATTGAAAAGCCTCTTGGAGAAATGTCACTGGAATCAATTCTGCAGCATTATTTTCATTTTCTATATTATGGTATCACACAGTAATCCCAGTATAAAAGTAAACAAGACTTTAAAATAAGTACTTCAACACAAAAGCAGAAGACAGCTAGTATAGCTGGGGTTGGCTGGTTGAGATCAGGATGACAAAAGCCCTAGGTGAGGTTTCTGTCTAAAAGAAGGCAGTTTTGACCTTCAAAATAGAAGTTCAGTGCCTGTCAGACACATATCCTTGATTTTACCCTAAAATGAATACCTGTATGAAAAAAAATGCTGCTTAGTCAGAGTAAGAGGGGCAGAACCACTTTTTAAATTAAACACAAGAGAGGAGACAGAGTAAGAATGACAACAGTGACAGAGATTGACCCAGACTTGTTATTAGTAGGCAACCTCACAAAGGATTACAGATTAAAACTTGCAAAAGTCCTTGAACAAAAAGGTTGTAGAAGTGGAAATTATTGTTATTGCCTGAATCAATATGTGGTGACAACACAGGGCAACAGAGATGTCATCCCTTCAGAGTTCATATTCTCCAGAAGTTGCTCTTTCTGGCACTTATGAACATCTATGCATTTACAGACAAGAAGTCACACACATTTATACTGGCAAACAGCTTTGGATTCCTGAATTATTACCATAGCTCTTCTTTAGAATGGCATATTTTGACCTAGCACTTCTGAAGTTATATGATAAGAATCTTATTTATAATAACTTTTCTAAGGGCCTGCAGAATATTTGATCTATTGGTACCATTGGTCAGAAATGTTTTCAAAGACATTTTAATTTTGATTAATTGATTTCATTTTCCAGAAAGTGTTACCACTGAGGCAGTCAGTGATAAGACAGTGAATGACAATCTAACTTGCAGGCTTAGTTTAGCCCTTATACAGGGTGAAGTGCATTCACAGATATTTCTCAGAGTAGTGGCACCTTCTATGCAGTTTACTTACAGAAAATCTTATTGGTAGCTTGACCTTCCTTTGCACTTCCCTAAGTATCTACCAGGATCACCATTAAAAAACAAATACAGACAAGAAAAATTCCTCACCTGAACCAGTGCTGCAACTCTCAGATTTTGTATTCTTGATATGAGTTTTTAAAATACTCAACATCCATATGTGGGTCATTTTAGGTAAGGGGCCAAACTTTTATGGTTCCATTTGTAACGGCCACTATGTGTTGGTGCGACCTTGTGATGGTTGACTTGTCTGAGCTGCAAAAAAACAAACATAAAATAAGAAAGAGCAAGTTGGCTTTCGGCTTTAATACATGTGAAACCCAACAGAGCAGAGATAAGAGCTGTCACAAACGCTTTGGTATTGACATTTCTCACCATAAATCCATAGAAGACACATACTTCTGCCAGCACTAAGTACACCACTGGGTGTTAAGGAACATTTTTTGTTGCTGCTTATTCTCAAATGGGACAAAGATGGGAAGAGGCAAAGCACTTATATCGGTGCAAAAGCTATTTTGAAACCTTTCTCATCTCAACTCTATCTGTTAAAATGTGAAAAATGCCCTTGTTTATATTTGTATTTAAGTATTTAAAAATCTTAAATACTTGTGTTAGACTTTCTAAAAGAGACATCTTTGCAAAAGCTTAGGAATAATTACTTAATAGCAGTTTTAAATTCAAGGTTAGAATGCATTTCCTTTGGTAAAAAGAGTAAATGGCAAATCCAACTGTTCCTCAAGCAAAATGGTGCAATTCAGAATAATAATTGATGCTACTACTGTATAATTTAAATTTTACACATTGCTTTCAGCTATAAATATCCAGCTGAGTTTGGAAATTTGGATAAAACTCTATTTTTCCATTTTTTAAAAAACAACTTCTACACATAGTCTTTCATACCCATTAAAACCCTAATAATATTGTAACAAGTAACAGATATGTGACAAGTGTACGCAGGTGTAGATAAAATGGAAAAGTATCCTAAGTGTATTAGATGCAGAATTTGGTCCAGAAGTGAATGGATGCTTTTGGTTAAACAGGAGCACGATTTATGTGGAGCATTTTGTCACAGGATTGGCTAAAACTTGCACATGAGAGCATTAGCAAAATGCAGACATTGTAAGCAGTGTAGAAAGGGCAAATTGAAGCCAATGCAAAACAGAGTATTTATTTAAAATCAAAGAACAAGCTCCTGTTTGCAGGGAAACCAAAAAAATACTTTTTCTATTTATGTTTTTCACTATAATCTTATTGATATTTATCAACCTTGAGGGATGTGGATGGTCCCTGGATTAGTTACTGCTCTTTTTACTCAGGGACCTATCCAATTCAGCTGTAAGCAAGCATAAACACAGAATGCTCTAAGCAAATTCTTCTCTCCCCACACATGTGTACATGCTATTGTACACAAATATGCACATGGAGGCAGAAAGTAGAACTGTAATTGTATGGGAGCTTTATTCTGAACAATACTCAGACTGTAATAATTATTGCTGATCCAAATTTGATTCACCCAGGTTCATCAAATAGGTATACAGAATAAAGGTATGCATATGCACTTTATATAATATGCACTATAATTAAATAGAAAGTATTTGTATATATGTAATATATATATATATTATGTACATAAGGAGGGAAAATATAAGCAAAAAATATGGAAATCACAGTATAACCTTATCTCACAGATTTCTTAACTAATTTTTATATCCTTGGAAGACAAATGCATTTCTCTCTGGGAACAAGTATTAAAATGCATTGATCATTCAAGAAGATACCTGATGACAATTTGGAATACAGATAAATTATAATTTCTTCTCTTATTAACAAACTATAAACTGTCAACATCTAAGGACACTGAATTTGTTATTAAACTTTACCAAGATAGATGTTCCTAATAAGAAGATGTTTTTCTTACCACTATTATCTACAGACAAACTGATTTAGGGTTTTCTTTTCAGAGCTTATGCTTTTCTCTAAGAATTAAATTTAAACTAGAAAAAAAGTAACAACCCTATTTCCATGGCTTTAGAATATTAATTTGATCAATGAGTGATAATTGTATGATTAATAGAAACTAGTAATTAATAAAACTATTATTACAGTTTTGAAGGCTTAAGACATTCAAAACACCTAGGGTTTTTTATTTGTTTGTTTATTTGTTTTTGGTTTGGTTTGGTTTAGTTTGGTGGGGGTTTTTTTGTTTGTTTGTGGGGTTTTTTTGTTTCTTTGCTTTGTCAGTTGATTTTTTTTTTTTTAATTTGTAAAGTCAGACAATAAAACAAAGGAACAAGAAGTCAGTGTCTTTAATACATTAAAATTAAACTAGGTAGAATTACTATAACTTTTAGGGAAAAGAGAGCTTCAAGACATTTACCTTGGTCCTCCACTTTGGAAAGTTGCTTACATATTTATTTATATGAGCAATAACCTCAAACAATTATGATGTCCAGCCTTAGTCCTGCGGCTGCACACAGAGTAATTTGTTGTTGAAAGTAAAGCAAGACCAATGCTGGTGAAGAAGTAATGTGCTTAGAGCTAATGATTCTCTTTGTTTCTTAGGGATTCATTAGTCATTGAGTAATTTCACAAATTAGTGAAAGAGCCCACTTTTTATCTTGGCAGTCAAAAAATATATTAGACCAAAGAGAATGACATTTCTATTTGTCTGGCTCTTCTCTATTATAATAGGCATAAGTCCCAGCTTTATGTCAAATGACATACTAAAAAGGAGTGTGTTAGCTTAGCAAAACAAACCGATGGATAATGAAGAAATATATCTATAAATGTGTGTGTATATACATGCTCACTGCGGGTGGATTGACCTAGATGACTTTTAAAGGTCCATTCTAGCTCAAATTATTCTAAGATTCTATGATATATTTATTCCTATGTCACACATTTGGAGAACAATGTGATTAGTGCCCTTTACCTGGTGGGTGTGTCAAATCTCCATTCATTGACAAGACATCCAAACTGGTCTGAAATGCAGACCTTTATAGACTCATTTGTAAAACACAATCCTCCTCCTGCCACCAGCTGTTTGTCAATAGCATTGCACTGGAGGTCCTGGGGCAGAGCAGACAGATGTGGGAAAGATGTTTTGTCTTTAGCATTGACACAGGTCATGATTAAAAGGTAGAGCTGGATGAATGTCAGCCATTGGGTGGAGAAACTACATTGGGCAAATGTTGAACTGTGTGTTCTGTAGGTCTAGACATGGAAATTTGCCACATTTCTTTTATCTCTGGTCTGTCTGCTTAGGGTCCTGAAATGTTGAGACGAAAGGACAAGTCACAGAACCAGAGTCCTGAAAAACAGATTATTTTGACTACAGGTAATTTTTTCATCTTTTTCTCCCTCTCTCGTCCTTCATTGTCAATGAGAATTGTAAACCAATAACATTTCATCTCATTTTCTGGCAGTGTAAGGGTGTGGCACAGCATGCTTAATCAATATTTTGTTTTATGCAAAATGTGAAGTCTCGTGTATTGAGGTTATTGGATCAGGACAACGTAATCTAATAAACCAGGTTGTTGTGTTATAGCACAACCTGGATAATGCTTAAGCAGTAAAATGTACTATCTCATTTTGGAAAGCTAGCAAAAAACTGAAATAATATCTAGAAGATTTCAGAATTACTATCTTCCCCTTTTTAATGCCATATTTAAATCAAGTTGCCACTTCCCTCTGAAATCACAAGGCTCAAGGAACAAGGTACAAATATGCTTGTGAGTATAAATATATACGAGTTCATGTGTGCTGGTGATTGAGGGAAAGAGAGGGAGCAATAGAAGGAAAGAAGGAGAGGGATTTAATAAAAAATTTGGATTACAACATTTCTCAATAATAACTCCAGCCCTCAAAGCAAATTACATTCCTTTTGCAACACTGAAAAGCTTAGTATTAGTTCTGACGCTTTAAAATATGCCCGCATGGCTGTGCCACATTCAAGCTGCCAGCTTTGAAACAGCTTCAAAGCCAAAGCAGGAGTACAAGATTTAAAGAAAGCAGTCTAATTTCTGAGCACAGGCTGAGTAATGCATGTAGACAAAATCCTGGAAATGAAAATAAGCTAGAGCTTAAATAAATATACTCTGTCCCTCACCATCCCTTCCCTCTTACACATATCCTTTGCTGTAAATATTATCTGGAATTTCTTGTCCCTGAGGTCCTGGCAAAATCCACTTGGCTGGGATGGGAGAACATATATCAAATACTGTTTGCACATAGGACGCTAACAGACAATACATGAGATTTGGGGACTGAGAATTTTAAATCCGTCTCTCTCCTTATTCCTCTGGGATATATTCATAATTGTCACACTCAACAGATCTAGAACCAAAACAAAGAGGGAAAACTCCATATAGAATCATGAAATTAATATATTTTCAACTGTGAGAGGGTGCAATATTTCTTTATTTCATCACCCATCAACATGGCATGAGGTTGGTAAATTTGATTGTTTCTTTTTCACAAATGGAAAACAAAAATACTAAGAAAGAGTAATATCACATCTTGCAATAGGACTTAATAAAGTTTGCCTGGTACCACAAACATCATTTATAGTGTTGAGCTTAATTTTGCTGATTTTTTAACCTTTCTACAGTTAGATTAGTGTTCATAGCACCCAGGATGCCCAGTACTTGCCAAAGAAGAAAGTAACTTTCAATTTCTTTTCCCAAGGCAGAAGCACTGGCTTCCCAGAGTACCTCTGTAAAACCAGTAACTTCTCCTTAAAGATGATGTTTCAGAATGTGAGCAGAGGTAATCTTTTACTTCTTCAGAAATAAAAGAACAGATTTTAAAACTCAGGGATCTTCACACAATCTTGGATTTAGTATTTTCAGCTAGGGCTCATAAGGCCCATGCAGTCCTGTGGCTATGTTGTATAATTTCCAGATTCTTCCTGTAAAGTACCCTCCGTGAGGCTCTATTGCATATACTGAAACTGAAGAAGTTGTATTCTGAATCTCTTGGAAGATTATAAGATGCAGTCTTAAACAATATAAAAATGACTAAATGTTATGTTGGCAGTGTACAAGACAGTGATGAAATTATAAGGAAAATACCCTGCATTTCTCTCTAAGATGTTGAACTTAATTTTAGATTGTCAATATATAGCTAGGAACTAATAGTTGAATGGTTTGTTCATGTATTTTGTCTTTTTTTGCTGCAAATATCTTGTCCCAGTTGATGAATGCTAATTAGAAGGAGATTAAAGTGACCAGTCACGCAAACTATACTAATTAAAAAAATTCATTGAGCAGGTATTCTGAATGTAAGGATGTACTAAAGAAAAGAATTTGTTATGTATTCTTAGAAAATCATATAAATATAGTTAATCACTAAATATTTGTAATTAAAAAGGGAAATAATTAAATTTTTGTGAATGAGGTTGTTAATTGTGAATAGTTAGCTTTGTTTAATAACTATAAATTTGGATTTTCAAAGTAGATATTGATGATGTGTACTGATTCATAACAAGAAAAAAAAGGAGTTTCTAAATTATATGGTAAATTTTAGAAATGGGCATGGTCTGCGCACCCTTCTTTGTGTTCAGCAAGTTGATGTTCTGTAATAAATGACATTCCTGCTCATGGGTTGCCAAAAAGGAAGCACATGCAGCTGCAAATTATGCCACTGTGTGTTACAGCTTCAGCACCATCTCTTTTTTTTGCCCATTCTTGCAGTATTTAGATACTTCTCAACAGGTAATGTTAAATAATTTCAAGTAGGTGCTCGAATTCTAGGGGAAGTGGTAAGGGCTGCAAATAAAAAAAAAAAAAAAATTACTCTTGATGTTTTATGACCTTTTTACACACAGGAAATTAAGAAACACCAACTGGAAACTGTCTCAAAAACATGAGAAATAGTAGAGGAAAATTCACTGTATACAAAGATAAAATTGCTTTTTTATCTTTTGCTAAGAGTTGATCAAATATTTCAAATAATTGAATTATTCTGTCTTTGAGACATATATGTCTGATTAGTGAGTCTGACTGGAGGCAAATGAGCTGATGCAGTGGAGGTTGGGTGTCTTGCTGAAAGGGTGAATATGGCACTGCTGAGAAGGCCAAAATGGAAATTTTTAGTGCCCTAATAAGGCTGTTAAAAATGTATGGTTTTCATTAAATATTCTTGTATGTTTCTGCCTCTTTTTATAATGAGAAAAAAGAACCTCAAAATGAGATGGTTGTTTGTTTTGTTGTTTTTTGTTTGTCTTTTTTTTTTTTAATTATTATTTTTAGTCACAACAATACTAAGGAGGTGAATTAGGTCAATAACATGTAGACACCTAGTAGAAAGTAGTCCCTACCCAAACAAGGGGGTTGGAACCAGATTAAGTCATTTGAACCCAAACTGTTCTATGGTGATTCTATGATTTAGGAAGGATCTAGCCCTTCTGAATACCCTTTTCCCCTTGTATAGCAACAAGACTGTCTTGCTGAGCTGGATTGCAAATCACCTTCAAATTAAATCTGGAAGAGCTTCCACACTCACTTGTTATGCTTTTGTCTGGTTACCTTTCTGTGTAATGGAAACACATTGTGCTTACCCAGGTCCAGAGCTGCAGAAATTCAGACCAGAAAGAAACAATAGAAAAGTGATTAAACACTGGAGCAACTTAGAGTTTTGGTAGATTCACTAATGTTAGAAATTTTTAAATCAAAATATTCTAAGAGATATGTTCTTATTCAAACAGAATTAATTCAGAGAAGTCCTATGACTTCTGTTATGAGAGAGGTCAGATGAAATGCTCACAATGGTCCCTTCTGGGTTCATAATCGGTGAAGCTACAAAGCTATATGAACCTCTTTCAAGAGATAAAGATGATGGTAACTGTCTATAAATACTTGATAACATGAAATTGCTGGAGGAACTATTTAAGGTGGTTAATGATGGTATTATAGGGAATAATGTCCTCAAACTGAAAAGACCAAGGTAGAATATTTAAGAAAGACTATTTTCCAGAAGTGAGGTCAATTGCACGGTGGAGTAATTTGCAAAATTGAATTCTATAAAAAGAGCTGTACAAAAAGAGTGAATAAAGCAAGTGATTAGTGTTTGAAACAAGCATGTTTTAAAGCTGGGTAATTAAAAACTAAGTTGTTCAAGAAACTCCATCCCTGTGTTTTATTTAATGATTTTACAAAAGAGATGTCCTATTTTTTTTTTTTCCCATCCTGAGAATTGATTAGAATACGGTTTACGGACTAATGCTTTCACACCTGAATAGGAAACTTCAGGCAGTAACTTTTCTACCTGACATATAACAGATCTTAGGGGGGAAATGTTTAGACTGTGCAAAAAAAAAAAAAAAACAACAAAAAAACAACCAAACAACCAAACAAACAAAACCAAAAAAAAAACAAACAAAAAAACACACAAAAAACCAAACAAAACAAACAAAAAACAAAGAAAAACCAAACCAGAAAAACCAACTAATCAAGCAAAAGCAAACCTAAACAAAACCAAAAATACTAGCTTTCCCTTTCTGACTTTGTTAGTTTGTTCCTCAAAGGTGAAAATACTTCCATTTGAGACAGAAATTTAACAATAGTTCAGGGTACATCCTTCTGCCCTAGTGCAAACTGCATCCAAAACCCGAAGAGGTGAATTTAGAAGTGGCTGACATTATTTGCAGCTGTGGTCATGTTTCCTGTGGTTCCCCTCAGCCTTTTTTGCATACTGAGGTGGTTTGTGACACATTCTGTGTCTAACAGAGCCTCATTACTGGCCTGTGCAGAGACAAGCGAGGTGGAGAAGGATGACAAGGTTTGCATTAATTGCACAGCTATCTGTTGTTCCAGCGGCCATTCAAGCATATAATAACTTAAGTAGAGTTTCAGTGAGTTGGAAGTTGCTGCTTTTTGGAATGTTTTGGCAAGCTGATTTCTTATTATAGCACAGTTGATATTTCTTTTTAAAGTCTTGACTGAAAGCTGTAGGTGGTCACATTGCTTTTGTCCTGATAGCAATATACTTTCAACATTCCACTAGTCAGGCAACAAGTTGACTGGTGCAACTGGTTCTTATTATATTGAATTACTTGATAAAGGTCATCTCAGACAGTGTGGTTCATATGTGAATATACCTGCGAATTCCCATAAAACATGGTCATAACTAGTGCTTGCTTTGGCCTGTTAATTAAGGATGCTGGTAGTTGGAAAGTTCGTTTCAGTATTCTTGCTCAGATTCTTCTAAATCTGGAGTATCTCATGATCTCAACCGAACAAAATTTACCATGCCTTCAAGATAATTTTCAGTAAATTTGATGCCATTAGGCTGAAATCTGCACTGTCTTTATTCTTGCTGTTTGCCTGTAAAGGAAACTTTTCCCAGGTTACCCAAATATTTGAATTTATGTGCATCTGATACTATTTTAGAAACATCTTTGATTTTAAATCAAGTCTTCTATTTGTGCAGCTTTAGAAGTCATAGAAATTGACAGAATAAAGCAGAGAAATTTAACCAAGAGAATACAATGCATGGTGAATTTTATGTTAAGATTAAATTAGGTTGGAAGAAAACCTGTGAAGATAATGCTTCTTAAAAGTTTTGAAATAGTGGAGACTGGCTTTTTATACAACAACACTAGAAAGGCAATTCTATTTCTCATTGTTTTGTCACTTGTCAGACCCAGTCAGAAGTCTAAATAGTTTTTCTGTCTATTTCAATCTTTAAATGAATCTGAAGATTTGAACAGAAGTGTTTGAACTTTAATTGAACTTACTATCATCAATTGTGTTTTGTTGGTAGGGCTACACGAGAAACTATAATATATGAAAACACCAAATAGAAAAATTGCTTTATCAGGAGTGGAAGATGTATGGTTTAAAATAATTTTAAGAAATTAGACCTCTTCAGAATCTATGCCAAAGCATACACTTTTTGAGATCTTGAGCCCAAAGACTAAACATTTTGTCCTATTTGCCTCAGTCTCTTCTAGCACCAAGTTGGTAAAGGTGGCATCTATTTTGAATGTCCTGAAGTTTCCTTATACTAGCCATTCTCCTCTACTATCACTATGCTTCAAGTTAGGGTAACCTTTAGGTCAGTCTGATTTTTGTAGGTGACAGACACCAGCCCACGCAAAGCTACAATACCATCACTATTAATCTATGTGGAAAGGTAAGATTAGAGATTAGGGCACATCTGTTTTTAAAACTGGATTTTGGATGTTTTAGTCCAGTTTATTTTTTGTCATTTGTAACACATAATCAGACTTGTGAAGGAAGACATCACTACCATGTAAGAATCATTCACAGGATGAGATGGACCTTCCAAGAAATATTTCTCAATGGCAATTAAAATTATACACAAAATTATACTTGTAACATTTAAAACCAGTTGAATATAATTTACACTTTATCAATAAAGGAAAAAATAAAAGGTATCCATTACCAGATGTAAAATTAAAATATTGTTAATTATCCAGCTTGTTGTCCCCATAAAGTTTATTGTTTTGAATGTATCTGTGCAAATTAACAAAGACTTTAATTTGTGCAGAAATCAATAAATATTTTTTTGTTGTTATTTTCAATGTTGTTGTGAATAAATATGTGAACATGCACATATTTATGTTGCTTTGCTATAAAAGATTATAGTCAAACTTAACTTTAGGTTTTGACAGAAAAACATAGTACCTGGGCACAGATGGATCAAGGATCCAAATTAGTATTTGAGCAAACATTCATGGCCAAAATTTGCTAGATGTTTTCATGAGGTTGGGACGTGGCAGCTCTTATCCTGAAATTTTTTTGGGTTTTGTTTAAAAAACAGAATATATATTCCTTATGCATGAATGATAAGAGTACTGACAAAGTGAACATTTGTGGATGTAAATCTAAATGTTGTACTATCTAATGTACAAATATAGTGGTATGTATTTATCCTACCTGAATATGAGAAGTGCTTTGGCTCCAAAAATTCAGCTGTCTTTTCAAGGCAAATATCTAAAATCCAAAAAGGGTCTTTCATTTTCAATTGGTGAAACATAGTGCCTAACTTTTAGGTGTCTGGATGGTAGAACTCATAAACTTGTGTGTAGTTTGACCAGGCTGAGACTTATCTCACCTTTCTATAGCTAAATATTTGCTATATTTATATCTGAGGGGTTTTTTTTTTTTAAAAAAAAGAAAAGGACAAAAAGTAGTGAAAGAAAAGGACCTAGTTTATGAACTCATATATATTTTAATGACTTCATTATGATGAGAGGAATCACCCTTAAAATGGACTGTTTTCCTCCTGGATTACAGAGGATTATTGGAATGATAAGCTTTGATGACATCTGCATAGTAGACATCTGCATCTGAGCAAAGAAAGTACATTCTTAAAGTCTATACATAATGCATAGAAACACTCACATCAGTTCCTGTGCTGCTCCCCTGGCACGATAAAGACTACAGACAAAAACAATGAAAAAAGCTGGAACACCTTGAGTTTGCTTTTAGAGAAGGATGGGAAATAACTTTACCTACCTGATTGCAGGAAAGAAGATAAGTTTACTAATTACTGAGACACAGTAGTTAAAGTGTCTTTCCCTTTCCTTTATTTTTATTATTTATCATTAATAACTGTTTGAATTTTGCCCTGTGTTCAGGTAAATTCCTCGCTTAGAGTGATTGGCTTCTTCCTAAACCTGAATAGCTACTCTCTGAAAATATCTAAGAACTATATCTTAATGATTTCATTAAACCCCTCAGCTCTCTCTGGGGTCCTCCAGAGTAATTTTCTTTGCAAACAGTGGTTGCCATTACACTCTCTCCTCATTCTTAAAGGGTGAATAAGACAAAGAGAAGAAGCCAAACAAGCTAATAAATAAATAAATAAATAAATAAATAAATGATACTGTGACACACATACCCCAAAGCTGGATCATACAAGACACAATAATTCATAAACAGGGGAGGAAAGGGATAAAAAACAACAGCAACAAAACACAATTCCCCAAACAGTTGGCACATAAAACAGCCCAGAGGCAATCTCTCTTGTAGCACACCAGACAAACACATAGGTATTTATGTGCAAAACAATTCAGTTTACTTTCCCTAATCCTCCTGATCCCTCCCTCCCCTGACAAAAAACCTGTGGTGTTTATCACAGGAAAGCTGGTACTCTGCCTTGTCACTCATATAGCCCTTGGATATGTACTGCCTTAAAAGAGCCCAGGTATGCTTCCTTTTGATATTTTGTTGAGATGGGGCAATAAGGGAGCTAAGGAAACAGGCAAGGACAAAATGTCAGAACAAAGTGAGTACTGAATTCACGGAACTAGGTAAAGCTGTATTGTATCATACTAATATAAATAAAATAGTTTAAAGGGTCACATTGTACAAATAATTACTCATCTTCATCCATTATAAAGAAAATAATTACATTATTTAGCCAGACTTATTATCCAAGGTGTATACAACTTTTGGTGCTGTATACAAAACTGATAAGCACAAACCATTGCTGTTTGTGGTGATCTGAGAGGTAAAACCCAGTCTTTTGGGTTTGCATGTCAAGGTTTTTGTAGTAGGGCGTTACAAGCATGACTTGTTTGAGAAGCTGATGGAAGTTTCCCAATACCTGATGGAGCCAATTCCAGCTGGCTCCAAGATAGATCTATCACTGGCCAAGGCCAAACCTATCAGCATCACTGGCAGCCCCTCTGGGATAACTAATAAAAGAAAAGAGGAAAACAATATCTGCAGTGAAGAGTGAGACCTATAGACACCCAGGTCAGTGCAGTAGGAGGGACACGAGGTGCTCCAGGTGCCGGAGCTGAGGTGCCCCTGCAACCCATGGTGCATTCCATGGTGGGGAAGCTGTGCCTCTGCAGCCCAGGGAGGTCCCTGGGGGAGCAGAGATCCACCTGCAACCCCTGGAGGGGCCCCAGTGGAGTAGGGGGATACCCAAAGTAGGCTACAACCCCTTGGGAATCCTGTGCTGGAGCAGCATCCTGGAAGGTTCTGTGATCCTGTAAGAGGAGCCCACACAGAGCAGGGTAAGAATGGGAATAGTCATCTGCCTGCAGATGAAGGAGTAAGAGAGACAACATGATAAACTGACCACAACCCATGTTTCCTTTTCTCCTCCAGTGCTGTGAAGGGAGGGAGGTCGGGGAAATCAGAAGTGAATGGTGGGAATGGGGAAGGCCAGAATGGCATACAAAATGTTTATTCTGGCCATAACTGATCAGTATAACAAATCTGCAACAGCACCTAGGAAATGATTTTCAAAAGGAAGAAGAAAGACTAGTCTGAAAACTAGTTCTTTAAAGGTTACATAGCCCTCAAGGATATTGCATTTTATGGAAAATTGAGTCTTCCCTACTTACTGACTTAAACAGATTTTCTCTGAAGGCTACTGTAAAAGAAAAAAATTAAATCTAGGAAAATTCACGCAGGTATCATGATTTTGAAACATGACCATCTCATGTTATTTATTAGGCATTAATAAACATGTATAATAGCCTCTGAAACACAGAATTGCTGATGTTGGAAGGGAGCTCTTGAGATTATATAGTCCAGCTTGCCTACTCAGATAGAATCATCCAGAACAGGTTGCTCTAGAGGATAGGACTGTTACTGAGAAGGCAAATCTTGATATCAGGAAACTGGCATGAGAACACTTAACAACTCCTTCCCTCTGACCTCAGGCTTTAAAGAGTTCCTCAATAATTTCTGCTTAAATTCACTAGGAATGATGCTGTCTGGAAGACTGGACAATGATAATTTTAACCACACATTAGTAAAAGATTGCACAGAATTATCAGGTTCCCAGTCCTGGACCAGAAATTTGGAGACGAGGCAGTAAGCTTCAGAGCAAGTACTGAAAATAAAAAGTCTGAAACACGGCTTTTCATATCCATCTTTCCACCACAAATCTCCATCAGTTACTAATTTTTCCTGCTGCAGTTGTGGTAAAGGAAATAGCAATTATTGGGACAGTGATGTAAAATTACTGAGACCATGTTCTTCATTATATGACTAGAATTATTTGTCCAACTTCACAATTAATTACTCCTCATGGTTAGATGAAATTATTTAATGCTACTGCAGTGCCTCAAGGACTAAGAGAGCTTTCGCTGTGCTAGAGACCATACACCAATATGCAAGATCTCCTTGCATCAGAGAGTTAAAAGCCTAAATGGCCAGAAAAGGTAGAGGACTGACAGGTAGCTAAGGATGTGGGAAGATATGTCTACATTCCTAAGGCCATATAGCGGATCAGAAGCACAATTGACAGTAGAAATCCGTTTTCAGGATTCCATACTCAGTGCCATCAACAAGGCCATCTTTATGTCAAAGAGGCTCTTGTATGGAAGTATCCATGAACTCACATTCTTCAGAACTCTTGTAAGTCTAACCAATGCACACTTTCCTTATTAAAAGTGAAAATCACTAAATTAAACAAAAAGGAAATTAATTTTCAGATTATCTGTTGGAAAAATTAACACTGACATCAAAACTTTGGAATGAATTAAAGGTGAGAGTAAACAAATCCTTAGAAATGAAGCATTATTTGATGATACAGGTTTGTAGAGATGTGACAAATATGACTAAGCTCAAATTTTTCCCATACAGGAGGAAAGGAATTTCTATTCAAAGTTAATCATGTTTGGGTTTTTTGTTTGTTTATTTTGTTTAGGGTTTTTGTTTTGTTTTGTTTTGTTTTTTAAACAACATTTTTCATGATACATGTTGTTCTTGAAGTCTTGTTTTTGTACTCATGTCTATGAGGAAGAACTGGGAACAGAATAGCACAGGATATTTGTTGAATTAATTATTTTTGAATAATCCAATTTCTTGTTTACTATTGTGTATGCTAATTTTAAAAGTATTTCAAAATATATGGTGATCTTAATATCTCTTCTAAGTATGTAGTCTGATAGTGATGGCCCATTTTTGGGAAGTGCTGTGGTTTACATAATATACTGGGTAATGTGCACTGAAACATAATTATGAGACTTTATAATATTACAAAATAAAATGTCTATTAAAAATGTCAGTGGAGGAAATACAATCTGGAGATTAAAATTAAGTTGATGAAGGGGTAAATTCAGTAGAATTGTAGTAAATACGATGTGTGTGACTGTAAGCATGTTACCAAATATTTCAGCGTCCTAGTTCATAGTCTGTAAGAAACCAGTTAATACTTCATTGTTTTGCCTTACTTATCCTTTCTTCTCACCTGAACAGGATAGGAAATTCACATTGCGACTTGTACTGTCAGCAAGAGTAAAATACCTACATGGAAAGGAAATATACCTGAATCTCAGTAGATACACAGATATCTAAATAGGAAACATGCTTCCTAGAGACAGCTAAGCTTCCAGTTGCAGTGTATATGTGGGGAGATTAATTACCTTTCACTGGTTGGAAATAATATAAGCGTATGGTATAAATTCAGCCTTTAAAAGTTAAGCTTAATCAATTCTTGGAAAGAAATGTTATGGGTATCCAGCATGAGAACTAGACTGTGTGCTTGTCAATAACCATACCATGAATTTTTATACCTAAGGTAGTTTTCTTGTCTCCTTTATAGCATGAGAGAACTGTTACCACTAGAGAAAGATTTCCTGAATATCATGCTTTGACAGATGCACAAACACATCAAATGAATTGTCCTCTGGTGATATTACACTGGTGACTACAGAGATCTATATGAGATATTTTAAAGTGTTAGTATGGAAACGAAGAATACTCTCTGAGTGTTTACTCTTTTGCCTTAACTGAAAAGGGAAATTTGATGTCATCAGTGTAGAAAAGTGGCATACAATTTACATCCACTCAAGATGCCTTAGTGCTTTACCTGGCCTTCTGTTCTCTCTCTCTGAGAACATGAGTCCCTTGATGTCAGGAAAGGATGAATCTACAGTTTAGACCCCCAAGATGATGGATGCTGGTGCTCTGCAGTCTAGATTGGGGCAAGAGAAGTGTCAAGCCTTCACTTCTGTCAGCACTTCTAAATTATGTTTTTTTGTTCTGATTTGCTAACCAGGTATCATCTGTTCAGTGAATAGCTACTATTAGTGCTCTTCTGTGAAGTTTTATTTTTTTCTGTTTGTTGTATAGGTGATGGTAAGCAGTGTGTGAGAGTGCCTGCTTCATTAAGTTACTTTGTTCAAGACTACTCAGCATGAAAGAAATAACAACTAACAAGGAAAGTGATAAATGCATGGACTCCTAGAGCTAACAAAAAGGTGATAATGGTGACGATCAGGAAGACCTGTGCTCTTCAGCCCCTGGCTGTCTGGTTACTAATGAAATTACTTGGGCATAGCCTTGGGAGAGAGGGTCAAGCTGAAAAGGGAGACTCCCAAGAATTTCAGGAGATAGCATAAAGTACTTATGCAACTGTGGAATACTTGTCGTGGGATGATATGTGCAAGTCTCAAAGACTAGGAAAGGAGGAGCTGAGGAGGGATAGCAGAAGAAAAACTGCAGGAAAATAGACAAGAGGGGAGATAAAAGAGACAGTTACATGCCAGCAAGGTGCCAGGCTTTGTACTTATCTGATGGAACCCTGTGCATGATCACAGCAGTCTGCCCTACCTTCTTATTAATTTTCTTGACTATTTAGTCTGGAGTAGAATTTTTGGGATATTTTTGTTTCATAATATGCATATAAATAATGCAATATATAAGTGCCAGAGATAGACAAGGGGTCTGAGACTCAGAGGCTTCATAGGTCTAAGTATCAAACAAAGTATACCAATTTGTGAGGGAGGTTTGGTTAACTGGTTTGATCACACAGTTCATAGCTCTGTATGTCAATAACTGCATATGTGTATGTATGGGTATGTCAAAGTGTATGTATATCTATGAGAAGCCTAAAGCTAGCAACTAGAAAAACGTAAGTTTATTTACTTTTTTTCCCAGTTAATTATGCTGGCACATGTGTGTATGTATAATTCTCTAGCTAAAATCCAGATGAACAAGCTGGTGGGCAGGAGGACATCTAGATCTGCAAAGATTCACAGCTTGAGCCAGTGAGGAACCAGGTCTCTGGAGTATGGTCATGAATATTAGGTAGAATGAGAGCTTGTGCTAGTATTCAAGGCATCCCTGATTGTAGGGATGCTTGCGAGATGTTTGGGTGATTGTATATATTTGTTCATTAACTCATTTCAAGCTGGACTAGCCAATGACTAGCAGAAAACCTGAACACTGGATGGACTTTCATGTGAGACAGACCTCGAGCCATGCTGACTTTGGAAGAACTGTGAACACGAGTATGTGTGAAATGAGAGACTGAAGGTGTGTGGGAACTTCAATCCAGATACTGTGTCAGTGGGATACATCCCCAACCTTGCTGCTGATCAAACTTACAAAGCAAAACACCTGCCGCTGTATCTATTGGGTGAGGAGTGGGAGATTTCCACATTCTGAATGTGCAATGCATGGACATACAATGCCCAGGAGTTGTTAGACGGATTGTCTTTTTCACAGCCTTAAGTTTGGAGGCAATATAAGCTTTTCCTTGAAACGTCACTACATTTCAGAGTCCAAAAACTTGAGACTAACCATCATAATATTAAATTTTCAGATGATTCTTTTTTATCATGTATTTCCATATTAATCTATATGCCTTCATATAAATCATATAAATTCTTCTATAAATCATAACTCCCTTCACTCCTTCCAAGTTCACTGGTAAAAGCAGAATGACTGCAAGAAATATATACTAAAATAAAATTCAAAAATTACATTTCTTCTCTCTCTGTAACCTAAGAAGCAGAAATTTACAGCAAAACATCACAATGCCAAGAGGAAGGCAGGAAATACCCATCTCCTCATCACTCCTCTTATCTGTTCCTTTCACCCTCATTTTGGGGCAACCTCCAGCTGTAGGTCTGAAAATTAATCTGAGTCTCCACAGTTTCAGAAGTTTTCATTTTAAATAAGGTACACAAGTTTCTATTTTGGCAGGAAATGGCCATCATGTTGGCATATTTCCAGCCGTGGTCTCTGCTCTGATAGCAATTTTGGCAAAGCAAATTGTTGTGAGCTGAGTGCTAAAACATTTCTATCAAGACAACGTGAGATCCAAATAGTCTCAATAGCTTCTCAGAGGCAATGAGGAGAGCTTTGATACAAAATGAGAAACTAAAGGCTGATTGAACATGGACTAGATGTTTTCCAGTCCTCTGGTTTGAACTTGTGGTATCTAAATCCTGTCTTGGTGTCAATTTGGGAGTCTAAGTCACCCTGAGACTAACCTTTGAGTCTAAGGCTTCATCTAATTCTTGCTTACATCCCTTATCCAGGTTTTTCAGTGCTAGTTATCATCCTTGATAGAAAGCTCAGGAAAGAGAGTCAGCACTGACTCATGGGATTTGTGAAATCCTTTTGGTTTGTGTGAAGTAGCATTGGCTCAATACGGTATCTAAGCCTGCAAAGCATAAACAGTATGGAAAACACTACAGACTGACTATATATGCCTACTGCAGTTTAACCCCAGCCAGCAAATCAGTTCCACACAGGCCTTGCTCACTTCCCCCATGTCTCCCCCCGGGGGAGAGAATCAGAAGAGTAAAAGTGAAAAGACTCACGTGTTGAGTTAAAGCCAGTTTAACAGACAAACAAAAAGCTAAATTAAAATATACCCCAAAACCCAAAACAACCCAAACAAACTAACAAAAAGCAAACAGGTAAAGCAAAAGCCGCACACGGAGCAAAATAAAACAAGGAATCAATTACCCATTTCCAAAGGGCAGACAGGGGCTCAGCCATTCCCAGCAGGTCAGGGCTCCATCATGTCTAACAGTGACTTGGGAATACCAAAGCCATCACTCCAAACCTCTCCATTTTAATTCCTTCTTCCCCCAGCTTTATATGCTCAGTGCGATGCTGCATGATATGGAATAACCCTGTGGACCTGTGGGATCAGCAATCCCAGCTGTGTTCCCTCCTGATTCCTTGTGCACTCCCAGCCCCCTCTCTGGTGGGGTGGAGAGGAGAAGCAAAGGCCCTGGTTCTGTGCAAGCACTGCCCAGCAATATCGTCATCTCTGTACTGTCATCGCTGTTAACAGCGAAAATCCAAAATATAACGCCACAAGTAGGCATTATGAAGAAAATTAGCTCTACTCCAGCCAAAACCAGTACATGCCACACATCTGAAAAACAAAAGTAATTCTGAAACAACCTGAGGAACAGACATTTCCCAAGGAAGTTTGATATATTTTCTCTATCTGAGCTAGTTAATGAATACAAAGCACATACAATGCTTTATGGCTGCATAAGTAGTGTCTTTTACAAAGCACTGACTTCTCTCCATGCGATCCTTTCATTTTAATGGTAAAATCAGTGGATTTGTTCAAGATTTTATAACTGATCTATTTTGCCAAGGGGATAACATACATATACTACCAAACCTTGCCACTCCCTTCGCAATGTATCTCTGGTTTCCACCTTTTTATCCTCTACTGAGGAGTAGCTTACAGAGAAGCAGAGGTCAGTCCAGATTTCATAAATCAATATTTCACTTAGAAATACAGTCATGGATCAGAAACATAGTTGTATCCCAGCAAAGGAAATCAGGGCTTTATCCTTCCCCCAATGGAATTATATTTGGAAAAAAAAAAAATAAAAAAAATCAAACTTCTGAGCCAAGATTTGGAGATACAAGCTACATTGCATCAGGTAAGCCAATTCCATTTGATCATAGGGTGAACTTGTGCTTAAAGCATCTTCTAGCATGAGAAGATTGTCATATCTTAGTTACCAGCAAGTGTACATGCCTTGAGAGAGAGACTTGAGCAGAAGGTTTAATTGGACCTTTACAAGTTTGAAAAAGAAGGGATCACTAAAGAAATAAAGGGAATTATGTGCATTGCCTAAATGTATCCCTTTTCAGTTCATGCCCTTTCAATTTCACCTATTCATAGCTCTGGAACTGTTAGGTCTTCACTGACATATCTTTAGATAAATTTTAAGCAAAGCACCTTATTATTATCAGGTTTGCTTTTCCAGTACAGTCAAGTCACTTTCCGGTTCTCAGTACTTTGAGGCTTTCGAGAACCCTTTTCTAATTTTGAAATGCACTTTGCAGCTTCTCCTTTTTTACTGTGGATTGAACAGAGGATATTGTTACAATATCCTGCAACAAGTTAAATTTCAAATTAAGTCTGAGACTAGAAAAGTAAAGCATTCTTTTTCTGTTTTGTTCCTCTATCCCTTGTTTTCCAATTCTGGTTTTTAGCTAAGCATTAAGTTTTGGTATCTTTAGATGAAAAAGTAGGCATAGACAGTCATACTTGGAGTTTATAGCCTTGTTTTTATGAGTCATGTCCTCTTAAATAGCCATACCACTTTGTTTTTATAGCCAAATAGGAATACAACACTGACTACATTCCATGGCTTATCCCTCCTCTTTAAAAGCCATCAAACCAGGAGTTACAGTGTAGTGTTCATGAAAAGGGCAAAATAAACTTAAGATTTTTTATCTGAACCACAGTCACACTGATGAACACTGAGTTCATTAACTCAGTTTAAGGAGGAGAAAAAGTAATGCTTGAGTTAAACTCATAAACCAAGTCATGCTATGAGACTTGTTAGCAAGTTTCCATCTCACAGATTTCCAGGGATATGAAAGATGATATATGTTTGTGAGGAACTCTGATTATTTTCAAGACTTCAGCTGTTGAGTTGTCTGGATTCTCTACAACTATAAATTCCAAAACTGTATATTAATTGCAAATACAGGACTGCATTACACAAAATATTCACAAATTCAGCAAAAATAAAGTAGGATTTAAATGATTATTAAAGTAGATTAAAAATATAACCAGAATTTAGATTCTCTCACTGAGGTTAATCCCTCAGAAAGTTTCATTACTTATGTTTCTTTCTTTCCTTAAATTCATGTGTCGATATGTCCTCTATTTCTATTGTATCTGGGTCTTTAAGTAGGGTTACGTCTGGCTAAACAGAAACACAACAGTCATTCAAGAAATTAAAAATCTGCAATCTAATTAGCTGATGTGTAGTTCTTTTTCAGGATTCACAATGTAAAGCCATTTTTATAAGTGTTCAGAAATACTCATCTATTTTAAATCATCATAATGGTTCTGTGATAGATATCTGATTAATTGCAAGGTGGATCTAAATGATGAAATAAACCTTCGTATTTCTTAAAAAATGGCTTTGTTCCAAATAAGTCACTAGAATTCTGTTAATATCTACTTACTTTGTATATTATTAACAGATAAGACATTTTCCTAATTTTCTGCAGGGATTATTTGGATGTGAGGCAACAAATTAGGCAGAACTGCATCTTGAGGTATCAAAGCATTTATTCTTACTTGTCTCAGTTTATCTGCAGAAAGCATTGCTGTACATGATAAAACAACAACATCTAACTAAAGCTGAGAAATTTTTTTTTTAGAAATAAACAGAAAATTTTGGCTTGTATCAACTAGTTTTTTTGAGAAGGTTTAAAAAAATGGAAAAAAGATATATATATATATATATATGTGCACAAGTCCAGCACTTAACAAATCACTCACAAAAAAATTAAGGAAAATAAAAATAATACAGAAAAGCATAGTAAATCCATAAGGTCCAAGCCCAAACATCACTGAAGTCAGTGAAAGTATTTCTATACACTCATACTTTTAATTGAATTATTAAAATATATTAAGTTTAACGTCAATTTTAGTTAACATTATGCATTTAGAACTACACACTTCTAAGACACTTGGTTTAATTCCATCTCCAGTGAATGGAGAAAACTAAATGCTAAATTAGATGTTTAAGATATATGGAGTGAGACATCTTTTGGGAGAGCTCATCTTTCTGTTTTGACTTTAAATGGGGCACAAATAATAAGTTTTAACTAGACAGCTGGCATGTGGATGGCTAAAGCTGAGGCAAGGACAACAGTAACTGATAAATTAAATATACAGGCAGCATAAGCAAGGGCTTACTTTAATTCTACTGGAGACTATCTGAAAGTACATAGAAACTAGAAACTCCCATTCCAGCTGTCCTTGCACTCATTGAGAAGTATCTTCACAATGTGGATACTGAGATTAATTTGAACCATTGAAGGGAATGGGATCTACTTTGCAAATATTGGATCTGATTTTGTCTGTTGTACTTATGTGAACTCCCAAAACCATAAATAAAAAAAAAAGAAAAAAAAAATCTAAAATCTGCTAAGAGATCAGTATGAGAGAAGCAGCACAACAGTCATGCCCAACCCTGAAACAGCAATAGATTTCTCTTTCACTACCCAAGACAAGTCTTGCAGAAACACAAGAGACAGTATAAAAATTAAAACACTTCTGAATGAACTAACATGCCTTCAGCCACTTCAGAGGACAGCCAATGCAGCTTTGAAATACTCATCTGCAACTCTTCAGTTTCTCTTTTGTCTTGTATCTTTCTGCTCCTATGCCCACACTTCATAATTATGGATAAATATAGAGAGTTTAAAGAAAGCCTTAATTGAAGGTTAATCCCCAACAGTTAAATTCAAGAGTTCCCTTTGATAAAAAAAAA
>VXAU01005525.1:68175-84933 GCA_013399695.1 Formicarius rufipectus | reverse complement strand
AAAAAAAAAAAAAGGCAATAAACAGCAAAACAACCAAAAATGAACCTCAACCCCCTCCTCAGTATCTTTGTCAAACCTCATTATTTTTTAAACCAGACAGATGCTCTAAAAAGACAGCAAATACATGAACTGTTTCTTTCTTCTATAACTGCAGTTAAATAGGATGAAAGTTCTTTGTCTTGCTCTCTCTCTCTAACCTTATGCTGCAGGTCACTACAGTAATGATCTCTCACAGTTGGTTCCCTCATTAAGCTCCTTAGTGATTATATCTTACTAGTTCTCTCATGTAAAACCCAGAAGTTAGACACATGATGAAATAACCCTTTGATTCATATTCACATACACGTAGCGTTCAAGTATGACACAAGTAACTTTATTGGAGATTTCAAAATAGTATCAGAAATAAATCCTACTGGAAATTTCACAAAACGATACTCAAAAACAAATTTAGGAATCAAGCAGAAATCCACCTTCTCTATTCATGGTCTAATACTGCAAGAGATGAGCTTCTGCACTGAAGTTAGCAAATTAATGGAAGATACTGCTACTTCTGATCTCGTTCATCACAGTAGTTAGGACTTGTAGACAATTAGGTGGACTTGCACAAGCATTTGCATGCTGAATCATAGCTCTGATTACTGCTAGAATGTTTTTTTTTCATATTACTGAATCTATCAGAAGATTATTGGTCATTTCCATAAAAAAAAAAAAATCTCCCTGGCTATAGTTTGCCATTAATATTTGGGCCACTATAGACCTCTGAAGTCTGGTGCAGCTGAAGCAGTTGTTCTCAGTTCAAGAACTGATGGCATTGACACAACCAATTTCTTTACTGCTGTTTAGTCATGACCAATATTGAAGTCTGATTGTTTGTTCAGTATGCTTTCTTCTATTCTCTTGAATGAAATCTTGCCTTCCTTTTCTATTTCTTTGTTTGTTAAAATATTTTCTACACCCCTGAATTGCTTTTGTTTTGTTTTGTTTTTCTATAGGTATTAGCGTTCTTTCTTAAGAAACTAGAAAAAATACCTTCTCCTAATGTTGTGAAAAAATTTTCTTTTATTGCACTTTTGTAGATTCAAACAGTCTAAACAACCAGTATATTGTTGGAAATCTTATATCCCTATGTTTTTGTTGTTTCCCCTCTCTCTATCATTTTTATTTATTTATTTTTTAAAAAAATGAAATGTAAAGGGAGCTCTGAAGTCAAAGACGCAATCTTCATAGAAGTACTGTCAATGCTTGCTTTATTAGTAACTCACACAATTCATACAGGGTTCACACACAGTTATTATTAGTCTCACTATCTTTAGCTCACACAGGTTATATAGGGCCTAACAGGGTTCACACACTTCTATTGGTTCTTAGGGCAGCTAGGTCCTCCCACTTTGCAGCCTGTGGCATTCTGCCCAGCAGGCAGGCATTCCTTTCTTGCTTATCTGTAGCTAATTTCACTTCTGCAGCCTGTTACACAGGCTGGCTTGTGCACACAGGCCTGTATTGATACATCATGCCCTGTATCCATCAAGATTCCTGCAACAATAAAACATAATTTGAATGCTTTAGATGTCTGAATCTGTTTCTTCTCTGAACTCCAACTCTTGGTGAAAATATATTCAAAAGTCCAGTGACTGTTTCATAGTGAATTCCTTTCTTCTTCAATGTCTTGTTAAACATGGCTAGGCCTATATTCCTTCAAATATCCCAATAACTCAATTAATTTAATTTGATAGTTACTGATCCTAAGTAAAACTATATTAAAATAGTGTAGCATCAATGAATGTGTGATTCAGAAGAACAATTAAGTTCATATATTTATACTGTAATACAATATGGGCACAGATTTTCCAGTCTCTGCTCTAAACTCCTGCACCTCCAGTCTTGGTCTCATGCCAATTATGTTTTTTATTCTGAAATGTTTGAGTTGCATCACTCGAGTCAGTTCCAAGTTATATATGTAAAAAAAAATGTGCAGTGATGTTTCCATATGTTCCTTTTGGGATTGTTGTGCTTGGCTAACTCCAAATGGCTGAAACTGGAAACATCAAGCTTAGCAAACCTATATCATTCATCAAGAGATGATAGACAGCAAAGCCTCAAAAGAAACAAGATTTAAAGTTATGAATATTTAAATATGGCATGCTTTCAAATGCATACAGACCATTTTTCATTCTATTTTTTATGGTATCCTCAGGCTAGCACCATTTAGTATACTGGGTGCACATCAAGTCCCTTTAGATTTAAATTACCTTCACTGCTCAGAGCTGCACTGTGACAAGCAACCCAACTTTTCAAGATCTATCAGGCAAAATAGTTTCTCTTCCCTTTTTGGGCACATATTTGGTCATCCTAGAAATAAGAGGGAAACACACCTTCAGTTTCATTTGAATTTAAGGTTTTAAGAGATGTATGAAAGAAAAATTGTTAATAAAATAATAAAAAATTGTTAATAAAAGGAGGTGGACAACAGTTAATAGGTTGGCAATTAATCTTTCTTGAAAAGAATTTGATGTTGGCTACATAAATTTAAAATCATATTTTGACTGTTCTGTTACAGTGCTTACAGCATTGTACTTACAGTAATATTTAGAAACACATTTTTACATGTTCTTGTAATTTTGAATGACTGATGCGCTCCATAAACACATGAAGGAACCATTTCCCTTCCCCTCAGTGTTTAGAAAGTTAAGAAACTTTCAGGGAGATTAAGAGCTATTGATAAGCAATCTGATTCATTGATGCTATTTATATACTTGGAAATTAGGTGCTTAAACCAAAGCTGTCTATCCCATTTTAGTTTTACATTCAACAAGATGAAATAGCGAGTTTAAAAGAATGTTTCCTCTCATATCATGATACAATCTAAAATAAGATAGACATATCATTTAGAAGATGATTAGTTTCTCTGTGGACAACTTTATTTTGACATGTTTATTCATATATGTATATATATATACAACCACACAATTTTTTTACAGAATGTGTTGATGAACAAAGAAAACTCAGCAAATAGATGACAATCAAAAGGTTACATACCTGTTATATTGCCTAAGTTTAGAGGAAATTAAGAAAAGTTGTTGGACTAGAAACCAAAGGAAGAGACAGACTTCCTTTGGACTCAACCCAAAATTTAATTAGGGTATGATAATAGTGAAGATAACAGTTCTTAACCACAATATAAATATAAATATCTATATCTATATATATAGATATCTATTCAAGAGAAAACAAAACAACCAGAAGGAAACAACCAATTTGCAGGACAATCCCCCCTGGAACTGCGCCCCCCCACCAAGTCTCTCCTCCATTGTGCCCAGCAATATTTACGGACAGCAGGAGGAGATGTTGCTCCTCGGCTGGTGCTAAGCTGACCCCTCCCCAGGGTGGGTGGAAAAAGGGTTTTGGTGTGTCCCTCTGAGGCTGTGGAGTCCCTCTGTGGAGTTGGTGGGAGTCACCGCACAGAGAAAGAAAGAAGAGAGTTGGGATCCTCCTCCTGTGGGAAAAACTCTCTCTCTCCCAGCCCAAGGTTGGAGAAGGGATATCACTGAAGTGGAACCACCAATGCTGGGAGCCTCTCGCACCTGGGCCGGCAGCTGCTGGCCCTCTCAGGAAGTCTGATGCAAAATGCCCCATTTAGGAGGTCTCTTCCTCTCTCCCTCTCTCTCTCTCAAGCACCAGAAACTCCATGAATCTAGGGAAAACAGGAGGAAAAAAACAAGGAAGGAGACCAAACTTGCAGTCAGAGGTTCCTCTCAGAGCCGTCTCTCTCCCCTTTCCCCCACAGTTCTCCTCCCCTGCAAACTGAAAACCAAAAGTGTCCCTTTGTCTCATCACATCCAAGTGAATTACAGTCTATAGGTAATGCCTTCACTCATCTTTTGCCTCTTTTGTTAGAGGCAGTGGATAAAGATAAGGGCCATGTGCACCTTGTTTGGTGGTTGGGGAAAGAAAAATTCCACGAGATTCTAAAACTATAACATATATAAAGTTAGGTGACCTAAGCATGCCTTTTAATATTTGGTGGCTTCCCCACAGTATGAAGATGAGATATGGTTTGGGCTGTATTCTGCATCAGACAGCCATGCTAGGTATCACTGTTGAATGAACATAAACACAAAAGGGATCAAATGCTTGGAATCCATTCCCTTTAAGAAACCTATGGCTGAAGTCTATGTCTTCATAGTTGTCTGCATAATCATCTTCAGCTAACTACAAGTCAGAATCTGACACCTTTCTCACATCCAATACTACTTCTTTCAGGTTAAACACATTTTTAGGTCTTTTGAAGCATTTCTGAAGAGCTGCTTATGTCTCACTAGATTGCAGTCAGATAGTACTGATGATTCCTCTTCATTCTTTGGTACTCATACTTTGGCCCCATGTGACATCTCCATATTTTCCAAAGAAGCAAAATCAGACTGTTCTGAACTATGATTTGTCTCTAACATGTGTGATTTTCAGCCTTTATATCATACCTGATTATAAGTAGAATTTTCATAATTTTTATTTTTTGGTGTTTGCTTGTTTTCTTTGCTTTTCTATATTTTTATGGTCTTTTACCCATTGGTATATGATTGAAATAATTTACATCAGAAAGCATACAAAAGAAGTCATAGAAATTACTCCAGTAGGCATGGAGTTACTCCAGTGCATCATGTGTTCCTCAGTCAGGCTTTCTGCAGAATTTTAAGTAATTTTCTTAAATGAATCTTCCACAGGAGCTGAGCAGTTCCAGGACAGCACCACTGGTTTCAGCCACAGACAAAGCTGACAGTTTCCTAAGGCAGATGATTGCTGATGGGACTAATGCAGTTATGGTATAATTCTCTTTTGCTGGCATAATGAAAAGGTAGAACTGCTGTTATTGCCCCTAAGGGAGGGGTTGTGGGAGAAGTTTCCTTTTTCGGAGGAGAAGGTATTTTCAGTCAACAGCAGCAATTGTCTGCTTTTCATCAGTCAATCATCCTTTTCCATCCTAACCACAGTAACAGAAGCAGCAGTCCTACCTTTCTGGGTCTAATTCCTTCTTTTCTTTTGTATCTCTTTTCTTTATTTTTCTTCTTTATTAATTTTTTCCTCCCCTTCCCATAATTCCAGATCTACTTACTGACTAAACTCACTTTCCACCTGCAAGAGATGAGTGGTGCTACCAAGAGCTCAGGTGTTTTTTCTTGTTTCCATTCAGGCTTTTGTTCTGTAACTCCAGGTAATTATTAAGGTTATTCCATTCAAGCTGGACTCCTGATTTTTCTGCTCTCCTTACCAAGTTTCAACTGCCTAAAATAGAAATGTTTTATAAAGGAAAGAGAATGAGTTTTAATGTTACTAACTGTTAAGCAATTTAAGTTGTATCTGTACTAAGCTTAGCGTAAATGAACCTTAATCTTGGAGCTGCATGATCAAATGCAGTTACAGAATAATTTAGACCAGTAGAATATTTTAATAATGAAATAGAAATTCATTCTGGGTACATTTAAAGCTCTCACTTGTCACTTGCTCCTGAGAGCAGGTTCCAGACAGATGTGTAAGTTCCTGAACAACCTTAGAATAAATTGTTCAACTTTATATCACTAGCTAGGATTGTCAGGTGATGATTCCTAACCTTATAATATCTTGCCAGTGTGACAGAATGTGATAGTTTCCAGAAACTTGTACTGCTAACTAGCATATAAATATCTGGACGAAAGATAGTCCTTGCTGAGAGTAGCTTATTACCTTCTGGGTCAATGGCTCTTTTCTTCCTGCAGTATTCTTATTACAAGACTATTTTAAAATTACTAATAACGCAGAAAGGGATCAGAGGTCACAATAATGACCACTGTAGTATCTTCAATTTTATGGCCCAAATGATTGAACAGGGGATTGAATATTAGAAACCATATATTTTATTTGAAGACTAACCTATGGCCAAGTAAAAGCCCTAGATGAGTTATTTTATTGCATCATGTCTCAGCTATCAGTAAAGTGGATATAATGACACTTAACATCTTTAAATACTAGAACGTGGAAAAAACTTATAGGGAGTTTATAAATGTGACATAGTTTTGCTGGAAAAAAAGACTTAAAATATTAATAATGTTATTGCTTTGCACTGGATTTTTAAATTCTATGGCCTCACTATTCATTTTATTTCTGTATATTGATATTTCAAATCTTTAAAGAGCTTTGACAGTGGTCATTTAATTGCCCATTGGAACCCAGACACTAAAGCAGTTCACTGTTCTTGGAATGTGACTTACAAATAGTACTGTATTGTCTACTCTTCTATATGGGTCTGAATCTTGGGTCATCTGCTGCCACCACCTGTGACTCCTCCAACACTTCCACCAGCGCTGCCTCCGTACAATCCTAAACATCCACTGGTCCGATTATGTGACTAATGTGTCTGTTCTGGAACAGGCAGAGGTCACCAGTATCGAGGCCATGCTGTTGAGAACGCAGCTGCGCTGGGCAGGGCACGTCTCCAGGATGGAGGATCACCCCTCTCTAAGATTGTGCTCTACGGTAAACTTGCTGCCGCAAGAGAGGAGCCCGGAAGAGAAGATAAAAGGACTGCCTGAAACAACACCTCAGCCTTGGCCATATTGTCCACCATCAGTGGTCCACTCTGGCCTGCAATTGGGAGATGCGGAGACACACAATCTATAAGGCTGCTGTCTCTTTTGACACAGCACACAGAATCAACCTGGAGGAGATAAGACAACACAGAAAGAACCGTGCCTTGACAGTGCCACCTACGGAGACTTTCTACTGTGACTTTTGCAACTGGACTTGCCTCTCTTGCATTTGCCTTATCAGCCATCAGCGCGCTTGCAGCAAGTGTGGGTAAAGCCCTCTGAAATCTTCGTTCGTGAAGTCTAGTCATGATGAGTACTGTATTCCTTGACAAATGTAGCCACCAGGATTGACATGATTAGGCTCAATAGTTCATTGACAGGGAAAGCAAAAAATGGAGTAGGTGGCTTACTCTTCCCATTTTCTTCCTATTCCTCTCTGGTGTGGTATTCTCTCTATTTCTTAAGCACGCGGAAAGAGGGTTATCCAACATAACAACAATTTTCCAAGGAAATTGACTTGGTTTGGTTCCACCAAGCTTTTTTTCTGCTTATTCTACATTCTTAGCTCTTACTTGCTGATTATATTACTTGGAGCCTTGCACTGCAAATATAACTATTTCACAACTCTCTGTTTGCCCCTTGGTGATTATACATTATTTTAAAATTTATGCTTAACTTTGTTTAAAACATGCTATTTCCTGTGCTATAGTGGTGTTATATAGCAGCCTCAAAGTGTTATAAAATACTAATATGCAGTCTGTAGTTACACTATTTTGGAATGTTTGTATTTTTTTAAGGCGAGTATTAATTCTTTCTTCTTAGTATCTTCCTATTTTGTGATTCCAGCCAGACCTTCTTTGGATAAATCTCTAAAGCAAAATAACCAAAGAAACTCCAAAACCTTAAGCCATAGCACAACCAACACGGTTGTCAGATTTATTCATTCCACAATAAAAGTTCAAGTTTATTTTTCCAGAAAAAATTAAAAGTAAGTCTTGGGCAAAAGAAATATCAGTGGTGGACAAGAAGAGTGTTCATATAAGAACTAACATGTATTTTGATGTCAGATCTTTTAGTCTGCAGGTCTTCTTTAACCCTTAGAAATTTATTTCTGGATACAGAAATAAATAGACAGCGACATTGTCTCCCTTCTTGCATAAAAACATGGAGTTTATTTTCAAGGTACATTTAATGCACTGCACTGGAAGACACAGTGAAGCCCTGTGCTGCTGTGGCTGATGTGTCACAGCTTTAATGTCAGGAAACTTCCAAAAAGAGATTCAAGTCAACAGAGAGGTTAGGCTCTACTCTGAAATAAAACAGTTCACTGATTTCAAATTAAATTACTGTGAAAATTTCTATTCTTCATAAGATTGGGTTATTTTGACCTTTCATTTCGTTTCAAGATTAAAAGAGCTGTCAAAATATAAGGATTTTTGAGGAGCAGAAATTCTGTATTTTGATCAACTCTAATAAGGCATATTCCATGGGAGCACATCTCTGCAGCTAGCCAAATCATCTCAATTACTATTGATTAGAATATATCTTTAACAGAATTGTTACCAACTAGTCTCTGAATCTATTAAAAGAGAAAGATTTAGAAAATTTTGAAGTGTTCCCATTAAGAGGGTTTCTCTTAACTATATCAGTTACTTGTTTAAATCTTAAAACAATGGAGCTAATATGGGGGTTTAATTTTTTATTTTTGGAGGGGTTTAATATATATTTTCTCCACTGAGTTTTGGAGAAGTGCATTTCTTTAGAAAAGCTTGCCTCATGTTTAATGCATTTTTAGCTTAATAATAGTTTGTGCCAATGAGCTCCATCAGCCTATTAATAGGTTTAATATGAAATATCATTTTTGATCTATTGTCTTTTAAAAAAGCCTTCTCATATTTTCACAGACCTGTTGAAGAATATTCATAAATATCTAATATATTTCTATAAAATTAATTGCTCCCTATATAACCCCATGTTATTTTTGTTCCTCTCCAAACAAAACAGTCAAGTTACCATTGCTTTTATATCTCCTAACTATCCGGCATTTTGAGGCTAGACAGCTAAAACATGCAGGTTCCAAGGCAACATTAAATAGAGTGTTTATTTAAACATCCTCTGAAATCTGTTTGTCTACTTGACCTAACTACTGACTTAAATGCAGTAAGGAGGCATTTTAACACCATTAGTATCTGGATTCCAGCCAAAGAAAATCTCCTTTACTTTATATCCCTTTAGACTGTATTGATGAAACAGCCTAAAAGTAGGTTCGGTGTTCATTAATTCATTTTAAATGGGAAGAGAACTCACAGACTGTGGCACAGGGAGACAAAAAACAAGGTTCTGAAGGTTAAAGGATCTATCCTGGCTAGGACATTTCCTAACATAGGTAATAACATGATTGTTTAGTTTTGCATGAATACAAGGAATTTCATCCTATATGTTGTCATGACTTCAGTCAGAATATGCTTTTGAAATTGTATTGAAGAGACATTTTTCTCCTCTTTCAGCCTAAGACGACTTTCTTTTTCTTTTCCCCCCCTCCCTTGAGTTAATGCCTTTAGCACAATGAAATTAAGCAGTCCAGATTTCTAATGCAAACTGCCCAGGGACAAGATGCTAAGTGATTCTAAGTGTTTTGTTGAGAGCCGCTGTTTAAGTAAACATTACAAATTATGGTTATGTAGTATATAATGTAGATTGAAGCCCTTGAGCAATGTATTATTCATAAAATACATCACTTTATCAGTTTGATCATGTTTCTTTTCTTTAAAGAAGAATATGACAAGGATTTAGTCCTGTTACTGTGGCAGTATGTTTAATGGTGAGAAAGACATCCTTGAAAGATTCATTTTCTTTTTTGGACAAGATCTTTGATTATCTGGAGAAAACTTGATTTCTTAGGATGTCCTTTCATATGATAGGGCAGATCTATCACATGCTACTACTAGAAAGCATATTATACACTGATTTCAATAGCATAGTGTCAGTATTTTAATAATCTGTACTTTTTTTTTATATTTTATGCTTTGCTTGTTTGCTTTTTTTGGGGGGGGATTTGTTCGTTTAACTGATAGTTATGTTGCAACTGAAAGAAAAAAAATAAGTCCATGGCAGTATGCCTATGGAAAACTGTACTACAGTATATCAAATACTGCTCAAGCTTGTAGGTTTGGCTCTATTTGCACAGTGCTGTATGAGATTCTACCAGGAACCAGGGCAAACTTGGAAAGAAGAAAATGCTCACACAACATAGGGATTTCATAGTATGCAATAATAGAACCACTGGCCTTGGGCTTCCGTGTGCATAGGTTGTATTCCTTGATAAGAGGTCAATTATGGCATGGGTGCATTCAATACCTGTTGGACTTATATAAGGAGGCATGGGCATGAGGGAGCAAAGCATTTTGGCAAACTTCTAGAGGCTCAGTATGAGCTGTGCAGTAGTATCATCATGTCTCAGGAATGCTGATAGTTGCAGCTCATACATTGCTTAACCTGCAGTCATAATGAGAAAATGTTTTGAAAGAAGGAAATATTAGGACAAAAATATCTAGGGGATGACAAATAGATCTTTTTTTAAAATATTAACACATATGATTTGATAGGCTTATTCCAAAAATATTTTTGGGAGTCTAGTGCTGCAATAAATGATTTTGAAACAAATTTTTGAAACAGTATCCGTTGTAGACATAATTTCTCTATGGTTTCTCTATCCAGGCTTTACAAATTTTTACTTTTTATATTTCCCCTTTTAAATATTTTTTCTTTTAATATTTGCATAATCTTTGCATATTATTTCCAAAAAAACCTCAATTCTATCTTCCTCCCCACCCTAAGGAGAGCTGTGGAAAGGGTGAAGGAATGCTTTTTTCCCTGCTAGTTTTTTTTTTCTATATTTGGTTAAAATCTGCTATAAGTGACTGATTGCCCCTTGTTGTTTCAGTGATGTTAAATGAAGATCATGGGCCTCCATCTCCTCTCAATATCAACTCAGAGATTTAGATAAAATCTGAATACCCTAATGTTGAGACCATTATGTGGGTATGAATCAGAGGTGGTGCAGGATCAGTGCGTATTTGTGAGCTTCTGCATGAAGACAAGAAAGGGCAGCAAGTTCTTTGTACCTCAGGCAGCCTTAAATTTCACTAGGTCTAAAGTGAGTAGAATGGATGGATTTGTTTCCAGTGTGTGAAATGTGCCCCAGCACAGTGCTACAAGTATGTCTCTTGAGGTTTGAAAAAGGTGGGGTCCCACATCGCTCACGATCTGCTGGTCAGTCCAACAGCTTTTCAAGTGATACACTTGATGTACACCATCCTAAAGAGGGATGGTCAAGAAGCTGATTTCCATCAGGCATTGAATATTTAATCAAATTACACTGTTCTAATAAACATACATCTAGACATTCCTCTGTTTGGAACCCATTGTAGATATTTAATTTTATAAAATACACAACTGAAGCAACAATAATTCTTGCTAACAAAGTGCACCACAATTGCAACAAACATTACAAGTTTCCACAAATAAATTTATTTTCTTGGTTGCTGTGAGAGACAATCAGAAATGTGCTTCCTACCAAGAACACACAGTGTGACTTCAGTGATTATACAATATGTTCTGAATTTGATGCCCATCACAAAAGAGGATTAACCTAGCAGTAATGTGCTATTATTAAGATATATAATTAGATCTTGCAGAATGTGAGAAGAAGGAACTCTTTGGAAGTATTCTCCGTGTTTTAAGGTTTTACAGATAAATTTGACAATATCTCCACTGTCCATCTTATAATTCTTCTTCTCGCCTCCTACAGAATTCTTTTTTTGTTAAAAGTGACCTGTGTGACTTTTTTTCTTTCTCATCTTTTATTTTTCTGTAACATTAATGAGCATATTCATTGCATTAGCTGTACAAAATCTGGTCCATGTGAAGACAACATTGAGATAAATGTGTAGTATGGTCAACACCGTTGTGATAACTAGAGAGGTTCTATACGCATTGCATCTTAGTCACTTCAAAAGGTTCAAAAGTTCTTTGTTGGGAATTACAAAGTAGTTATGTAGGCAATGCTTAGATTTTTTAAGTGATGAAGTTGTTGATTAGGAATCTTAAGGCAATCTTCAAAATGATGACACTCATAAGTTTCACATTGTTGAGATTTTTGTTGAACTATTGTATTTTTGGAGCTAAGCACACAGTTAACTTTCACTTCTTTCTAACAACATCATTGTATACATGCTATGTATTATTCTTCCCTACTTTTTTTTGTCTGTGACCACATACTTTTACTGAAGACACCAAGTGTTGCCATCATTGCTGAGTTTTCAAAGTAAAAGTTGGTTAAGTTCTGGTAGTAGCTGACGACACTCAAGTGGCATTCCATTTCTTTTTTTGATACTTAAAATGTTCAGTTCATTCTGTCATCATTTCTGAATGCTAGATGATTAATTTGTGATATGATGATCTGGACTAAAATTAGATGGCAGGAATATGAAATGTCTTAGCATTTATTTTTTAATGGATTTTCCTCTTCAGGATCTTCATTTTCAGGTATGAAACACTGGTAGAAATTACCTAATTTGTACATATTATAAGAAAAGGCTTTTCATCTTCACCACGAAGTCACCAACATATACCTAATACATACACTGTTATGTGATAAGCTGCCTAACTGTTGGTTGCTGTGAACCTTTGCTATCCTAAATAATGGTGTGGGTGGGGAAACCTTTCATGAATCATGCAAGTTTCCTCCTACTAGGCCAGTAAAATTATCTTCTCCACACTAATCATCAATATCATTGACCTTTGTCATAAAACTTGGGTCATTCATATCTATATCCCATTAGAAGTATCATCCCACGACCACCTCTTCAGGTCTATTAAAGTCATGTCAGGAAGAATCATTGACTTCTTGTCAAACACTTCCAACCTTCCGCATTAATATATCCACAGATACCTCACTAATCACTCAGCAAACAATGCATGATATGCACCAGGCAGTGCGAGGTGTGGGATAGATCTTTGGAGGACCCTGTCCTCCTCCAGGAATGGACCTGATGGTGACAGTGATAAATGAGACAGGATACACAATGTAATTTCTCCCTCTTCATGAGTTGCAGGATTGGGTAGACATTGATGCTCATTTGTTTTCTCTTTCTGGTCCCTCCTCTGCTCAGGAGTAGAGGAAGAAGCTCACTTCTTTGATTATAAAAGTGATGCTGTTTGATTTGTAAGTGTTTTCTTTTTTTTCTTTTTTTTTTTTTCCCCCCTACTTCCCCTTTCTGTCATTGCAGCTTGACTCCTAGAAACTTAAACTATCTACCATCCTGTATTGACTGAAAATGTGTTTACAATGTTGCTTTTTAAACTAAGGTTTTATCAAATTTGAAAATACACATTTTATTGAAGTACCCTGACTACTTTTTCCAATGTCATATGAACTATTCAAACAATGCTGAACTGGAGGATTAGATCTTTTAATATTTAGGCCAGCTATTACATCATTGGAGACTAATAACTCCAGAGACATTTACTTGATTCTTAGCCTACTGATTCAATGAAGGTTACCGGATTGATACAGCCCCTGGACTCTCTGTTCTAGTCCCAGCCTCTTACTATTGTCTGAGGTCCCTTGCATTTGTCTATTCAAAGCGTAAACTCTTCAGAGAAGGAACAACTCTCAACGGAAAGAACAGACATTACAAACCATCATGCCGGAGTAAAAAGACCCAGTGGAAGTCAGGAACAGACAGCTGATTTTCAGGGGTTCACACAGTCTATTGCAAATTAAAATTTCAGAGAACTTTAGTGCGTTACTAGGGGAGTAAACTAAGCTGAAAATGGGCTCTTTGGGTCTTAAAATATTCGATATCTTACTTTGAAAAATTCTGACGTTTTCTCCATTTTGTGTTAATTCATTTATAGATGAAATGTTGATATTTACCCAAACTAAAATAGATGTGTTGAAGCTAAACTTAATAGTCTTTGGAAAAACTGCTTTAATATCCCTAAATGGGTGCAATTCTCTAGCTGCAAATTATAACCATTATTTCTGTATTGTATCCATTAGCAAACTCTCAGGGGGAAAAGGAAACAAGAAAGTGAGGATAAAAAACTGGACATATCCAAGACAGTATGCTAATAATTATAATACATGCTGAAATTATTGAATAACTATAACAAATATTATTAATAAATAACAGATAAAAATTATTATAATAATAAATAATAATTTTGGAAGAGATGTTAGTTCATCAGCTTCAGGGCATAAGCTAGTTTCTACCTACAAGGGCTTAAGAAGAAATTTTCCTTTTGGGCAAATTGTTGTACTATTCATCTATTTCTCTGAAGCATCTGGAGCCAGCCGTTGTTAAAAGTTCTTTTCACATCTATCTTGTGTGCTATGTTTCTTGTGTGCTATGGCAATTTTTATGTTTCTGTGAGCTGAAATAATATTGTCTTTACCTAAAACTAATTTCAAGGTAGAGATACTATCTCTGCCAACATTATACTGGCAGGGCACTCTGTGAACTACTTCTGAACATGGAGCCAAATGCAGCCCTTTTGAAGATCTGCAGGCTTAGTCTGACAGTTTTGGCAGATGCCTGGTATACTTCAAGGGCGTTGAAGTTTGTGCCAGATTTTCTTCTTTGATTTCCACAGATCTGAATGCACACATCTGGTTGTGGGAGGAGTTATCACACATCTACATCTGCCAAATATGGCCATGCCCTAGCCCATGCATATTTCTTTAATTCCTGTGTATCTTCTTGTGACAGGCTGATTCTAGCAGTGAGTAATTTCAAAGTCATTTCACAGAAAATAGTCATTAAAAAAAAAAAGAAAAAAACACACCCCAAAACCAAAACAACAAAACCAAAACCGCAACAAAACTGCATAAACAAACAAAAAACTCCCAAACTAAACAAACCACATCCGCCTGCTCAAAACAAAATACAAAGCAAACAAATACACCACTGTGTTGGAGAGAATGAAAAACAAACTCGAGTATGACTGGCTGAATTCCTGTTGGATTCTGAGGGGGTCTATGTGCTGTTCAAAGCCTACTGAAAAAAATATACCAGAGTTAACACAGATCAGCTTCAAAAGAAAAGAAAATCATGATTTCATAATAAAACTTAAACAACAGTCATTAAATATAGATTGACACGGGGGGGTATTTCTGTAGAAAAGTAAAGAGGAGAAAAATAAAACATAAACAAGAGGATATTCAGAGAATTTGGGAGGAACTAAAGGCAATATAATGAAATAATAATTTTTAGATCTGAGCCAATAATTCCCAAGGAATAACTTCCTCAGTGTATCACTTTTTCCCCCTCCTTACTTAGTGATACAAAACCCCAGGATCTGGTTGTGGTTTTGTTCTTTAGCTTTGGGTGGTTATTTTTGTCTGTTTGTTTCTTTATTTGTTTGTTTTGTTTTGGTTTGTTTTTTTTTTTTTACTTCAGTAATAAGAGAAATGGATCTGTATTTCATAATTTTGTTTTATTTTAAGTGTTTGAGATTTCAGAAGTATTTTGTATGCAAATTTTGGCTTGTTCCTGCTGTAATTAGGCCCAGGGGTCACCTGGTACATTTGTTTTTCTCTGATTGAAGCTCAAAACACAACTGAGGGAATCTTTGGAAGAAACTATCACTGTTCTAAGACTCTTATGGGATTACAAGTGTAAATAGCACGAAATTTCAGAGCCATCAAAGCTTTGCATAGTGAAATATTACTGTACACACACTCACACTTTCCCACGTACTCACATACAAATCATGCATTCTTTGGCTCCTGAAACTTCCGGGAAATTACACCAATAAAATTACAATTTAGTCTTAGATGAAAAACTGAGTTTTTAATATCGTCATCACTGGATTTTAATTACTTATTTTAAAGTCCATTGTGTCTTGCAGGAGACGAAATGGAAGACACCGATAAACGCAATACATTGTGTAAAAGGAAAGGGTCTCGGTTATTTCAGTAGTAGTCAGTAAAGACTTTTCTTTTTGATGGTGTTGCATACAAACTGAATTATGCTTTTACTTTTATCTTAGGGCTTTTTCACTTATAATGCAGAGAGAATAAGGGAAAAACAAAACAAAACAAAACAAAACAAAACAAAACAAAAACAAACAAACAAACAAAAAAAAACCCAAAACCAAAAACCAAACCACAACAACATTGTCGAAACCCTACTGGCATCACCTGGTAGATTCTTGATAGAGGTAGATCCCTGTGTCTTAGTAGATAATAGTATATCTCAGAATATATATTTATGTTTGGCTGGCAGTGGGTACATGTTTTTCTTCTTTGCATCTTAGATGCACCTAAATCTGATCATTTTAGAGTGCATTAATTTAAAGGAAGTACAATAACTTTAAAAGGTCAGTGGCAGAGTACTACACAGCTAATTGTGAGTTAGGTTGGTAGTCAATATCTAGGATACTTATTCTCCCTTCCCAATTCTAACCAACTCTGACGAATGGTAAAAGAGAAGATATGAATGCTTAGGATCTGCTCTTCCCCCTTGAAATCTCTCTCCTTAGAGTAAACGAAGTAGCTATTCTTGCCTGAAAGTTATTCTCCAGGGGTGGCTTCCCAAACCTAAATTCTAAACTAAGACAGGTATTTTTGGTCATCCCACAACCAGAACCTAACCTGTGACCTTTTTCAGCTTTTCAATTCTCTCACTGTTTTTCTTCTGGGTTTTCCCTGAATTCCTTTGCCACACAACTAAATCCTTACATATGATATTCCTAGGCCACTTGGGTGGCCATTTTAGGCAGAACCCCTAAAATATGAGCCTTCAGCCGCAGATTATAATGATGAGTGTTGAAATTCCCACATCCACCAAGAGAGCACAGCTCTAAGTATTCAAATGGAAGTGATGACTGCTGCATCCCTGTCTAGTTGATTGACAGCTGGAGTTGCCTGAAGTAGATATTCACGAAGTAGGGGTCTCAAAACATAGCTCTAGAAATATGTGGATAACAATATGAATAAAACCTAAAGCATGTCAGAGGTCAGATCTGCACCTGATGTAAATTGACACACATCTGCCGCTGTTTTGCAACAAATAAAGATCTCATCATGGAAAGGTTCTCTAAATTTAGTGAATCTCAAGTTTATTTCACAGAATACTTTCTAAACTTTCTGAATGTGGAAGAATTCCTAAAAATACAGATCATTTATCTATAC
>VXAU01005525.1:21844-68071 GCA_013399695.1 Formicarius rufipectus | reverse complement strand
AAAAAAAAAAAAAAAAAAAGAGAAGTCAGAACTATCTGAATAATAGTCAAACTTTAAGATGACACCTAGCTCATCCTAAACTATGAGCAGGAAAATCTGCTATGAGCAGACAATCTACAATTTGAGATAATGTCATCATTAGCTATTAAAAGTAACAAATACCTCGAATATCTTATGATTGTTTTAATTTTAGTTTCCTTCTACTTTTAGCAAATTTTATCTTGGAATCAACACTGTATGACAATACTATATGGCTTTTCTTTCTTATAATAGTGTTATAGTTTCTTACTGATAGATTTACAGAAACATGTAAAACTCAGGTTCGACCAAACTGAACAGGTTAAAATAGTTTTCTTCATTGTAGTATTCAGAGTAATAGATTCAAGAAGAGTTTAAATTTCTAATTAATGTTATACAGGATTATGACTAAATGAATCTACTTTAGGCCATAGATCCTGTCTTTCAGATTCATCTGTGCCATAGCACAATTTCCACCTAACAAGAAGGGATGGAAGGTACTTTTATTTCTATCACAAGTATGTAATAGCTATGTTGGTAAAAAATAATGATTAGTCTGGTGTCTACTGGTTATTTATTTCAGCTATATATTATAAATTGTTATCAGTTATAATCAAATGATAATATAAAATTATGCCGGCAAAAATTGGGAAGAATACAAGAAAAGGAAAGATAAAGATGCTCACACTGTGGATTCAGACCATGAAGTTTTTTTTACTTTATCTGTTCACTAGGGCTTAAGGACTAAAAGTAGATAAAATCTCTAGTCTGGAATTAAAAATATCACATGAAAATGGATTTTTTTATAGTGTTTGACCAAGATTTGAAGTAGTGTTCTTCACTAAAAGTTTACGTAAATGTTTTACTAAGACATAGCTTCAGAATTATTACTTTTCTCAAATTCAAAGGGAACAAATAATTTTTATAGAAAACAGACAAAAATCCTCTATTTTGTCCTTTTCCAAACTTGATTATCAGAGAAGTGATAATTTAACTAACATTATTATTCCACTAATTTAACCTATTATGCATCCAGAAGAATAATTTCTTTCACTGTCCTTTACAAATGTACCGTAGAACTGAGTAGAGCTTGAGCTACAGACTTAATAATAAGGTTGTTCCTATAGCAGTTTCACATTCTCTTACAGTATTTTCAAAATTAAAACTACAAGGTTGTTTAAATTGCATCCATATCAGGTGGGCTTTTATATCAAAAATATGGTGATGTATTGCACTTTAGGAAAACCATGGGAAAAAAAATTACAGATAATTCTTATTTGCCTCTTGAACCTCCAAATATTTCTTTGTGTATAAGGAGAAGGCATTAACTTTTTATTGAAAAAAAAAATACTGCTGTAACACAAACTAGTTTGTTTGATAAATGGTACAAGCAAAAGGAGAGGAAAGATAAAGAGGTGACATTTTAAAAATGTATGTATGAAGATACATACACCGTGCAGATGACACTGTTTGGGAATGAACGACATACGTAAAGGACAAAGATTATAATGTGAGATTTGCTATGGAGCATAGACAATGGAAGGAGAAAAAAAAAAAAAAAGCTTAAAACTATTCTCCCTGTAGATAGAAAAAATGGTAGAGTTTAATAACAAACCAGAATTATTCTGCACAACTCTTATAATATTATTCTTAATAGAAGAACAACTGTGAAAGAAGTAAGATAACTAATTAAAGTGTAGTTGAAGACTGATGTAAGGATATAATTACACCTTAGGAACCAGTATGATGGACTTTTTAAGCATGTGTTTAACTCTAGGTACAAGCTGAAGTTCCACTGATGTCACCGAAATTAAACACATAAAATGTTTTTCAGTGCAGTGAGATTAACTGAAGCTGAAATTTACCTTGTTGATTTTTAGCAAAATCTGACATTTTTATTCCTATTGAAATCTATATGTCTTTTGCAGAGGAATAAATGTTCCTTTGCAATAGCTTTTTCTGTCTGTTTTGGGGTTAATTTTTCTCTCAAATCAACTTTTCTTTAGAGATGAGACTCTGCATGCCAGCAGACATCGGGAGCAAACAGGGCTGTTATATATGCACCACAAGGAGCATGCATGTACACCAATGAATTAAACACAGTGACTGCAAGTAACAGACCACTTACATCTCTGACCAGATATATTTATGTATACTGTATGAGTCACACACTCTCATCTTATATTAATAGTTTCTTTTTTCTTTTTCATATAATTGTCTACCAGACCATTGTAATATTTGAGGTCCATTGTTCTGACTTTATAGACAAGGTATGACTTAAAAAAAATTAATTTTAAAGGACAAATGAAGTGGAAAACAAAGAACAGAAACCTGCCTGGGATAGACCAAAACTTGGTCTGTAGGACTTGAGATATACAATAGCTCTGAACTGTGGCTCAAGCAAAGTCATGTGTGATACCTATGCTGTGAAGTCTTAGGTTAACACTTCTTCATAATATTGTGCATGTGTTTATTAATTCTTTTTTTTTAAAATGTTTATTTGATAAGGAATGAATAGAAGAGAGGGACAGAACTGTAGAGGTTGCGTCCCTGGGGAGAAGAACTACAGCTGGTGATAGAAATTATTTCCTTCAAGAACAGCTGTGAGTGCCTTATGTGCCAGTAGCTGCATGTGAACCCTTTATTTTTGTAGTATAAAATCTGACAAGAAAGTGTAACTCTGGAGAGAGTATTTATATGTAACCAAACACATCCACTTTGCATTAAATATCCTTGTTAAGCAGGTTTATGTGCTCCTGTCTGCTGTCAGTCAGGTTTCTGTTCACTATCAATCAGTTGAAATCACCTGGTTTCCCTCACTTGGGTTTGGCTACACAGTGCATAATTGCCAGTTGTAAGGTAGTTGCAAGCTCCTAAGAAGGGTATAAGTAAATCAGTTTTTCAGATTGTCCAATATTCTGCTTCATCAGAACATTGAAAAAAAGAACTTTTGTTTTTCTTTTTTATTCATTCCATTGGAAGTTCCTTTGCTAACCCAGCAATATCTGTGTCGGTCGTGTGCAACACCTTCCAGTGAACAATTTCTCTAACCCTTCCAAAACCTCCATCCTGGGCCCATTCACCTCTGCCTGTCTTTGTCTGCAGAAACCAAGAATGTGAGTTCAGCTCTGTCTTCAGCAATTCCAGCTCTGACCTCCAGAAACTACCTTAAATTCAGCCTTCTCCCTTTTGTGAAATAAGATGAATGTTCTCCTATCTCTAAGTCTGTATAAAATAGAGTTGAAATTAAAGATACTGTACGAATGTTAAAAAATGCAAACCCAAACCTACACAATTGGTATCAGTAGGAGTTTTGCCATGGAATTCAACAGGAACGGGGTCAGGACCTGATATAATTGAGAGAAGTTGTTAATATACATCACTTACTGCCTGCCTGCAGTTCTCTTCTAGCTAATAAAGTCACTCACTGACATAACAATATAGAGTGCAGGAGCAGGTGACACACTCCACTGTGTGGTTATGAGATCTTTTATAGCACACCTTTCCCTTCAGCACACAGTGGAGGGTATATAAATACACTCCATATGCTTTATGCTTCTATATTGAGCAACTTTTTGAACGTATGCTTTGGCAGCTCAGCATATCTTTTAGTATGTGACATCCACAACAGATCAGCAGCTTCTGTGCATTCATGAAAACACCAGAGCAGTCTAGCAGCAGTTCAATATATCTAATTGGTTTTTGGAGAGCACTAATAGACCCACTTAGAATTAAGAATTGATGGGTTGTTTGTTTGTTTGCTTAAATATTTTCTTTTATTATCAAAGGTTTATGTTACTGGTATTCCAAATGTATAACATTAAAACCAAAATTATATGCAATCAGCATTTGAAGCCACCTGTTTTGTCAGGGGGGACTGAGACTGTTATATGAAAACAGTGAGAGCACAAGAAGCAGCTCCTAACCACACTCTCTTCCTCTGTCTCACCTGTTACTACGATATTTAGGTTGATATCCATAGAAGCTGCTTAGTTCTGCTGTAGACCAGATTTTCCATGTGATCAGGAAGAATTATAAACCAAGGAGCAAGATTGTGCTGGGTGATATGTATTTATGAATAAAAGAATATTGCATGTCATAAATATACTGTGTTCTCAAAAGCTTTGACCTTTAAAAATATTTAGTTATTAAAAAAATTCAAATGAAACTTATAAAGATAAGGAATGTTTGCTGTCCTTGATTAAATAAATTTTGAATTCTAAGCAAAAGTAAAGAAGTTTTGTGTCTTCATCTAAACAAGGTTGTTGAGAGGTTACGATGGAAAAACCTCATCTGTGTTTGTTGTTGATCATTGTAAGAGTACTGAAAAATAGGAAAATTTCATTCAGTGTATTTTGAAATTACTTAAGATCTGGAGACAGATGCTAAATTTTAGGAGATCAACTTATTTATTTTCTCAGAAGACAGGACAGTGTTTCTACTTAAACATCAATGTAGCTTAAGATGGGAAAAACACTCAGTGTGAAAACTATCTCAGAGAGAAACACAGAACTAAAATGCATACCAAGCATACTGAATTAATATTAATCAATATTTGGCAAAATTTATTAGGCATTATTTTTGTTATTTGTTTTGTTTCTAGTTGGTTTGCTTTTTGGGTTCTGTGTTTTTGAGGTTTGGGTTTTTGGGATTTTTTTTTTTTTTTTTTTAAAGAAATAGTTTACCAAGAAAGCCAGCATACAAGAATATTGGTGAAGTCACTATTTTATGAAATTTCTGTCTTAGTGTCAGATTCCTTCCTAATAAAATATTTTACAAGGTACAAATGATCGGAATCAATATAATCTCTTGCAAAATTCAGTATATGGTTTGTAATATCAACTTGGACCAATAATGGTGCTTCTTGATCTAGAATACTATGAAATTTTAAAATGTTTGTCAAAAAGAGGTCATTAATGTAAGAGCAAATTAAATTGGAAATTTCAGTACAAATAATTTTAATTTTTAATCTAGGGTGGGTTTTTTTTGGTTTGGTTGTGTTTTTTGTTTTTGTTTTTGTTTTTTTTTTTGATACTTCAGTTTATTCATTTCAGTATGAAGGTGGTCTGTTTCAGTACAACAAATTTCAGTGTAAGCACAGAATGGGAACAATATTTTGAGCTGCCTCTGAATGTCTAATTGAGATTCAAGATATATTATCCATTCCTAAAAGAGTAAGTCACAGATAAAAAAAGAAACATCTTTCAGAGATTCTCAGATAATGCTAATTTTAGATGCATAGAGCTTTAGCTAATATTTTTAATTAATTCAAAACAAAATAAAAACAAATTAAAAAAAGAAAACAAACAAAACAACAACAAAACACAAACAAAAACAAAACAAAAAACAAACAAAAAAGCCCACAAACACTAAAAACACCCAAATACACCATGTTCAAAGTGTTTATATAATTTTGAAATGTAAACAATTCATGTTTTATTGTTTGCTTTAGAGGAAAAAGTACTATAACTCTATTTTGTGAACATCCCCACCTCACAGTCAGTTTCAAAGCTGTGTTGATGGACACATCCTTTTAGAACTCGAACCATGTCTGGCTGCAGTTGTCACTTTACATTGAATTGTAAGTTGACAAGAAAGTCCTAGCCAAATGCAGCACTTTAACAAGACGGCACATGAGACAATGAAACCTGAAATGACATGGTTTTCTTTTTTCCCTTTTTTTTTTTCTTTTTTTTTTCCCTCCTTTCCTGACATGCTGTATTTTCCTGAAAAACAATAAGATAAAGAAGAAATTAAAAGCATAGGTCTACCATCAACCTCCACTGGCAATAACAGCACCCAGGCACCTGTCTTAAGCTATGCCCCCAATTTCTAAATGCCAAAATTAAGGTGGGGTAAAGTTAGGCCAAAATAAAAGAGAAGCAATACAGTGGTGAGAAGATTTTTTTATTGGAAGGACTTTCACGTTTCTGCTTTCATTCTTCAGAGAAAGAGGACATAAAAATGAACAAGTAGGTAAATCAGTTTATCTGAAAAGAATTGTGTTTTGTGTTGATCTTCTTCTTAGTTATAATCTATCTTAGCTACAGCTTAGGCTCAACTTTATGCATTCAGTGTCTGAAACCAGCCATGGTAGTGTGCCTACACTTTTTTACATTTGCTGCTCTTTTGAAACAAAGTTTAATTCCTTTCATGTAGCAAAACATGAAGAAATAGACTCAGTGCAAACATAGAGCTTGTGGGTTGTGACATAGCACTGTAGATCCTCCATTAAATTTTTTTCATTAAAAAAGAAAAAAAAAGCATAACATTTCTTCTGTTTTGGAACAACTCTACCAGTGGCATAAGAACCTTGAGGGATTACTTTAAAATATAAGTTAGCAAGGGAGGTTTTCAGCCAGGTCATATGTGGTTACAGCATGTTTTGGCATCTGGTGACCCACACTAATTCAAGTAAGCAACCCAGAACAACTGGGTTAACCAGTAAAAATAGACTCCATACTCTGTCAAAGAGACTGAAAAATCTTCACCTCTATGGTTACTTTGAGTCCTGGAGGCTTTCAGTCTGGGTCACTACAAAGTTCAGCAACTGGTGACACAAAATCAGAAGTCAAGATAGAAGCTCAAAAATCCACATCGCAAGTGGTGAACTCATCAGCTCCTCTTCCTTACTCACCAATCCTCAGTGTTTCAAATCCTCAATAGCACAACTGTCAACACAGAGAGTGTCATGCAATAAATTATTTATTGTTTTTCAAGAGGAAAAAGGAAGGGTGGAAAGTCCATGAAGGTGTCTTCAAAAGCAACATGCCAAAACACACTGAGTGTCCCTGATGCTTCATGAGGAACCGTTACAGGATAAAGTCCTATTTCCAGTGTCCACTGAGAAGCACAGGATATATGCAAATGAGCGTCTGGGAAGGTGCACAGCTCCCAGGCTTGCGCGTGTTCTCTCTTTGTCTGCAGCACTTCATTTGTGAAACATGTTTTCCCCAGGGTGGGGAATAAGGCAAGATTCAATTCAGATTTTCCTAAATTAAATTAAACACGATGGCCATAGAGCCCCAGGGGGGTGTTAGGTGGAAGTGAGCACATTTCAGATCCCGATAGGATGATGACTTATTTTGAAAGAAACTAACTTTTGAGCAAATTTGAACTGCATATGACGGGGGCAGAGGGTGGTGGAATTAATTAATGTGATCATTTAATGAGCTATATTATTAAAGTCTTACTCTGAAAAAATAAGGCTCTCCAAAGCAGTTAGGAGCAGTTTGAGGCATAGACATGGTTACTAGAAGTTTGAATTTATATTTCTTTGATATTTTTCTAGAGCTTATTCATATAAACTTTTGTTCATACCCTGGAGACGGTTGCAGTGTCTATAACTACTTGGTGTTAGAGTCACAACTTTTAAGAGGTTGCCATCCTACTACAAGTAGGGTTTTACAGTTAGGGCAAACAGACAGGAACAAATTAATCAAAACCATTGTCATGATTTTTGCACCATATCCCTCATCTGTGGAAACTTCTAAGGGCCAAGCTGTAAGAATTACCTCAAGTTATTTGAAATAAGAAATAAAGGTCTTTTTAGTTTATTACCTTCTGTGCTATGTTACACAAAGAAGCAAAAAAGTTTTCCAAATACTCCATGTGATGAATAGACAAGTCAGCTAAACACATGGGAAAGCAGGAGTTGGACAGCAACAGCGATCCAAGATAAAAGAATGTTTTTTGATGTTAAGGGATCTGGAAAACATTATTCAGCCAATTCACTCTCGATTAAATCCAGATTGTAATTTCACAAATTATGTTACTTAGCATTTTGTTAATCATCCATTCCTGCATCAAAAGCCTTCTATTCAATTTTAAAAAAATAATAACATTAATTGATCCAAAATACATGTTCATTGAGAAATTATATCATTATCTAATAGAAAATTTTGAAGAAAGGAGTGGGTGTAATTCTACATCTTTCCTTTATTCTAAAGATTTTGTCATCTGGAATGTGTGGTTCATACACTGTTTCTCTGTGTGATTCAAGAAAATTTTTTGTTCTGATGAGACTATTACCAATCCTGAAGCTCTGTTATGATTATAATAATCAAATTCCAATTAAAAATAAATGTCGTTAAAACTCGTGGGTAAGCAATTCAACTCACATGAAGCCACTAAGAAACATTGGTAAAAGTAGAAGTATTTGTAGATATTTGATACATCTCACTGTGTTATAACACTTGCAATAATCTCTCTTTATAAATATTTAGAGGAAGGAGTCACAACAGAGTACTCAAAATGATATTAAAAAATTCTGTAAATATTAGAACAGAAAGAACTTAAAGAGGAAAACAAGAATGTCAAAACTTCACAAACATTTTTTTTTTCCCAAATACCAGCACTTTTTTTCGCCAAGCAGTGCTACTTTGGGGATTATAATGATTTTGAAAATTGTATCTTATATATCTATTGCCATGGACTGAAGGATTTAAATTTAGAGAAGATTCCAGAATTAAAGTTATACACACAAATAATCCTTGACAACAGATAGCATCTCCGCAGAGTGAACATGAATACAAAAATAATTTGAAATAGTTTGATGATATAATTTGAAATTCAGTGTTCCAGAAATGCATACTTATATGATTCTTTTTAGATTTTAAATGATCAAAAACAAGTTTGTAAGATATAGATGTAAAAAAAAATGGTACCAAAAGTTAAATTATCTTGGCAGTATATATTTAAAATATACGAACTAAACAAAGGATATGATAAAATACAAAGATATATGTGCTCTGTTTTCCAGAAAAATGTGATTAACAGAGAAAAAACTGTCTGATATATTGTTGAGAACATTAAACCAATTTGAACAAATTTTATGAATATTTGGAACATATATTCTCTTCTATAAATGCTTTTTAGATAATAATATCCTTCAGCCATGACAAAATGATTGCAGCTGATCTACAGTATATTCTACTTTATGTGTTTTAGATCTATAAAATGATTAAAAAAAAAAAAAGAAAAGAAAGAGAGGGAGAGAAAGAGACTAGAAGAATAGCAGCACTTTTTTGTTTGTTTTTAACACAAAATTAATTTTACTCATTGTGTAAGAACAGAGGAATATTCTATGTGTCTCTCTTGCTGGGTCTCAAAAGCTGACTTGTGTCAGTACTTGAAATAAATATGAGTGAAGCTTCAGTTGGCACTTGGTGTACAATAATGTCAAGGGCTAATATAGCCCTAGAACATCCTGTGAGAGAATTTTGGGCTTGGTTCCTGGTTTTGTTTGTTTTGTGATTTGTTTGGTTTTGGGGTTTTGAGTTTGTGTTTTTTGTTTCTTTTGTTGATGTTTGGTTTGGTTTTTTGTTTGTTTTTGTTTGGTTGGGTTTTTGTTTGGTTTGGTTTGGTTGTTTGTTTTTGTTTTTGCTTTTTTTTCTTTGATGTATATGTGTGGCCGAGATTTTTCATCTAATGTTAAATAGTCCCCTTATAGTATCACCTACTCAATAGTCAATGGGCTAGCTAATAATACCTGGATGTAGTATGAATCATATTTTAAAATAGCAGCAAAATGGAACCATTAATGAGCATGGCTTTAGTAGATATCACATTAGACATAATCCATCCTCCTCCAAGATTTTGTCCAGCAGGTGCAGATGGACCAGTTGTGAGAGCAATATGTATCAATGGAAATATGTATCAATATGTATCAAAGGAAATAGTGGTTCTGACATCAGAACACTTTTTAGCTAGATCATTTAAAGTTGACTTGCCATGAAATGGGTCAGGAAAAAGCAAAGGGTGGAAAGGAAACAAATTTCTTAAGCTATTCCACTCAAATCTACAAATATGTGGTGTAGTGTACTGGCATCCTTACATGGAAAACTGAATCAGAAACGTGGAACAAATAGAAAAAAAGTGGTGAATTTTTCAACATCACCTCACTCAAGCACTAGGCTAGTGGCATTTTTCTGATTGTGAGCCAGAAAAAAAAACGGTGAGAGTTTAACCTACATGTTATCCAAATACTCAGAGTAACTCACAGCTCAGGCTTTGCTGTAATCCCCTTGAAAACGGCACAGTGGTGAGTCGTTGAAATGCCTGTATATGACCAAAAAAAAGAAAATAAAAGGGAAAAACAGTAGTGAAATTTCTCTGACTCTGAATGGAGAAAAGGAAAAACAAGAGAGGTACAGATCTGTGTTTTCAATGAAGCATTTTTCACTATCCTTCCCTTGTCAAACTACACTGAGGTAGAACCCATTTGTCCCTGTGTGAGGAGCATTTTGAAGTTTAAACATACTTCATATTTGCTAAGTATTATTATAAAAATTAATTGATAGGATGACTGTTCTCTGCAGTTGCCTGCTAGCTTAGATTGAGTTATGCTGCAGGATATTGTTTGTGTTGTGTTGAAGAGGGCTGTGGTAATACTCTATGACTGCCTCTCCTCTGGGAATTCTCTCAAAAGCAAAATGTGCATCTGATGAAAATCCCAGTGAACAACAATTTAAATACATAAATAAAATTAATAAGAATAAGCAATATGTGTAGAACGTAATTTGAAGTCTTTATAAACATCAGTCTTCAGTTTGGATAAAAATGGGTAGTGGTCTTCATTTTGGAGAAAATTGTTGGGAGAGGCAACTGTCAGGGACTACTGAGAGAATGATTTTTAAACTGTCTGCTGCTGCCACAGACACCTGTTGTATACCCCTTGCCATGGAGCTGCTGTTTCTGCAAGTTTTTATACTGTTTAAATGTTATAGTTGGGACAAAGGATGTATTAGATAGGGAATTAATGCCATTCTATTACTTCTGTATGTCCAGCTGTTCTGATCAGTTATGGAAACCCCAGTTACAGCCCCCTGATTGGTTCATGTACCCCAAAACCTCATTGGCTAGACGGTGGAGCAATGCAGCTCCACCCTGTGAGGCTAAGCCATTCCCAGTTCTTCCTTATAAGTTATAAACCCTCCTACCCTTTTCCTTTTGTGTCGTGGTCTGCCTCTAACTCCACCCAAGTTCTAGAACCCTCTGCCTGAACCCTATAAGTATCCCATGCTCTCCTTAATAAAGTGTTCACACCTGTTCACACCCTTCCACTGCGTGGACCGATCCTTCTTACCCTTTCGGACCGTGACGGAAAATGAGTAGTCCAAACTTGACAATGTGGAAAAATTCTTAACAGAAAAGCTCTTAACAGAACTTTTATGCCTGTTCTGAGATTGATTTCAAACTCAGATTATTTCCATCCACTGTCCAGGGTCTCTTCTTATTTGCTTTTACTATTGACTGAAAATGCAGCCAATTAGCTTTTTCAAAACATCTAACAGAGATATCTGATTCAGGAAATCCGTTGACCCAGACTTCCGTTGCACTCTGTGAAGAGGAAGGACAATGGAGAAGAGAGCAAAGTTCAGGTCATTTAGAATGATGCTTAAATGGGTTGCATCTTCTTCTGCTGAAGGTTTATTCTCCTGCCAAAGTTGAATGAGTCTCAGCTAAAGGATGTCCCTGGATGGCTATAGTTTGTCTCTTCACAGGAGCAAACCAGATCTAAAAGAGCCCTATTTAAGACACACTGTCCTGCCACACATGTTCTTAGTAAACAACTTTTATCTATCTATCTATCTATCTATCTATCTATCTATCTATCTATCTATCTATCTATCTATCTATCTATCTATCTATCTATCTATCTATCTATCTATCTATCTATCATGTATCTATTTTTATTTTTACCATTTCTTCAATATGAATTCCTGGAATCCCTCTCTTGTTGTTCCTGCTTTCCTGTGCCAAGTCTCCTGTACGAGCAGCTTCGCTAGAGTGCAGCTGTCTCATTTTGCATAGCAGACTCAAAACAGCTCTCACCAGTCCATGTTATGCTAACTTATGATTGAAACATTCAAACTCGAACCCCTGGAATTTTCCATCTGCTTTTCATCTGCTGAGCTGATGCTAGAAGGGCAACTGCTGTGAGAAACCCCGCAGGGCAGGTTTTACCAGTGGGTATAACTGAGAAACAGTAGCTAACACTCTCAGATACAGGGCAAGGGGATAGTTAATAAAAGAAAATATAGATCAAAAAGATATAAAGACTCATCACAGCATGATCCAAATCAGTGTGTTGTTAGGTTGTGGTTTTGTGTTGTTTAGGGTGTCAGGCTTTTTTAATACACACAGGCTCACACATTCTCAAGACCGTGTACACTAGTGTGTCTTGTTGGAGAAAGTAAAAAATCCAAGATTCATGGAACAGGACCAGCATTTAAATGGAGCAAAAGGTCTTATTGCGATTCTGGACAGGGAGGAGGGAAAACTGGGATCCACTTCCCAAACATCAGTGTCACTTGGTTCTTGAGCAAACCAAGTGAAAAAGATAGCTGATGATTTTAAATGCATTATACAACGTGCCTTTTAAATCTCAAATATCAAAATCTAAGCCTGTAGTTTGCTGAGCAACTCCTAAGGCCTTGTTTAAACCTTGAAAAATTAGTCCAGTGGAAGCAGATAAGCTACCTGCAGTGAAAAGTGAAGCATTATATGTAAACTGCTATATTGAGGGACAAGCAGGCCTAAGGCCTTGAGCTCTGTGGCACCCTTCTTCCTGTAAAATGGCTAGAAAAAAAATCTGCAACAAGCACTGACCACAAGGCTGTGCCTTCTGCAAGAAATGTTAGCAAAGGCAGCCATCAAAATCTGTCTTAAATTATCTTTAATGTCCCTATTTGTTGCATTTTGTTTAGGCTTGTTTTTTGATAGAAAATAAAAATAAATAAGAAAAAGGAATCAAATGAAATGCACACAAAGGCACATGCACACACATATACACACTGAGAAATTGTTATATAAAATGACTAAGGCAAATCAAGGAAAATAATTATTGCAGCTGATGGAGCAGAAACCCCATTATGGCTAGTTGCTAGTTCACAATGTACAGTCCTGGAGGTTGAGAGCTAAATGTATTTTTCAGCATCTTTAGTACAATTTATTAAATTAAGTTTTAAAATGAATCACATTTCTACCCACTTGATATTTTCCCTCCCCCTTGCTCTCTGCTTAGGGCTTGTTTCCTTGGCTATATTTTATAGTCAGTGATGATCATTGTTGGTTTGTTTCCTTCAATTTTCAGGCCCGATGCTGGAGTGTAAAGCTCCCCTTACATTTATGTTGGACATATTATTTATACAGATAGCAATTCTTACAAGGGATCTGAGGTGGGGACAAAGAGAACAACTTCAGGAATATCTTTTGGTGTCTTCTGATAAAAGCCTGAGGTGCCTCAACCCAGAACCAAATCAAAGCTTCAAGGTTCAGCAATGTCCCCTGGTAAATCAATGGCCTAATTGAAGCAGGGCAGATACTCATAAGTCAAATATCTTCCTAAAGTGGGAATCAAAGGGGTAAAATGGTAAATGCACTTAGGGCCTGTATGCATGTTGGTGGCATTCACCTTTTCCCGGATGGAGTTTCTAGCACTGCAGTGGCTGAATATATGAGTTATACCTATATGCCTACCAATTTCAGAGACAGTCTGAAGCAAATCTCGTACAGCCTTTTCTCAGACGTAATCCTTTGACTATGTGTCTGGGTAATCCCCAAACCCTTTAGATGCAGCTAGTGAGTCTATACAGAAATTACACTGCTGGTATCTTTCAAGTAGAGAAAAACTGTTCAAAATCATGCAGCATATGGCACATATTTTAGGATAATTTTTACTTGAGTTTCATCTTTCTTCTTCTGTACTCACTGTAAGCTAAAAAACAATTTTAATTCCCATATTAGTATTATGTTTCCTGAATCTTAACACAAATAATTCTCTTTTTCATTCCTACTCATTAATACTGGCTCTGTGTTTGCAAAGACAGTTTCACTTACATTGTCAGTCTCTAATTCTCATGGAAATAAGAAAAAAACCAGTAACTTCTTTTTAGGTGAAGAAAGGAATGGGCAGAAGTTAAGGTACAAATATCAAAAAAGTGGCACTTGCAAAATTGGACATGGAAATCTTAAAGTCCATCACAAAGACAACTGATACAGGAGGATAGGACCACAAGCCTCGAAGACATGCCCAATTGATTATTTATTCTGGCAATTGTGCAACATGCACAATACTGCAGAATGACTCACAATTTAAAACAAACAAACAAACAAACAAAAAGGTAATGAAAAGAACCCAATGTCAGCTTTGCTTTTCTGAGAAGGAACTTCAAGAAAGGAAATGAGAAAAAGACAAAGGCAGAAATATCTAACAATTCTTCCCTCTGTTTATGAAGTATGAATTCAGGGTGTAGTTACTGATGTGTATTTTAATACAGTCTATTCATGTATGCACAGTATGAGTAGCTCCAAGTATAACCTGGTTGAAGAGTGATTTAATTAATAACACTTAAACTATACACTTTCATTTACTCTAGGGCTTATTCCCACATCATTGTGGGAATACAAAACAGACTTAAAAGTTGTTTAAATTGCTTTTATATGTAAGCTAAACAAAGAAATTTCACAGATACAAATAAATACATTTGTGTGCACATGTGTAGAAGGATGGAGTGTGTGATGTCTGTTCATATCAAAACTAGCTGTTTGAAGAACAGTTTTATAAGTATCTCTTTTCTTGATTTAATTGTTTCCCCTTTGTATAAAAATGAACATGGCAAGATTTCGCAGTTATTAGTAAAGATTTATTTATACAGATACCTTTCTAAATTAGGAATTCAATCATCGTCCCACAGATAAATGTTGAGTCATAAAGGCACATGTTGATCTAATATCAGAGAATGAGACTTTTGAGCCAAAGGACTGAATCATATTAGAAGTGCTGGGCTAGAAACAGTTAGGCTTTGAAACTTGATACTACAGCAAATAAATCTGACAATATGTTTTAAAGTAGAGAGAGATAAAAAAAAAAAAAAAAAAGGGAAAAAAAAGATAAATTGCAGCCATGAAAGTATCACCTGAGTATTTTTTCACCAAAGTGCTGCATATTTCAAAGGTGTATTAGCTGTCTGAGGGTCAAATGAATAACTTGTTCATCAGTGTAATAAAGCATGTTTTACTCCATGTGAACATATATGCTTTCAATAGAAATCAATGAATATCGATTTAGTAAGCTCTGAATTTTGCTCAAATGATGGAAGAATATGAATTACCAGATGACATTTATAAAATAAATACAGTTTTAAAATACATCTATAATATATATTATAATACTATAAAACATGTTTTTAATAAATATTAAAAATAAATGCAAGAGTTGGAATTTTTACCAAAATGAAAGGTACAGACTCCCTCTAGAAATGTGACTTTTCACATTTAGGGCCAAATTTCAGAAGAGGATGACAACATATTTGGATTTGAAATTTCCTTCATGCAAAATTTTGAAAACAAGCACAACCATATGGATAGCACCCAACCTATGTAACTGGAAGTAGGGCATGTAAATCTAATCATTGTGATCCCATACAAATCCAAATGTAAAGAACTGTGCTATACATAAAGAGAGTATCTTTTTCTTATCTTCCTCTTTAAGTGAAATGCCAGCTAACTCTCAAAGAGTCAAATTCATACTGTCTGTTTTCTTACCTGCCTAACCTGCAGGTTTGTTAATCCACAGATGCTTCACTAATCAGTCTTTCAGTCCTTTGGGTGCCCAAATCGAATTGTTTAAACATTCTCAAAAATGCACATCCTAAGTAATGGGTGATTTTCCTCTATACAAAACCTCACTGTGATGAAGCCCAAATTTACAGGTGCCAGTGACTAATGAATTCCTCAGTGAGGGTAAAAATTTAGCCTTTGCCCTAATGGTGTTTTGCCCCATCTTCTGAGTCTTGGCACTCTTACTGAAGTACCTGGACATTGATCTGCTCAGTGCGAAAACAATTGAATTACCATCACCCATATAATGATAGAGAATGGTAACTGGAGATTGTGGCAGAGCTTCAAAGCAACAACTTTGATGAGAAAAGTTAATACTTCATGAACACTGAACAAATCATGCTGTGAAGAAAAACTATCTCTTACATAATAAGTGTGGTCAGGGAGAAGATACAATAGGGAGACCAAAAGCCTGGGATTTTTTGCAAAGGCCTTTTCCTCTCATTGCTTGATATTTATGGAGCTTTAGGTACCTTGGATTAATGAGCCGCAAAGGTTTTCTGTGTTGCAGGTTCTAAGTTAATCACATAAATTAGTTGGGTTGGGTTCCACTGTGGTACAACATGAGCCAAACAGTGTCTGCTTTCTCTGTCTTATTTGTCTCTCTCAAAGAAGAGCTCTGATCATAAAACTTCCAATTTCATAGTGAAAATGGGTTAGAAAGCTACTGAAATCTATCTATGTGAAATTTTTCTGATTTTACTAAGTAACACTCGGTCTTCCCAGGCACTGGAAAGCTATCATTAGCTGCTACGGTTTTGTTTTTTCTGTGTTTTTTTGACACATTCTGGAATTATTCTGACTAACGTTTTCTACAGTGGCAAGAACTCTGAAGGGTCAAGGCTTACAGTGATTCAAGGCCCAATTTCCAAGGAATTAAACCTCTAAATCTGTTGATGAACCTCCTGTAATCTCCAGACTACAATACATTACATCATTTTAAAATCTGTTGTGTTAAAAAGCACATCCAGCCATGTGTTGTCATGGTCATGTTTTTAGGAAGTTTCTCACTTAAAAGTCATATTTATCAATAGTTTTGCTGCCTGTATAACTAGTTTTGAATGAAAAAAAGGTGATCACATTTTATTTTAAAGCACAAAGATTTCGTTTTACAATTTTCATACAAATTTTACTTCATTTTCATATTTCTATTCATAGTGAAAGGCAGCAACTACAACTCCCTTTAAAATACAAATAAAAAGGTAATAGTTGGAGGGGACTGAAAAAGAAAGAAAAAAAATTCCAATCCCAACTAAACTGAATACTGTGACGTTTATTGTTTCTTCAATGTGAAGAAATATCTGGTTGTCCTAGTATTATTTGGTGCTTTGGATTACCTTGATTCAACATAATAAATAAAACCACGCATTTGCTTTTCAAGGAACATTAGAAATTGTTCTAGAAAGGCCTTATTAGTTCTGCTTTTCCAGTTCTCAACAGTGTGACATTATGAACAATGATAGGCTTTACAGACTTAGTAAAATGTGTTATTGTCCTTGCTGACAAGCCCTGGCAAGCTGCTGTGTGTGTTTTTACAGAGCACAATGTCAAAACTTTCTTATACAAAGCTCGAGGACCTGTACAGAATGAGCTACAGCAGGCAGAGATTAGCGAATTCCCACCGTAGCTGTTTACAGATTTGCAACTTGTGTATTCACTTGTGGGGCGTCACGGTTGTATATTGAACATCCATAAATCACAGAGCTCTCCAGCCTTGCCATGGAAATATGACAATTCTGCTCGGCACCTGCTCCACCCTCTATTTTTGTCACTTGCCAGAATGACAGCGGGCTATAAACGTCTGCAAGTACTGAAGTCCCAGCTCTGATTTGATGGAATTAAATGACCTTGGCCAAGATGGTATTTCTGATGTGGAGAGCTTATCCTAGTCTTCATTCTTCAACCAACAACAACAACAAAATCCCAAAAAAATCAACCAACCAAAAAAACCCCAAAAACTAACCAACCAAACAAAACCCCAAACCAAACAAAAACCACTGACTTTATTTTAATAGTTCTTTCTCAATATGCTGAAGTTTTACCAGGTAATTGCCTGACACAAATATTTATGAATGTCAGACCATGGAGTTATACAGCATTTGCTCAGAGAATAACATCATTTAATGAATTCTACTATCCACATGGGACTTGGGTCTTTAATGAATAGGTCACTGTGATTTCTGGAGATGGCTGTCACTTTGAGATATGAGTATCATTTCTCTTTAGTGAAGAGGAGCTTGGATATGTGCATATTTAGGGGTTCTATTTCACACAACTTTAGACGTCTCAAAAATGATGCAGAGCTGAGACTAAGATTTAGGAGATTTCAGGTCTTGTATCACTGAGGTTCCCAAAGATCAGGAGAGTAAACACACACAGAACCCCCCCCAAAAAAAAAAAAAAAAGAAAAAAAACCACAAAAAACCCCCCCAAAAAAAAAAAAAAAAAAAAAAAAGCCAAATTCCTCTGAAAATTAGTTATTTCTCTGTTACTACTTGAGTTCTGAATCGTTAAATGTGCACTAATGCCTTTAGTGCATTTTTCCTGTATGGCACTCTGTTGTTTATTCATTTCACAGGTTTCACCCTTTTTTAAAATTTCCTGTACAGATACAGTAGTTTTGCCTTGCCATAGAATTATTTAAAAGCAATAACATCTTTTACCTTCAGATTATTCTTTATAATCTGGTATGGCATGATGGAAGTCAACACCATTACCATGTGTGGAAGAACATGACTTTGGTTTTCTAACAGTCTTATGCATAAATAGGTAACCACATACATAAAAGAAAAACTAATCTGAAAAACAAACAAACAAACAAACAAACAAAAAAAACCAAAACCAAAACATTATATTAAGATCAGCTTTACTTGCCTTGGCACAGAGAAAAGACAAGTTTCTGATACACATGACTACTGGTATAGTTCTCTTAACTCAGCAATGAGACAGTGAGGAGACAGAACTTTGTTATCCATGACTTTCCTCTTGAAAAGTACACAAAGGACTTCAATCCCCATGTTAACAGTACCTTTTTATTTTTTTTAAATTTAATTTTTCAAAAAATAAAAATGGTAAAGTAATAAATAAAAATATTTATCAAATCTAATTTAACAGAGTTTTTGAACTACCGAAAGTCAGTAGATGGTGCTTTCATTGAACAGACGAACAGATGTATTTACTGCAAAATGGAAAAGAGTTTCTTTGTGTACAGTGGAGATGAAAATGGCATTATAATCTACAGAATAGACTCTATTTAAAGCAAAAAAGAGATAAGTTTAACAGCATATGGGGCATCACAGGATGCAGAAATGAAATAAGCAATATAAGTATTTTGAAGTCAGCATGAAAGAAAATTCTGGCTTTTTTCCCCCCTCTTATTATTTTTAATTAAGATGCCTTTATTCCTGCTGAATTAAAGATACTGCAATATAACTGCAATCCAGCCAAAACACAAAACCATCATCCAAAATTCAAACAGTTCAAGTCTGGAAGAACCTCTTGCAGAGTGTGTTTGAAAAAAGAGGAGATTTCAATTCTAGGACTTTATTCCAGAAATATTGCCTCAATCCCTGAGCAGGAAGGTGGTTTCAAAAACTCAGGTCTTCTCCAGCCTAAATAATTCTATGATTCTGTGGCTCTTACCATCTTTTATTCATTTTGTGGTTTTCATCTTTGCACACTTGCACCTATTTTAAGGTGATTGACTTGAGACTGAAAGTTCTATTGCCTGACCCTGCTCTACAGTATTAAAATTGCAAATGTTTCTCTATGATGATTTTCTCTTCTAACAGAAAAACTTATCTAACCTAAGCACAACATGTGCAAAACCTGTCTCAAGAAGACTTACAATTCTTTTACATTCACTTTCCCTTTTTTTGCCTAGAGGTCCAGTGTCCCTTTCTTAGAAAAGTTATTGGGAATTTGTCATTATGGGGTCTGTAGTTACATAAAATATGTTCAAAGTTGAAAGTTAATTAAAGAAAAGTTTGGGTTTGGTTTTGTTTTTAACTTATTTAATGAAGTAACTTTATAGACTATTATATCTTGTGCATTTTATACTAGTTAAAGTATTCATCTTAAACATGTTGGTTACTGTAAGTTACTTCACTGTTTTATTTTTTTCAGTGCTAGTTTATCGAACTCTATTGTTTTAAGAATCTCCAATTTAGATTCTTCAAACAGGTGGTTAGTCAGATAGATCCTGGGTGTAATTTGTCCAAGTGTAAGCAAGTAACAGAAAAACAAAACAAAACAACCAACCAGCCAACCAACCAAAAACACTAATCAAAGAATACATGAAGTTATTCAAAGAAATAAAATTTTGAAACTGGGTCTGAACAGAATACTCAGACTTTTGTAACAAACGGTTCTTAATGTACCAATCAGTGGAAAATGTGTGATTACAATAGAACAGGTAACCCTACCTTGGGTGCAGATTTCTAGTCAGGATATACCCATGAAAAAGATCAATTACTTTAATCCCAACATGTCTTCTTTACAGCAATCCCAAAAGTCAGAGGCAACAAAAGATTATTGCTGTAGCCAAACAGAACTGGTATTGGAAGAGTTGACTTTGTCCTTAAACAATTTGTTCCTTGTTATTCATTAATCAATTCCATGTAGATCTTGAAATGACCTGTAGTAGAGTTTCTAGTAATGTAAATCTTCCACTGGTCAATATGACCAGTAACACTGCTGAGGACTTGTTCTCCTGGCTGTCAATGTTCTTTATGGGTTTGACTACAATGGGGCCACATCCTTTCATTTCTGCACAGGAATGAGTGGATTGTAGTAAATTCCTTGGGTGACTCAGTGCACTAAATCACTCACTTTCCCATGAAGAATACTATTCAGCTTCTGCCTCCTCTCAGGAAGCAACTCACATTTCGAAGAGGAGCTTTTTATTCAAATAAACACCAAACAATAAACTGGCTTTTCAAAAAGAATGCTCTTTTAAAGTGGCCATGACATCCTGTGCCTTAATCCACTCCCCTGACTCAAGCAATAAAGTGACAAATGAAATCAGTGACTGTTGAGAAATAACCATGTTCAGTTCAACTGGATACACACACTCTTCTCTTGAACAAATCTATCCTTTAAGAAAGAAGTCTTTAAAGTTGCAGTGCTGGGCTGTGAGTTGTAAAACAAAACAGCAACAAAAATCACAGCAAAAAAAATCTTTTAAAACATATGGCTAGAGAATAAATAATATAGAAAGCTGACAGTTGATCAGCTGATATACCAGATTAGTTCAACAGAAGCAGCTGAAGATGCGTTTCGGAGTATGTCCTTCTGCTCACAAACTCCTTGACAATGTTCTCTGGTAATGGTTCTAAATGCTGTTGGAAGCCAAATTATTATATCTGTTACTGTGGAATACTGTGGTATTTGTTTTTAATAAGCATTATGTCTAGACTTCCCTCCAGTGTGTTCATGTTCACAAAGGCTAATCAATAGTTGCTTTACTTACGCTATCGAGTTTCAGCACATTAATTAATGTATCCCTCAGTAACCATGACAGACCTCATCACTGGATCAAAGAGAAGAGTTTGAAATCAGTTTTGTTAACAATTGAAGCCATTTCTCCCTTCTCTTATATGACCTTATTCAAGGAGAACAGAAGTGTAAAATGTTCCCAGATCAGAACAGTGGTTTTATAAATGCATAAGGGCAAAAGTCTTTTTCTATCTCTCTTAATCTTTGCTTTACATTTCAAATCAATTGATAAAATCGTAATCTTTGAAAAAGGTTTAATCGAAAGAGAATAGAGCTTATTCTCTGGATTAAAATTAGTTTTTCTAAATACTCTTTAATTAAAAATTGTGTGGTATGCAGCTATTCTTTTAGTGCTAGAAATACTATGGAACAGCACACACCCAGCAAAGTTTAATGCTTATGTGGTTTAGTTCAATGTGTTGATGATTTCTAACATTTCCATTTCCTGAACTATGCTTTTATGACTTAAAAACATTTTTTCTTGACTGCACACACACAATGTGACAGCAGAAGTCACTACTACAGGTTTATGAACTAGGACATGGTTGTAAATCAATACAGAAAATCATGGCAGTTTGCCACATTAATTTAGATTTCTGAGTGCCAGACAAGAGTTGTTGTTTCTTAAAGCAGTTTACCCCTTGATTTCAAAAAAAAACCCCAAACCAAACAAAAAGAAAAAAAAAAAAAAGAAGGAAATAAACAGAGGAAATCTGTTATCTCTCATGAGCCATATTGTCAGTAGACTCTTAGGCAGTAGCTGGTGTTGGCGAGATACTTCAGAAACATGTTGCCGGAGTCCAACTGTACCCAGAAGATGTCCCCAGTGAGAATTGGAGAAAGGCTGTTTATTTAATGGTCCTCTCATTTTGCCACTATATTAGCATGAACTTCTTCGTCTCTTCTTGTGGAAACTGCCAGGACAGGGAGCTGCTGAGAGTTAGGATAGATGGAAAAAAGAATTAGCTGTGGTGAAATCAGAGATTCCTGCAATAGGCTGGTGCTAACAGACCTTCATCCTGAATGCATCTTGCTTGCAGACTGATATCAGGGACAAATCAAAATATTAAAATGGAGACTTCAGAAGAACCCCAGCTTTGTAAATCTCGTATTTTGAATGACTCCAAACACAAGTTTGGAAATTTAGGGTGTTTTGCATGTTTAAGCTAACCGAATTTCCCCTTGCCAGTTTTTAGAATACTCTAGGGTACAAGAATACTAATGTTCACCTAAGTTACACCTCTGTGTATGAAACAACGTGGAGAAAATCACAGAATCACTGCATATGCGGAGTTGGAAGGCATTCACAAATATCACTGAGTCCAACCCTCAGTTCTGCACAGGACCATCTCCAAGAATCCAACCATGTGTATTGTCCAAACGCTTCTTGATCTTTGTGAGGCTCAGTGCTGTGACCACTGCCCTGAGGAGCCTGTTCAGTGTCCAGCCAATCTCTGGGTGAAATACCCCAATTAAACTTCCCCTGACACAACTTCAGGCTGTTCCCTAAGTCCTGTCACTGGACTCTAGACAGAAGACATCAGAGCCTACACTTCTTTGTTGCTAGACAAAGTAAGAAATGCTAAAGTAAGTTTTTTCTGGTTACTGAAAGCCTCTGTTTTGATATCACCACAGTCTTGCAATATTCTCTTTCTCTTTTTCCTGTGGTGTGCAGGCCCTACAGTGATGCCTGCTCTACTTACAGTCACTGAGGTTGCATCTTTGCTTCATTACTCAAATATATAACAGAAGTTTGCTGAATTTCTACTGCTTCTAGTTTTCCTGTTGTGAATTCTCTGAAAAAAACATTATTACTTGTATTAGCAGAATAGCTTTAAAGAAAATATCCAACTCCAGTACAATTCCTGAAGGATCAAGTACCAGAACTTCTACTCTTCCTACTTTAGAAATTAGTTTGAAGCGTCTTTTTCCCAGCAGACCACTGTCCAAAACAGCCACTGCAAACGTTTTCTAAAATAGATGGTAGAAATGATCTTATAAAGTAGGTTCTTGTTTCCTTTTCAGCAGCAAAATTGTCTGTAGGAGACAAAGTAAGTATTGAGGTTAAATTTGCTGTGTACTCCTTTGCTTGACACTAATGAGGGCACATTGTCAGTACCTAATGAAAAACATGAAAACTGCTGCCTGTGAGGACTCCATGTAAGTGAGGTAGCCATTTTTATCTAATCTGGATCTATTCAGAATGAGATCCTTCCCCCCCTGGGATTTGGAATTTGCTTTGAGAGAAATATATTTCCCTTCTACCAACACAATAATATTAATATTTTATAAAATAAAATAATTTAGCACAATGCAACTTTACTGCATTTAAAAACCTGAACATATCAACACTCAAAAAACCCCCCAAAACAACCGATGATAAAACTCTGAATGTCTAATGTGTTATTATAATGAATATCATTGACTATAAATTAAATAAAATGTAGCATATCCTGATTTTCCTCCTCTGAATCACAAGAAATGAAAAATTAACAATTGCTGGTTTGTTCCTCTTTTTCTTTGTATTTCTTAGTTTTCCAACCATTTTTTAATTTGGCAAGTCATGGTTATTTCCATAACGCAAAAGATGTTTAACTAAGGACTAGTCCACAGATGTGAATGGAGCAAACATCTGAATGTCACTCAATAACAAAACAAGATTAACCTGAGGAGCTGCGTTTATCTGTTTAGCCGTGTGACTGAGAATTAGCCTGTTCCCACATGGAATGGATACATGACAGTACTGCCATACTGGCTTGAAAACTTGGATAATGAAGGTTTAATTGCTTTCACGCTCTTGAAAAGTAACTTAAGATCAGAAATTAGGGAAATTTGAACACATAAACAAAAAAGAACATGTAATTTCAGGGCCACTGCAATTTTTCTGCACATAAGGAGGTTGCTTAGCATACAGAAAAGATTGAATCTGAAACAAAATATCTCTTCTTACTGCCACTTTTGGGGCTGAGCTGAAAAAATATGTTTCTACAAAAAGAAAGCAGAGATTGAAAAAAAATTTGTCAAAATCATGATTTTGTCAAGACTATTTGCCAGAAATTCAGATTGTTTTTTCTAGAAACAACTCTGCTGCCTCTGTACTTTTGTTATTCAATACCTTCATTAGAATTTACTTTTGCTAAACTATTGCCAAATAACTTTCACAAACAAGCCTAAACACACTTGTCTTACATTACTCTTGTCTTTTGCCATAACAATGTACGAACAGATGTAAAGAGTCAAATGAAATATCCATTTAGTGTATTATCTCTGACAATTATAGCACAGGATGCTCTGGGAAGAGTAAAGGCTGGTTCTAGGAACACCCCAGATATATTTGAGAAAGAGATAATGATGTGCCTTACTCTCTACCATCAACCTTTTTTTTTTTCCCTGATAGTAAAATGAACAGTAATATCAGGGTTTAAACAGAACCCTTTGCTCAATCCAGCTAGTTCCCCAGAATAATAACAGGACTAAGTATGCAATGCAATGCCATGTATTGCATATACCTCAGTGAAGACAGCTATGATGAAGCTCTGGATTGGTATTCTACTAAACATCCTGTCTCCCTCTGCTAGTTTCGTGCTTCCTTCCTATCATAAAGGGAATCCCAACATTCCTACTAATATCTTTGTTCCTGTTAGGAAAAAAAAAAAAAAAAANGAAGAAAAGAAAAATTGAAAGAAAGAAAGGCTGAAAAAGGTGGGACTACACAGCTGCATGGTGGACTACCTCACCACCATACCACAGACAGTGGGATCACCTGGGTTTTGGGCTGATGCATTTACAGAGGCCTGTGTAGATTCGGTATTAATCATTATCCTTTGTTCTGAAGACTTCAAATGAGTTAACTGCTCTATGCCTCTAAACTTAAACCACCTAGAAATAAATAAATAAATAAATGAATAAATAAGCAAACTAACCAAACCCTCACTTTTTGAAACGTGTTTCTAGAATGTCTGTTTGCTATCCAAGTCATGTCTTATGAATAAGTCATAGAGATATCGCAAGATGTTTGCCACCCAGGTTGTGTATTACACAGCTAGATCTTAAATTTCCCTGTCACCTCTGCAATTTTTGCTGTATAAACTTTCTTCTATCTAAGAGCTCAATTCTTTGTGTAAAGGTTTTACAACCAGGTTAATTTATGTGTAGTTTAGTGGGATATGTGGTACTACCAGTAAGTTATTCAGAAAAAGACTGCTTTAAAAAAAAAACCTTCCAAAAATTCTGTCACATCTCCTCTTATTTATGAGAATATTCTCATAACTTTTAAATGGCTCATGTTAGACTGAATAAATTGCCCCCTACTCTAGTGAAAGTTTTATGAAATTTCAGATATTTTTTTCTCTAGTTATTGTAACATGTCTCCAGTATGGGTCTAGGGGAATTATATTCTAGCAAAAGAAAGTTCAGGTCTCTTTCTGTAGGCATCAAAATCACTGATGAGGTTGCTAAAGATGCTTTTTTAAAGAGGAAAACCAGTGCTTATTGGTGTAGGAGATTGGTCATGCTTGGGTGCATTGCCAGAAAATTTTGAATGCCAATACAATCCAGCACAGCAAACAAACACAGATATTCCACGTACACACTTCCATGTCTATCTGTCCTTGAAAGACTGTTAAAAATCCCCATACAATAGGACAGAGTGCACAGCTGTATCAGGGAGTCCAGGTGGAGGACAGCTAAACAGACACTGTCGGGAAATACAGAAACACTGTAATTTCTTTTTCCAACCATGTTATACAATACACACTACTTTGTGTAGTAACTAATAATGTACTAGTTAGTCCCTGGTTTGTCTGCTTAGTCTGAAGTCTAGCAAAGTTCTAGGGAGTTAAACACTTTTGAAATAAACTTAGCTGCTAAGAATTGGGGCTACCAATGACAAGGGTCCCAAGGAAGCTCTGTGTGGCTACAGAACCATGCACTCCTTCAGCCCTCTTAATAACTCTTTATATAATTTTTAACCTCAAAATGGCATCCCTTTTATAAATTCTTCTTTCTCCACATAGAAGCATGCAAACATCAGATTTTTTTTTCTGGAATCCTCCCACCCAGAGGATGCTTATATTTTACATTGCTTTTAAAGTATTGTTCATCCAACTCGCTTTGAACTTTAAAGCTTTTTACTGAGATAACAGGATCTACAGTGTGAGATCAAGCTTAGAAATCACAGCTTGAAATGCCCATCCAGGGGAAGTCATGCAGAAAATGAAACATATCTGGCAGAACAAGACTATGGTCGGAGTGACAAGACAAAGTCAAGGAAAAGGGCAATGAGGAGAACCCCAGACAGGAAAAGGTTCCCTGGTGTTAGGGGAAGAAAAGAGGGGAAAGGTGTGGAGAAAATGAAGAGTTAAAACTCACCTAGCAAGGCTGAGATTGAAGTGCATGAACAATCCCAGCTCCCCCTTCTTCCCAGAAAAGGTCATTCTGTGAGGAAACATTTTCTTGTCTCTGTGTCTTTGCTTTTATTTTGGGCTTTATCTGGGGGAATTTTGTCTAGGTGCAATTGTGTCTTTTTCAAACTGTTCAGACTTTTAGTTCTCTAAAAAAAAAGTAAAAAGAAAGAAAGAATGATAGAAAAGGAGCTTGGGGAGACAGTAAATTTAGTCCTGGATGGGTGGTATTGGATTGACAGCTATGTGATCACAAAAGTTATAATGTGGGCAGAAAAGGTCTTTTCTTCCCTGGCATCTCTCAGCCTGTCTCATTTCCCTTAATGAAGCGCTCCCATAGAAGCATCCTAAAATGTTCCGTGTGCCCTATGGCAACCAGTACCTCTCTCTGACTGCAGTGCTGTGCTCAGCACCCCTTTTTTTGCATGGGCAGCACTTGCCTGTGAGTTCACTATACTACAAATTCGTTGCACAGCTGTTTTTGAACCACCAAATCTCAGTCACTGTCCCTTGATTATCTCAATTCAAAACGGGGATCCAGGCAGAAAGCCCATCTGTCTAATAGCAAACCTCTTCAGCAGACCCTCTCCTTTTACTCCTTATACCATTTGCCTCTTTCATCTTTCATGTCTATGCTGCATTTCTTGCTAAGAATAACTAAAGATGTTGCAGTCATGCTCAACACACCCGACTTAGACACAACAAGAGATACAGCCCCATTGAAATTATTTGTGCTGATGTGTTCTTCCCAACTGGAAAGATGAAAATCCAAGCATGAAACTCATTTTGTGTAAAAGTAAAAGGCTTCCAGTCATTTATTTTGGCTTCTCTTTCACTGTGATGCTGATGTGCTCTTACTTGCCAATAAAGCACTGCTGTAGCAGTAGGCAGAATGTGCCATTATAGGTTCTTATCCTACAATTTATACTTTTTTATTATCTCAGAATCACAGATTATTCTGAGTTGAAAGGGACTCACAAAGATCATTGAGTCCAGCTCTGAGGTGAACAGCCTGTACAGGTATCAAACCACCTCATAATGCTCTAATAAACTGAACTAAGCTCAAGGTCAGTCCTGCTTGAAAACAAAACAAAACAAAACAAAACCCAACACCACCCCCCAAAGAAACAAAACAAAACAAAACATTCCAAACAAACAAACGAACAAAATAAACCACAAAAGAAAACACAAAAAAAATTTAAGCAAATAAAAAACCCTAAAGCACATAAAGAAACCTAACAAACCAGGAAAAAAAAAAAAAGGAGGCAACAACAACAAACTTGTTTCAATCACAAGCAGAAGAGATCAAGACTTCTGGTATTCATGACTGGAGTTGTACATGAAATTGTGACTAGATGCAACTGAAATAGAAGTATATAGCACTCCCCCCTGTATGACCAGAAGTGTTCTAGGAGCACTAATAGACAAGAGGCACATTTTTCCCCTCATTTTATGTATCTTTTGAAAGCAAAAAAACTCCACCTACTATTAGAACCAAGTCTTGCTGTGCTTTTATGTAAATAATTCATGGAGTGTTTCAAAGTAGTTTTGATACTTTTTTTGTTTGGATATCATTTATGACAATTGAAGAAAAATAAATAGATTATTAGCATTTTCTTTAACCAACACAATTTAGGGCAAACTCCCCCATATTCACATATGATACACAAAATCAATATAGGTAATTTGACAATTATGACATTGAACTCCATTTGCTACAATTAATTTTGGTTTTTTGGAAAATGAATGAATCAAAGTAATAAAATTATGAGAAGGATATAATGGAAAGACTTTGATTATTTTTAAAAATATTTTTACAGATAATTTATTAGCTTTTTAATACTACTGTTAAATAAATGAAATAAACTTATTAATCTGTATCAAATTAAACTAAAATTAATAAATCCAAACAGGATTATTATGTGTTAATTGAGAACAAGATACTAACAATGGTTCTAAAAACTTTAGTTGCCCCAGTTAAATAAATAACTTTCAGGCAACCTTTAAGTTAGAAGTGTAGAGAAGAAAAGATTAGATTTAAGAAAACAACCTTTTTTTTTTTTCCCTTGAAGGAGATTTTCTGCCCTTAAGTGAGGAAATCACAGTGAATAGCACTGAGTTGTTATAAAAAAAGACCTTTCTGTACATCCAGCAGGACAGATAGAAACATAAGGTTGTAGGGCAGTATGAAAGCAACTAAATGATCTAAATTGTTCTTATAAGTTACTGAAGGGAAAAAAAAAAAAAAAGCTGAGAATTATGTCTCAGAATAGAAGCCTATTTTTTAACATATTATTTTATAGTTTTCTTTCTCTCTAAATTAACTGAATTATCTTCTGCAAATTTTTCACCTACATATATTAGTTATAAATATAGTATTTGCATAAGTGTGTTTAAGGATACTGAAGCATGAGAGAATGTGTGATAATGAAGATACAAACGTGTTCTTTGTGAATGTGTGTGTACATGTCTGTGCATATAGATATATATGTGTTTATTATTTCAAAGTTTCATACAAAGATGCCTAAAGCATACCCTTGTAAGAAACTTTAAAAAAATATATATATACCTCTTCCATTACTGCTTTGTCTAATTTCAGAATCTTCCAAGCATATGTTCCTGTCGTCTGTGTGCATTGCCACTTACAAACAATAAAACAGAGAAAGATTCTTAAAAAAAACCCAAAAAAACCCACCAAAAAAAACCCAAACAAACAAACAAAAAACAACAAGAAACCTAAGACATCTCTTTTGTTTTGGCTTAATTTTTTCTTTAAAAAAAATCATTAAAAATGACATTGTCTTCTAATTTTTGCTCTGAGCAGCAGCTGCCATTGTCAAGCTGTTGTCTTTGTTGCAATATCTTTGTGAGAGCAACTGCAAAAGCGCCATGTTTGGGAATTTTGTTTTCTTATTTGTTTGTTTGTTTTAAATATGACAGCTTTCTTTTAATTTGAGATAGGCTTTAATGAAAACCACCTCTCTTTTTAACCCTTATTTTTCTTTTGAAAGTTTCACCCCTGAAGAAGAATAGAGCCAGGTGCTCAACTGGAAAAACTACAGTAAGTTTCATATAATTTGCACAAATTAAAACTATGAGGTATGGCAATTATATCGAGAATTATACAGACTATATTGAATGATTCTTTAAAAGAGGTAATGTTAAAATTATAGTCAACATAAAAACAATAACATCAATTTTTTCTTCAGTTTAGACTTTTTTTTTTACTGTTTTGGGTTTGTTTGGTTGGGTTTTTTGTTTGTTTATGTTTGTTTGTTTGTTTGTTTGTTTGTTTGTTTGATTGTTTGATTGATTGATTGATTGTTTCAACTAGGTTAACTATGTTTCCAACACCAGAGAAAAGGCTGAATTACAATAATTTTAAAACTTTTTCCCAAGAGTAAGGGCAGAAAGTGAGGAAGGAAGATTATCCTGCTAAACTGGGCAGAACAGGACTCTGAAGAGATCCCATATTGTGTTCAGATAACTGAGTTTTGTGAACAACATGGCAACAGTAGATATCTAATACCAAACTTCCATGATATGAATATTTATTAGTGGTTGTTCTCTCTAGTTACTTTTTTTGTGTGTGTGTGTGTGTGTGATAATGAACATACATGAACATCTGACTTTCAGAGGCTGAATATTTAACTTTTTTATGTTAGCCTGAGCTCTGTTAACACATTTTAGGGCTATTACCTTTGTGGAACCCAAATTCCATCATCACATATTCAAATTACAAACAAGCATTTGCATTTCTATTTGGGAAACAAAATTTTTGTAGTTTCCTATATACTGGTACAGATGCATCAGCCACAAACATAAACACTTTGAATTTTTAAGTTGGATGTGTAGTTTCCCACCTGAGATTTCAAAGGCCCCAAGGAAAATTTTTTCTTTGCATTGTAAATATATGAGTCCAAGTACAGCAACACTCAGCCTCACTAACTAGAACTAAATTTAAATGGGCTGGATTACAGATGTCAGTCTTGATTCTTCCATCACTGTTTCCTCAGTCTATATTCTGTAATTGATCTGTGTTCTGTTACATGATAAAATGTGCACAACTCTGAGAAAACGGTATGAAAAATCTTGCAATCAACAAAGCAGAAAGAATCTTTGAAATATAATATAGTTTTTGAAATTACACTGATTGCTGAAGATGGTTCTCTACATGATCTCACAAACAGGGTGTACTGTCATAACTGAATGAGGATATGAAAGTAGTAAAAAGATGGAAGGAGGGCAGAAATTTTACTGTCTTGGCATTTAATTTCTTAATATACTGATTTCCTCTCTTAGGGCATGCATCTCTATTGGCTGAAACTTTTTAAACTTCCTTTCTATACCAACTAAATTTTCTTTGACTGGACAACAAGAAAAAATAATGTGTTCATTGGATAAATTAAGGTCAAACTGATTTTTTCAGTGTTCCAATTAAAAATATTTTATATATGAAATACCACTCAATTTCAAAGGTGACCTTCATGAGGTCTATCTGAAGTTTCTGCTTCAGGTATGAAATCTGATTACAGTGTTTTCTGAAGCACAAAGGTCTGAAGATCCTCTTTGTAGGAAAGAGTGATTTTTAACTGACTTAAATAACTTTAATTTTGCTCCCCAGTATGAGGTTAATTTTACCCTGGACACGCATTTATAAGTTCAAATTTTTTTGCACCCAGAGTGATAGTAACTAAGAACACTGCCATAAACCGCACTAAGCTCTGCTTGTCTTATCTGTGTACGGATATACATGCTTATATCATATTTAACAAGATTGTTGAATGAGAAATCTATGTATCCCTTTATTTTTGATGTGTTGAGTCTCAATAAAAAGCTAATTGTATCCATTATGTATATAAGAAATCAACTCCTATTTACAAGAACACATATATATTAATCATGTTGCATGATAGAGTGATTCCCAAGAATATAATCTTTTTATATATATAATCTGTAATGGGTAGCTCAGTTTACGGCTGATGTTTAATTAGGAGCTTGCAGTTGCAATAAACTTTTTTTTTATTGCACTCAGCCAAGGTACAGTATAATGAAATGTAAGTGACCCAAACTAAATGGAAGCACTGAAGTAGATAATGTGGCAATATATCAAGTAAAATACACTGATTCTGCAGTCAGTTCATGCCCTAATGGCAGAAAAAGGGTTTGAAAGCCACTTTAACCATAAGTAGTGTGTTTATGTATTATTCACAGTAGCAAATAATTGCAAAATGTCAACATTTCATTTTCCTCTTAAGAATTTCTTTTGATTAGTGACCTAATTAACCATTAAAAAGCAAAAAAGACGTAGGTATTTTTATTTTTAAACTGTGAATATGAGAAGCAGGAGTTTTGCTTACTAGAAAGTAATTTATGATCTCAAAATGTCACAGTCAACATTAGTAGTCATTAAGTTATCAGAAATAGAATAAATAAAATAAACCACTGTCTTCATCATATAGAGTGTTATTTTGCATTATGTATGTAGGCATTTATTATATTCTTGGTGACATTTCTTATTCACATGAAATAAGAAATGCAAATATTTCAACAATTGCCTGATTAATATATTTCTCCTTTTTTTTCTTTTTTTCATCTCTTTTTCTTTCATATTTTATAGTAATTCTGCAAACTACCTGGAAGAACTAGTGGAAAAAAGCAGACACAACCTGCATGTACCAGTGTTATATGTTCTCAGCTATCAGAGACCTCATGCTCAGCTGCCTAAGTCTTATTTCGCGTTGCTTTTACAATATACACAATGAAGTAAGGCTGGATTTAGGACCTAGTTCTTTCACCAAATGATAAATAGGGACAAAGAATTACAGATGTTCACTAGTTTCTTTAATATGATTATCAGCTACCTGCAGGTGGCTCTCTTTAATTTAACATGTTAGTAGACATTTTTATTATTGTCATTATTCTTCCTGTGTTTGTGTAACAGTCCCTAAGAGGCTTTGGACCACGACTGCCCTGTCCTAGACTCCAAGCAAATACAGAACCCCCAAAGATACCCCTTGTTGTAGAGCATCCAAAAAATCAGACAAAACTTACTAGACAGTGAATATGCCAGAGAGATTAGAGACTTGGTCGATAATAAATAAGTGTATCTGGATGCTGAACATGATGCCTATATATAAAATATAAACCCTCAAAAGCACTTCTCAGAGGTGTTTAAATTTCTTAGGAATTAATGAAATTGATTGATGACAGACTACAATTCTAGGTAAGACTTAGACTACTAGACTATTAGAGCAGCTCTGCATTCAGATTTGTGAGGATTACATGTGCTTATTAGACAATTTCCTGGCATATATGGTCCTGAGATGTAGATCTCTTTTCTGTTAAACTGCAGAGAATAATTTCATCCTGTGGCTCCATTCTTCCTGAGTGGGTATTAATTGTTATGTTATACAGCTTTTGGGTTCCTTTTGCATTGAGGCTTTAGCAACAGTACTCTAAGCAGAATATCCACAACTTTAAAGACTTAGTGCTTTGAGCTTGGCATACTGGTGAACTCAGCTGTCTCTGAACAATTTTCCCACTTCTAAACTTCTAAAAGAGGGTTTTCTTGGTACAGACTTATTTGTTCAGCCATATTAAAATTATCTGGCTTTCTAATTCAAGCTGGAACTTTCACTGAATTCAATAAATTTCATCAATAATCAGTCTTTTTCAACATCACCTAAGAAGTCCATAGATCAGCCAAAATCTGAAATATTTTCTCCTGGTGATATTTTTTTCATGGCTAGAGATGAAAATCCAGGCATCTAGTTAGAAAATTATTCATGATTTAGTTCATATAAATCCAGTCCTTGTGGGTTGTGGACTAGTAGTATCTTAAGATGTTTATAGTTGAGATTTCTGGTAGGATTCCCAATATGCCAGGTATTTAGCAAAAATAGCACCCTTTGTGCCATTATGCAAACCTTGTTGTGTGAATAAGCCAGTACACTATGGGGTTGTCCAGTCACGTAAGATAAAATATGACTTTCAGTCCAGAAATATACAATAAACATCACTTCATCTTATCATAATTGGCTTTTGATTAAAGTACAAAAGGAGAGAAAATATAGCAAACCAAACCTTTAAGAGTAAATTTACTCTTTTGCCAAGACCTTAAAATCAAAGAGAAATAAAAGATCCACCAAAATAAAAAGAGTTTATTAAAAATTAATATAAAAACATCATCTCTTGATATTTACTGACTCCTGGAGAGTTTAAAATAACCATTCACAGCTCCTGCTCTGAACCATATTTGAAAGAAGTATACAGAATTGTGTTGGGTTTGTCTAGGAGGGCTGTTTCTGTTCACACATTCTCACTCTTCTCTCTGTCTATAGTTGCCATTGCACAGACTTTTATTTTTTGCCCCTTCTTAAATAGGTTACCCCAGAGGCGCTTCCACCATTGCTGAAGAATTCCACCTTGGCCAACATGGGATATGTCTTGGAGCCAGCTGGAATTTGCTACATTGGGTGTAGTTTCATGCAGCTCCTCTCATAAATCACTCTTATAGCCCCACCACTACCTAAATCTTGACACATAAATGTAATAGAGGCATGTACATAAGAAAAAAGAGTTTAAGACATAAGACTTCAAATCCCTAAATGGCATAGTGAACTCTCAGATAGTGGATCTAAGATAGCGGATATGGTCTCAAATGAATGTATGAATTGTTGATTATTTTAAAAGCAAAGTTCAGCTTTTTGTCTCTCCCCTTACTGAAAGAATTATTCTATGTATGTCAGGCATGAGCAAACTTGACAGTTTGGGTAAGTCCCAGGAAACAATAAATGCAGAAAGATGTTGCATCCTGAGCTTTGAAAGGAAAGAGTGAGAGGAAATGGTGATAGGAAATGATGTCTCAAATGAAGAAGCATTATGACTATACTGTGATATCCAGCAAGGTAGAAGAGGTGCAAACAGTAGCTTGAAGTGTATTTTCATTGAAGCGTTTTGACTTTAACTGACATTGAAGACATTGACAGAAACTAAAACATTTCATACAAGTTTCTTGATTTTTAGAAATCTTTTGCTGGGAAAATCTATGAGGTCAAGCTAGTTAGTTACTTCTGATGAGAGAAAGAAAGAGAATGAGAATGAGAAAGAGAAAATAAGGGACAAGAAGACTTAGAAATATTTACAAGATTTTGTTTTATTTTTCTGTTTGAAAAACATTGAAACCTCAGAAATTTGTTACAAACATGTACTGTTATCCTTTATGGTTGGAGGTATTTGTTACAAAATATAGACTTTCACTCATTTTGAGAAGCAAAGAAGATAACTCTCTTTCTTTATTTATACATGTGTGTGTTTGTAATTATATAAAACTCATTTCTTTTTCTGCTGCTTTTGTGTATTTGTTTTAGACATTTCTTCGATGGGATGTTCAAGATGGTCTGTGATTGTAAATAATTCCTATTATCTAATTCTTTCATAGATTCACAGATCTAATGCCAAGAAAGGACTATTCTGATCTTTGAATCTGACCTCATGCAAAACACTATCATAGGTTTCCTTTGAATTAGTCTTGCAAGTCTACAACTTTGCTTAATCTAGAGGGCTATCTTCAGAAATAAAACAAACAAACAAAGCCAAAGCGAAACAAACAAACAATTAAATTTTAAATGCAGTTCTCAAAATAGATGTTTTTTGTTTGTTTGTTTTAACAGCTCTTTCCCAACACAATTCTTTGTCTAAATACAAGAAAATGTGTCTTCTAAATGTAGAAATATTCAGTGTGTGAGAACTACACAGTACTAAGAAGGCTAATTGATCCTAGCAAGGACTTTTGAAATGTACTGGAGCAACACAAACCAGATCATTAGTAAAAGAATCCTAAGTGGTTGTTTCTCTAAAGCTCAGCGTCTTTACAGTTCTGTTACACTGGGAGATATCTATAAAGAACAAAGCTTTCCAAAATTTCTCATAACACTGTTAAGACAATGGGCCTCTACAGCAAACCTGAGCTGTCAGCCAGAAACCAGTGGACCGTTTCAAGTGCTTTGCTTCCTTTCTGCCTCTGCTGCTCAAAAACATACACTGTCAAGCAGGCCTGTGTGCTCCCAGACTGATTTAAGACCCAATAAAAGGTTATATTCTCAGTTACAGGCTGGCAGAAAAGTAAAATAACCAACAGCTCTATCCACTGGAAAGAGTAATTACACCAGTAATTGTAATTTCAGTGGTCGAGATTTAAAAAAAATCTAATTTACAAACTTTGGCCAACCAGTAATATTTCTAGAGTAATAATTTATCCTCTGTTTCTGAGGACTAACTCTAAAGGGGGAATTTCCAGAACAGGACACCCAACCACTCAACCAAGTGTTACAGAGGCAAATGTCACCACTTCCCAACATGTATTTGACACAAGATAGATTCAAAATTTACTGTTTAATCATTCGTGTCTGACAGAAACAATAGGGACAGTTTCTTCCCAGAAAGCAGCTCAGGCAATCTGGAAAGCTGAAGACATGAATAAGAAGCTCCAGTAGGTGTCTTTAAGTGGAGCAGAAACACAAAGAGGAACAAATGTCTATTTAATGCCCTGCTCAGACAGTTAGTCAAGGAACACTCTAAGCCCAGGTCTTCTGTAGTGCTATTTGCTAATGTTTAGGAACAAATAGTGGCAGGGTTTCAGAAATGCCTTTTCTTTGACCTTATGTAAAGCCAATTTGCTAAGATGAGTAGTTCTTTTCGTGTTTATTAGTCCTTATTCTATTTCAATTTTGTGCTGTGTGGAAAGCAAATGACAGTACTAGAGAGTCAGAGCTGTTCAGGTGGAAAAGCAATGAAGGGAGGAGAAGAGGAAAAAGCCATGCAGGTAGAGGCATCATAAAAGACAGGATTTGGTGTTTCCTTTCTCAGTCATTTTTTTGAAGGTCATAATTCCTGTGTTAACCTACAAGTCCTTTGACATATGAAGAGGGACAGCAAGACAAAGCTTGTATGAAGTTTTAAATAACAGACATTCTTTCTGATGGAGAGCACCTCTGACTCAAACCAAGGCCAACTTTCAAGTTAGAAACAACTTCAGAGTTGGATAAGGTCATATCCAGTCACATTTCGAATATCTCTGAAGATGGAGGTTCTATGGCCTCTCTTGACAACCTCTTCCAGTGTTGAGGTAACTCCTTGATTTAAACATTTCTAGTGATGAAAAATCCAGCATAACCCTTGACATGTCATTCTCACACATTGTTCATTACATTTCCTGTTAAACCTTAGTTTTATTTATAGTTCAAATTTCTCTAGCTTCAACTTTTACACACTCCATCTTATTTTTATTCTGTCTGCTAAACTCGTTTATTCAAATTCTGTTTCTCACATTTATAAGAATCATATTTATGAACTATGGTCATGTCATCCGTATTTATAAGCTGAATAGATCAGTTACCTTGAATGTCTCATGATGAGGCATATGTAATCCATTAGTCATTTGTAAGGCTTTTCTCTGAAACCTATCTTGTTTTTGCACATTGTTTAAAATTTGGCCATGAAAAGTAAATACACTTTTTCAAGAAAGAATTGTAACTATTTTAAATAAAGAAAGAATATAGGTGTGCAGCTCTTTCAACTCTTAAGTCAAATGTTTCTAAATTTCAGTTTTAGAGTCCAGATGTAGTTTTTTTCAGAGGCTGAACCTTCTAGACAACAAATACCAACAAAAAAGGGATGATCAATTCCCTAGACTCATTCTATGTACATTGTACTTTTCAAGAACACATTTGACTTTTTATGCAGCAGGGGGTACTTGTCATTGCATTTTGCAATCTGGCTTTCAATATGATGGATCAAAAATTCATACAAGGTCACTATAACAACAACAGCAATAATAAATTCCATCGATGTATAAATCAGGGATCTCTGTGGTGAAGTAGTGACACTCAATACACAGTGAAGTGATTTCAGAAACATTCACTAAATTTCATAAGCCTGTGATTAGAGCAAGGGACCTAGAGCGGTCCTTTGAGATTACAGGGAAAAGACTGGCATAACAAACTACAGTCAAGTGAACAGTTGCTCTTTTAGCACGTGTGCAGACAACTTTCTGAACAAAGTTCACTGATGTCCCCAGTCCTCTCTGGGGACTGACTTATAACCTCAAGCTGAAATTAGGCACAACTGACAAGTCTGAATGTTAACCCAGGGCTGGTAGCAACCACAACATACAAACATGTTCTGCAGCCACGTTCTTTGGACCTGTGGTCTCATTACTCAAGGATGTGCCAGTAGATCCCTGTACCAGGCAAGCAAACCTTCAGTGTTTCCAGGGTCTGGGCTATTCTCTTTTTGGGATACACTTTGCCATTTTCACAGATAAGTCCAGTTTGAAATTGCTTTAGTGTTTCCATATTTCTGTACCAGAATATTTCTGTACTAGATCAAGAGCAGAGAGTTCTTCCGAACCTGAGTAGCATCTGAAAATCTATTCATAGTTCCCTCTGAATTAAAATGTTTTATGGAGGAAAAAAGAGGTCACTAGTGGATTAAAATCTTTCCTGCATCAGGCAATCCAAGTTTTGAATGTGTGTCTGAGAAGCAGACATGAATTCTGAATATGTTTACCGAGCCCCACCAGAGATATCTGAAGAGTCAAGTTTTCTTTATTGCTGGTTGTGTTCACTTCTTACAAACTCCACCAGAAGTCTGGGGAGCCCAACAACACAGAAAATTGAGCCTCAGCCAGGGTCTGAAGAACTGATACAATCAGGCCTTTCTAAACAAGGCTTGGCAATGACCCATAAGAGGACATCCCCTGTCTTTGAAATACTGCCTCTGTAAATTCTCTGTCAATTAAAAGTAAAATGCATTAAAAGTTATGCAAAAATTGTGTCAAATGTGTTGCCTTTTTTTGAAGGCACAGAATGACTGTGGCAATTCAAATTTGGAAAGCTTAACCCTTTTTCCTTGCTCTACCACATACACATACTTGTGTTTAATTGGGTTCCAGACAGTTCAACACAGCAGACAAATCTCTGCTTGTAAACCATTGGTTGATGACATTTTTTAGTAGTAAAGAAGTGAGGAAGTTTATGTACAGAAAGTTAAGGGGAATGCGACTGTTGGATACAATAAAAGCTCACTTTAGTTCATACACTCTACACAGGCTGCTATTACTTTGAAAAGCTTCTGTCATTCTGTAGACAATGAGAAGGTCATAAAATCCATTCCTTTCTGAAAACTATCCAGTTTAAAACTTTCTGTATGAGAGAAGCAGAAATCTTCCACAGCTCTACCTAATCTTCCCCAGAGGACAAATGTATTGTCATTTCAAACCTATTAGTGGGCACTTTCAGTGCAGATGGGGAGTGCTGGGAGACAGTCAGCCTGACTACACATAGCCTCTTTCCCCAGCCAAAAAAAACCCTTGTGACCCTGAGAACATCCCACAATGGACAAGAGTATGAAATGGAGCTAATATAATCCAATCTCTGTAACTGAATAGCTCTTAAAGATTTATGTATTTTTGATTCCTGAGAACTACCAACATTTCTGGAATTGGAGTTTAACATATGGCTACAGAAATCTGCAACAGCAGCTGTGTTAACAAATTGTTTTAAGTCTTGACTTATGTGTACAGATTTATTTTCTACTAAGCAGTTCAACAGATTTCCATGAGGATGCAGGACAATAATTCCATATAGTGTATTCCATACTTAACACCAAGTGAATCCAAATCATTATCTTCCAGGGAATCTATAGTTAACGTCTATATATTATGTTTGGTTGTTTTTTTTTTTCTTTTTCCTCAGAGACGTCTATTTTTGATCAGTTACACTGATTTGTACATTCAATAAAGAAAAAGGTCAAGCGTGTAAGTCACTGCCTCTGGAGCCAGTGCCTCTTCTGAGGACGCCAGTTCGAATCCCAAGGGACTCGCTGTCACCGTCCGAGCTGCTCGGCTGTGGCAAAATGAACCTCAGGAGTAAAGGGGGTGGGGCCAGTTCCGCACACACTGTGCCTCACCTAAAAAATCCATTGCGCAGGCTTATCCTGAAATCTTCGTTCGCAAAGTCTAGCCAACAACAACAAAGAAAAAGGTCAGCACAAATCTGCATATATCTGTACTTAGAACCAGTAGTCTCTTTGTAACAAGTCCTCTCATTTGTGATGATGATTGTTCTTGGTAACTCAGACATAGCTTAATTCATTCCAGTGGAGTTACATTCTCTTATGCAAGCAGCAAATTTGGTCCACCAGCTGCCAGATCAGCTGTAATGTATCAGTATCCTTTGTCCAAAAGATTTGTTGTCTGGATGAGTATGTTGGGAAAAAATCAATTAGAAAAGATGTTTATATGACTAATCCTTAGTTCATTTTATCAAATGAGCAAATTATCAATCATTTTATTTTAAAAATAAACAAATATTGAGTATATTTTTTGTAAATGTGTTCTTTTTCAGTGAGAATTGCTGGGCATGAAGTATTAAATGTTATATTGAAATTTTATAGCCTATTACATGTTCAAAATAAATGATCCTAGGAGTAACAACTCTTAAAATATGTGAATCTGTGAATGCATTAGGTAATTTTGCATCAAATAAATATAAAGATATGATGATTTTTGATTTAACATCAGTTGTTGGAGCTTTGATGTTTCTGTTTTTTTAAAAGCTGGTGGAATCATGAGAACTCTAAGAAGCTCAGCTTTCACAAAGAAAATTTGTTCTGGATTAAAGATTGGGAAAATGAGGCAGATATATATGGCAAAATCAAAGAAACTACACATAGACCCAAAAAAAAAAATTATCCATGGCTGTTCATGGCACAGACTGACTGGTTTGCAACAGTGAGGTTGTTGGTAAAAGTAAATGTTTCTCTCAAGGTGCAGCATTTTAAATCTAGCACTTCCTCTATATATATTCACATGAAGTCAATGAGACTTCAGCACCTTTTTGCAACACTAAGCCTTTTATCAGACTTGGCTGGCAGGTTATCAGGCAAGAGGGGATGCAGGAAACAAGTAAAACAGAATCACTTACATTTCTTTACTGTACAAAAAAACCATCCTGAGTGGTGAGAATTCTTTGACACAGTTTTCAGAATCATTCATAATTTTGCGAAGATGCAATTTCTCGTGGGTTAACATAAATAGCATTACCAATAACATAGTCAGCATTGCTGTTTATATGCCACTCTCTTTTTTTTTCTTTTTTTTTCCTCCCCAAGGGTATTCTGTCTTGATTGTGTTACACATAGTTTTACAAAAAATCCCTGTAAAACCTAACAGAGCATGATAAACTTGCTACAGGATTTTCAAAACCAATATATATTGCAAGGATGCAATTTTCTGCAAAATTCTGTATAATAGCTTAACAATTCCATGGATAGATGTCCTTTACTGCATTATGCTGTTTCTCAGAAAATCTTTTCTATAACTCTACTCTTGTCCTTCTTTTATATCCTGTTGTGCCAGAACAAAATAAAAGAAGATTACATTTATATGCCATCTTACATCTGGATAAGTCAAAAATCATATTAGAAGCTACCTACCACCATGAATATAACCATATCTGGTGTGAAGGGTGTGCAGGCTCACCTTGTATGAAAGTGCACGAAAAAATACTCTGCACATGTCATTGCATAGAGGCAGCTTTAGATAAAGGAGATTATATTAGCACAGCATTTGGCAGGATGTCCTTCAGGATCTCTGGAAGCTGAAACAAGTAAGAATGAGTTAGAAAAACACCTTTCAGGAACTATTTGGATTCTACTCTGGGGCAGGACACAGAGTAGATGATCTGATGTAATTGTTTTCTGCTTCAGTTTTTCCATAGTAATTGAATATGAAACAAGGGAAAAGTTGTGAAATAGTATGGCTAGGACAGATTTACATAGAAAAGGCTGTCCATATTACTGCTCAGTTTTCAAGCAGGCTGAAAGTTGGGTCTCACATGTGTGCTGGTATGGTCAGACCTGCCTTTGACTGTGGTAAAAAGAACTAGTCAGGCTGTGCCTAGGTCAGCATTTAACTTGACATGAAGACTGCACTGTTGAAATCAGTCTTTTTATCACCTCCATGTACCAGGCTTAGTTTAGTGCCACCAAGCAGCCTCAGAGTACATAGATGAGATTCCTTTAGGAAAAAAAGAAGCAAAGCACCTCCCCAACTCCAAAAAAACCCCCAAAAAAACAAACAAAAAACCACCCAAACCAACCACCCAAACCAACAAAAACAATCAAAACAAACAAACAACCGAAAACAAACCAACAAAAACCCCCAGGATATGCAGGACCTCTATGCATCAATCTTTATTAAGAGGATTCAGCTGGTCCAGGACTGATGGAATTGCCCATAATGCATGTGGCCATATGGTCATCCACACTAACTGTTTTTCCCTTGGAAATTGACTCCTACTGTACTAGTTTTAAGGCAAATATAGCTTTTCAAAAGTTTCCATGTAGTCTAATGATCTTTTGATGCAAGGAGGATAGAGCTCAAATACAAGAGGTCCTCAGTCAAGATAATAGGCCTGTTCTTCTGGACTGGAAACAAGTTCAGTGCAGTGATCAAGAACCACAGAGGAAGCAGAATGTGATTACATAAATGGTATTTATTTCCTTGGCCTTGGCAGAATCTGATCTGCAAGATATTTGTATTTCAATCTCCTAATAAGTGTAAAAGAAAAAAAGCTTCATTATTAATGATGTATACTACTCGTCAGAGAACAAATTAATTGTAGTCTTTTTAGAATAAGCATATTTTAATAACAGAGAATTGGAATTAATGCTATATATTTTACAAAGAATTTTTATTAGGTATGGTGCATAGCATTTAAAGCAACACAAAATAAATATTATTCTGCTACCATATTTTTTCCAGCAATGATGAATCCTAATGAATCATTATTTTTTGTGATAAGCAAACAGTGGTTTACAATTACCACTACTTTTCCTTTTTTTTCCTTTTAATTTTTTTCTAGGATTTGTCTTTCAAAAACCACAATTACTCTTTCAAAAACCTACCTCTGGTATTGAATAAATGATAGAAATTATTCATTTGTGTGACTATATCATCAGCAGTTATCTGTGGTTATATCTTTGTCACACATTATTAAGTAATGGTAAATCATTAGCAGCTATGAATTTAAGCAGACACCCAGTTCTTAAACTGTTGGTTTCTCCCTTCCCTTCCCTTCCCTTCCCTTCCCTTCCCTTCCCTTCCCTTCCCAAACCTTCCCAAACCTTCCCAAACCTTCCCTTCCCAAACCTTCCCAAACCTTCCCCTTTCTTTCTTTAAATTTTCCCTTTCTAGCTTTTTATTTTTCCTTCTGGTTCTCTTTCATGTCTTTTTATTTTTGTTTACTTTACTTTTTACTTCCCTTTTCTTCATCAAACACCTGTGAGTCTCTGTTTGTTGCAGGTGGAGTTGCAGCTTTACCAGAAAATCACACTGGGTCAGTGTCTGTCTTTGGAGCTGCCAATTCCCAAGAGGAAAGAGAGACTTTACAGTGCCAGCTTTAGCCTCTTGCTTCTTTTCTCCTGCTTTACTCAGGCTGTGATACATAGGGGAGTTTACGCTAATAAAATTTATGATACTTTCAGTATTTTATTGCTCCAGCAGTAGGCCAGGATCTTCTTGTGTCATGAGCTGTACAAAGCTGTTGCAATCTGAGTACAAATTAAGCTGGTTGTTCAAAGCTTCCCTGTCCTTGGTGTTCCAAAGCTGAACTAGAAAAACAAACAAACAAACATACAAAAAACAAACAAAACAAACAAACAAAAGATGTGCAAAAGGCTTCATCATACCATTTCTGTTCCAGAGGATCCAAATATGCACATGCATTACATATAAGGCAGATTCAGACAATCAAGCTGCAGACTAAGGGAAAATACAATCTAAGACTGGGAAAATAATGTAAACATTGCCTGAATCACAAGTTGCATTTCTCGCCAGTTCCCAGTTTTGTTAAGTGTCTTTATTATGAATGCCTTCACTTTGCCTGAGTTTAATCACTACCTAGGTAATGGTTGGTGGAGTGTCCTTGGCATTTTGACCACATTATTCTATCATATTTCTGTGATCCCCCTCCTGGCATCCTGTGTCAGTCTCAGCCTAAGATGAACAAAGCACTGATACATATGAATCAATTAAGGCCAACTCTGCCATGCTATTTTATAAATTTCAGCAAAAGTAATATTGAGATGCTAAATGAAACAGAGTTGTACACTTGCAACTGTTAATGCAAGCAAAACCCCATACTGTTTTGTGCTTTTCTTTTTTTTGTCAGGAGACTTGCTTTATTGTTTTTTTATTTTTTTTTAAGTCCTCCTGCAAGGGAGTGATACCTTAGTCACAGACAGTTTGGCAGATGAGCTTTCTAGAGATAGGAAATGCAATAGGTGTTCAAATATATATTAGTTATCTTGATGTCCCTGACAAACCACTGTATTTTTATATTAATTCAGATATCAGAATAGAAACCATAAAGTATAAGCTTCCCAGAACTTTTACTACATTTTCCAGGATGTTCAGATTCATTTCATAGTGGGAAGAAATGAAGAACAAAAGAAGCTGCACTTGTATTCTATTAGGACCCACTTTTAGAGTTTGAGCTTTTGAACGTTTACAGCTAGAATCAGGTACTTATATGAAACACTAGGTACTTTCATTTTTGTCTAGCCTTGTAACAATAGATATGGGCTTAGTCCACCTTATGTTACTTGTCTAGAAAGTAGCTACATGCCCTAAGCCAGTTCACTAGCTTCTCCCTACAGTCTATAAAAATGGGAAGAATACTTCCAGAAAGCGAAAATGGGAAGAATACTTCCNATTAATTAATTAATTAATTAATTAATTTGAAATTAGTAGTATATAAAAATTAAATGTTTCTCTAGGTGTTTTTTTCTAAATATTTACACTGTAGAAATAAAACAGGTAGAACATAGAACAACCTATAGGTCTTGACAGATGAAGTCTGTCCCTAATGAGAAAACTCCTACTAATACAGGATAGTTGTTGTAATAAAAGCTCCATGTCAGGATTCTGGACCAGAATAAGTGTTAAGTAATGTGGATACATGAAGTAAAAAAAAATGGATCCTGTCCCAGGGAATTAAGAAATTATCAACAGACATCCATTCAGACATTAAAAAGCAAGCTGAAGTTGACTTTGATTGACACAGTAGGAGTGCTTATGTATATGACAGATGTACAGCACCTTTGTAAAGATCAGATGGATGTGGCAGATAGACAGATACAGACATTAGGAAGGACCAAGAAGTACGGACAGACAACTCATTAAAGTAGATGGACAGCCAGGCAGTTAAAAGCAGAATAAAGATGTGACAGACAGGTAGGTAGAAGGGACTTGGGCACAACACTTCATATCACCTGTATGTCTTTTTCTGTCACATAATATCCCATTTTCAGAGAAAGGACAGCTATTTCCCTTTTGTTCCATATAGTTCATCTAGATCACATGTTTGTACAAACCTTGAATCAAACCTTCATGCTCAGCTCTGACAAAATTACTGCAAGGATGACTTTGGCCCAGCTCTGCAGTGCTCAGAATCAGAACTTTGTTTTGCATGAGCATGACACCAGGTGAGCCAAAGTGATGATGATGATTGGGAATGACAAATAAGGAAACACACTGTGAACCCATATATTAGGAATTGTTCAATTAAGTATTCATTTTACAGTAATATTTTTTCTTTAAATAAATCTGAGATATCTTTATAACTTTAAGCTCAATAGTTTTCTACATTAGCTTGATGTGCATATCAAAATGTGCACTATTTCTTAAATTGGTAGATAGGGCAGGTTTGCTATTAACATTTATGCATTTAAGTTTCATAGTCATGTGCTTGGAATACATTTCTCCTTCAAAGATTTGTACGGCTTTCAGCTTGTAATTTATTGCTGGGTATATTAGGTACACTGAGTCCTTCTGATTCACAGCTTTCTAATCGGCTATTTAGAGTTTACACCAAGCAGAAAATCAATGTATTCAATATGTAGTAGTTCTCTCGTTAACTCTAGTCATTTGCTTAAAGAGTAATGTTGAGCTGATAATTGAAATATGGTTTAAACCATGCATTTTAATTTAAAATAAAAATCCTTGAAATATTATTAATTTAATATTTTTTTTTCTCTCTTCTCTGCCCCTCTAAAGGATATATTTATTTAAGTCTCTGCTTTGGGATCAGACTCCATGGCTGACTAGGATTTGAGAATAATCACATTTTTTAATTTCATACAAAATTCTACAGAAATCGTGAAATATTTTGTAAGTATTCTCTTAAAAAGCTGACACTTCTGGAGTATGAAACAGCATTTAGAAGCACCCTGGAAGATCTTACAGCATTTCAGCACCAGATACAAAAATACTTATCCTAGAGAAGAGCAGAGGTAGAGTTTACAAAAGCCTAATTGTACAGAAACTGGGGCAAGTTTCCAAAGTGAACCACAGGTTTTTTATTTTCTTGGTTGATTGGGGTTTTTTAGTTCCTTTGGCTTGTTTGTTAGGATGTGTTTTACTTATTTACTTGTTTATGTATGTCTATCTGTCTGTATGCATCTATGTATCTATGTATCTATGTATCTATGTATCTATCTATCTATCTATCTGTCTGTCTATCTATCTATCTATCTATCTATCTATCTATCTATCTATCTATCTATCTATCTATCTATCTATCTATCTATCTATCTATCATCTATCTATCTCTCTCTCTCT
>VXAU01005525.1:0-20787 GCA_013399695.1 Formicarius rufipectus | reverse complement strand
TTTAAATATTTTACATAAATATATTTATTGATATTATATTTTTCTTAAGTAAGGAGTTCAGTAAAATTGCAAGATTGGGGTTTGATGTGATACAAAGTGATACATTTTCTTTGAAGCTAAATGTACTATAGGGCTTTGCAGAAAATCAGCAGTTGGAACTGTTTTGTTCTGGCTTGTTGCCTCATGCTGACAAATATTTTATTTTAGATACCGAAAACAGGGATTTAGGAATGCAAATAAAAGCCAAAAGTGTATTCACAGACAGATAAGAAAATAGAGTTTATATTTAGTTAGAAAGTTAAAGGCAACAAATGTGTAGAAATAGGTAGGTACACGTATAACTTCCACTGCATTTTTACTTTTGTTATCTAGCAATAATTTACTCTTCTCTCTGAAGGTACATGTGAGATTACAACTTGATTGTGCAAGGTTGCTACATTACCTGGAACAGTCACATCACTGCCAGTTCTTCTGTAGTTCATTATTACACAACTGCTCCAGAAGATCCTGAGAATAACTACCCAGAAAAAAAGTATCTCTTTTTATTTATTAATTTGTTATGTTTTCTCATTTGGAGGGTTTTTTATGCAAATTAATAGTTTTTAGTTGATCAATTTTTTAGAGGTTGTGTTTCTTTTTGTATTTACTTTCTGAGAATAAAAGGTTATATGCATTCTTAGAAAATAAAATAATATGATAAAAACAGAGTTTTGCTCAGTAATACCTGTTGGTTGTTTTATTGTTGGTTGTTTATTTGTTTTCTTAACTGACAGCTTTTTCTCTCCTCCCAGTATATTTCTAACTGCAATAGAAATGTGTTAGCATTTCCTAGCTAGATGCTACCTTAAGCCTTTGCTTAGATATTACCTGTGCCTGAGGATTAGTTCTGATCGATATTTTACATTCTATAACTACACACTATTTTTAGATTTATTTCACCAGTTTGCTGTCTGTTATTTTCCATGTCTTTACCTATTTTTCCTCTGTGAAATGACATATATCTTACAGCGATATTGCCAGTGGAATGACCAAACAACCACTCTGCTGCCTCCTCTTCTGTTTCCACTGCCTCCCAGATTCACAACCTTTTGCCTTCTCTTCTTGCAAAGAGCATCCTGAACTCCAGAAACTGAGCTTTCCCCAGTGCCACCGGGGTCCTGACACTCAATCTGCATAGCTCTTATCTGTCCTGCACAGAAGGAGAGAGGCAGAGATGTGAGAGACTATTTGTTGCAGTTCAAAGTCAGGTTTCTTTTATGTTTTGTTTTTCTCTCTCTCCCTTTTCACTTTTTTTTTTTTATTTTTTTTAATATATATATAATTCTCTTTTCCCCACCCCAAGATAAATGGAGGTAGAAAGGACAAGCGGTTTTGATTAGCATTTAAAATGTTGTCAATTTTTAATGAAAGTGTAACCTCCAACCATCAACTTTGCACAAACTGGAGACAGGGTTGCAAAATGAATGCTAATATCCTTGGCAGACTTTGGCTGGATTGCCCTTCTGTGAACTTCCCTTGTTGTTAATTTGTTATGTCAGCCCATATTAGCAGTTTTTGGAAGTCTAAACTGGAGAGAGTATTAGTCTTTAAGGAGCTAGAGTACATAAGACTTTGCTGTTACTGATATTATTGTTTAGTTACTCATAATGCTTTGAGGTCTGGGTCCTTCAGCACTGTACATCCGGCAGACCTAAGTCTTGCCAGATGGTGTTTCCCCAAAGGGGTTTATCATTTAAGTGTAAAATGAGATACAAGCAGGGAGGATGGCAAAGGGAGGAGGTGGAGAAGTATGCAGGTGAGATAATTCTACGTGACATGAGTTAGTTACATAAAGAAGAGACTACCCTTTCAACAAGCAGATGTGACTGGCTGCATAAGGGCTTCAGATGTATTTCTAACAAGCCATTGCTGTGTAGAGTGAAAGAAGAATTTGAAAGAAGCAGTGACATGGCTTTGTAGGTATTCATGAAGATGTTCCCTGAGCACAGAGGGAGGAAATCTTAAATACAGTGTGGGAAAATTCAAGCAGTGGAGCAGCAAAGGTTGACAGTGCTGGCATGGCATTGAATATTCCATTACACTAGGAATATTCATTTTGTTATTGAGCTTCATGTGAAAAATCACTGGTTAAATTGCCTTTTTCTGAGTGAATCACCTTTATACTTGCCTGGAGTCTTCCTAATATGTGAACTAGTCAGGCAACTTCACAGAAACTTCTATTTAAAATGATTCAAACACAAATATTTCACACTGTACCACAAAATGTATCTTTCCTTTACCCATGGAATTGTATTAGTCAGCTACTTAAAAGCGAGGGGGCATAGTAAGAATAAATTAGTATATCATTCTATAAAATGACTTATGAATGGGATTTTAATTTTCCTGAAGCTTATAAACAATAAATTGATCAACTTAAACTCTATCTGACCACATAGTTCATCACAGGGATGGATATCATTCTTACCCATGTGATATGTCCTATGTGTCTATGTGCATGTATGCACATTTAAACACAGTGCCTTTTTTCTGTAAAAAAGACAAGCTGACTGTGTGGAGATGCAGTCAGTGAGGGTGTGCAGAGCAGTGACTTCTTCAGCGTGCTGATCTCTGCTGCCTGGAGAAGAAGCAGCAAACAATTCTGTATCTAACTGAAAGATGCAAGGTCCAATCCTGCAGACACAGCAGCCCATGAAAGCACTATGTGGGCCTCAGTTTCTTTTACCTTGCCAAAAAATATGTTGTACCTACATGAGTTGAAAGCATAAATCACTGTAGTACAGGTCAAATATCAAATAAAAATAAGAAAATGGGCGCATTTTTTGGTCTGAGTACACAGCTGGCAATATTCTCTATGCAGTTTCTAAAGGACAGAGCTACTTATACTTCCCAGCACACAGCTTGTGTGTATAATCATACACACCCTAGTTATCCATGCCTTTGCACCTGTCTGGATGAACCTGTCCACATGCATGCCAGGCTTTCACATAGAAGAGTGAGGGAGGGGGGAAAAAAATAAAGGTCATGAAATTTGATCATCTCAATATTTAAGGTTACTCTAAGCACTCTGCAAATAACAAGGTACTTTAATACCCTGCTTGCACTTTAGTCTCATTTAATATAAAACCTATGAAAGATTATTCCTGAAGTCATTATCTTTAACTGTTGAGAGCATAGATCATGCCTAAGTGACTGAAGTGCCAGGAGTACTCTCAATGGGATACTGCTGAGGTTCTGATATATGTCTTTGGTCTCCACTGAAGTCAAATGATGTGCAGAAGAGCAATGATAACTTTGAAGAATGAAATGTGTTCCACAGGCAGCCAGGATCATAAGCCTGAGGCAATCTTGGGATAACTGAACAACAGCAATGAAAATACTCCTGATTTCCAAATGGTGTTAATGGAATGTTATGAGAGACTTGTTCTACCTATTAATCCTGCTTGCTTTGTGGATTGTCTTTAAGTGTGGAACTGAACTTTATCCTTGTGCTTTGCACTGGGAGCAGAGACCAGAATAACTGTAAAGGTTTAGTCAATTTTGATTGGTCCTGAGCAAGTGGAAATCCCCTGAGATACCTGGCACTTTGGAAAATGAATCCAGATAATTCCATCTAAAGAGGCTGAAATCTGCAGAGTAGATAGTTCACAAGCAACTCATATTTTAGTGACAGAAGTTAGAAAGTCAGGAAGTTTGAGAATTAGAATGTAGAGGAAAAGGTTGATCATGACTGTGAAAGGGAAGTCTATCGAAAGAAAGACATTGACTGCATAATTGGAGCTCTAAGAAAGCCTAATCTTCATAGACAGGGAGTCATGGCATAGTGGATGTAACACTGCTCACCTGGGTCAAGGAGGAAGTTCAGCATCGTTTCCAGGGACACCTTGTGAACAACCTACATCCTTTATTGTGGTGAAGGAAATGTCAGGAAACATCCATAGTTGTTTATCTAAAACAAGAAAAACTCAGCAGATAACAATTCACCACAGCCATTCAGAGATACTTGACAAAAAGTTTCCTCAAGTCTCTTTGAATGTTTTGAAGCAAAACAAAGTGAAATTGTGCAAATCCCTCTATTATTGGTAAGTTTATTATGAAAATGACTTTTTTGTTATTTTTTGTCCCTTTACTCCAGTTGTAATAACTGCAAAAAATATTGAAAACCTCAAGTTTTGAATTTTGTGTTTGTCTCTTCTGAGATTTGCAGCATAATTTGAAATGAGTCACGACACTTTGTTTATCGGTTTCATTATCCCAAAAATACTTTTAATAATACTTAGATTCTTCATGGAGTCTTGTGAATTAAAGCCCAGAAAGGTCTTTGAGGTCTTGAAATGTAATATGCTGTCTCAATACAACATTTTGTCATTCAATTTCAGTTATTTAATTCCCTTTATACTCCTCTGATAGTATTTTTCTGACTTTTGTAGGTTGTTTTTTTTTTGTAGGGGAGTTTTGATAGGGTTTTTTGTTTGTTCATTCTGTTGTTTGTTTGTTTAAATGAACATATGAAGGTCATTTACGTCTCTACTGACTCTTTATTAGAGATTTTGGAAATATTTGATATATTATTCCCTGAATATATAACCCTTTTATAACATGGAATAAATGTAAAATGTTCCTCTCTCTTGTAAACTTTTTTATCTATCTATCTACCTGATGTATGCATCAGACAGGCAAACCTTGGCTCTTTGAAAGAGAAAACAATGGCTAACAGTGTCTCATCATCTTTTCATTGACTGTTGTTAAGTTGTATGAATCATAGAACCATAAAATACCAGATTGGAGGGGATTTAAATGACTATCCTGTCCAACTTTTCTTGGTAAAAACATGACCTGGAAAAGATGCCCCAATACCCTCTCCAGCTGAATCCTAAAAGTGTTCAGTGTGGAGGAATCTGTCATTTCCCAGGGCAAATTATTTCAGTGGCTGATTGTTCTCATTGTGAAAAGCTTTGCTCTTGTGCCCAAAGGGAATGTCCCCAGGATTACTTGTACCAGTTACCTCTCATATTTTGCATGTGACTCCTTGCAAAATGGGAGTTTCTAACTTTTCCAAAGCTATCTTTAAACACCAGAACATGGTGATAAGGTCTCCCCTGAGCCTTCTTTTCCCAGCTCTGAACAAACCCAGCCTTTTCTCAGATGGCAGGCTACCCAGCCTTGTGTTCATCATTGCTGCCCTTTGCTATACTCCCTCCAGTTATATTTTTGTGTAGTGGAGACTGAAACTGAACACAATATTCCAGGTGTAGCCTGACAAGCTCTGAATACCATGGGATAAGGACTTCTTTGTCACTGCTGGTGGTGCAGCTCAGCATCCTGTCATCTTTTCTTACTGCATCAGCACACTGTTCCCTCAGTATGAGTTTGCTGTCCAGTAGAAGCCTTAGGCCCCTCTCCATAGAGCTGTTTCCCAGCCTGGTAGATCCCATCCCATCTTGTGTTAGTCTCAGAGATTATGCTTTCTCAGGTGCAAGACTATCAAACATCATAAGGTTCTTGTTGGCCCACTCTTCCAGACTATGCATGTCTTCCTGAAGAGGGTCTCTCCCTTACAAAGTGTCCACTCCACTACTCAGTTTGCATTCATTGACAAACTTCATCATGGAACACTTGATTCTCATGTTCCCCATCACTTGTGAAGATATTGGACAGCGTTCAGCCCAGTATCAATTCCTGGGGTACCCAATTGCAGCAAATTGGTAGTTTGAAAAGGAGTTGTTTATTGCCCTCCTCTGGGTATAACCTGTCAGCCAGTTCCCCACCCACCACATAGACCCCTTTTCTAGTCCCTAACACATCAGGTTTTCCAGGATAAGTGTATGGGAAACCACAAAGACAGCCTTGGAAAAATCCCACTAGACAAAATACACTTCTTGCCCCACATTTACTGAACAGGTTATTTTGTCAGAGAAGACAATCAGGTTTGTCAAGTACGATTCTCAGCTTCTCTGGAATTAGGAATTTGCTAGCTGAGACACAGGATTAGGAACACAGAATCCCAGGGCATACTCCCCACTTAGTTATTTTCTTGCTGTGCCTCGTCCAACAAATCACTTAATCTCTTTATATCTCATTTTAGCCATCTCTAATTATTATTATTAAATAGGGCTTAAAAATGTCCAGAGTCCTGTTGTTTTAGGTAGTGTATACATATTTGGTGATTGACTTCCTGAGGAGTTTGCTGGTTAAGAAACATGCCAAAGCAATACCCAAGGGAATAATGCTGCAATGTTTTTGAGTTATTCCAAGATCTCTAAATACTTCAGGTTCTCTATAGATACAAAACATTATTTTTCACACTGGAACATATGTGCTTAGGGATAGATCCAGCATATCATATTTTTCATAAAACAGACACACATATATATACACATACTTCATCCTCCCCAAGTTTTCTGAACATATTTCAACAATTGCATATAAATTTCCCCCTTGTTCTGTAATGATATGACAGTAAATGAATTACCATAAATAAACCAGACACAGGGATTGGTGCATAAAGTTGTCCTAGCTTCATACAATATCTGACCTTGGAACAAACAATACTTTACATCCGTGATGATTCTATCTGCTGTTGATGAATCACAACTCCTGCTTATGTTTAATCACTGCTGACAGTAACAGCTGACAGCTAGTTAGGAATAAAAAAGTCCTCAGCAACTAAATTCTTTTCTACAGAAGAAAATAAAACTCTTTATATATGACTAGTTTTGCATACAGACAGAGTGATTGGAAGGATGTTATGCAGATTTTTATATACTAAATAAATGCTTTGCCTGCTTTCTCCCTTTAAATATAACTGCTTTTTTTTTTTTTTTTTAAACTCATTTTCACTTGTCATTATGATTTCAGTACCATCTTTGGAAATTTTTTGCTTAGCTATTTTTGCTCAAGCCAACAATTTGAATTTATTTGCAAAATTAAAAGAGAGAATACCATTTTACTTTTGTATTTGGAGAAAATGGGGAATTTGTAGGGATACTTTTATTTTCAGATCCAATTAACTATATTGTTGATGGGCACTCAGTTTTCAGAATTGATGAAAGAAAGCTGTTAATATCAAAGACTATTTTGTGTCTGTTTGTTTGTTTGTTTGTTTGTGTTTTTAATCATTCTGTCCTTCTGCATCAATTTACTTCCATTATTAGCATACAGAAATCAGTGGGACAAGAGGACTGTAGACTTTATTTTGTGTGAGTAGTAACTATGACAATTGGTTCTGTACTGTGGATTGCATCTCTTAGTTGGAGAATAAAATTTCTCGTCTTCAAGTTTTGCTTGTGCATTGTTTATGTGATGAGGGTAATTCTTAACTTACTGGCTTTAGAATTTACAATGGGAAGACAAAAAAAATAAAAAAGAAAAAACAAATCTGCAGGATTTTTCGTCACAAAAAGGCTTAATAAAAAAGCAAAGGAGAGACTGTGTATCTCTCAGTTAATTTCTTTCTAGAAGTGACATGACAGAACTTGGTCTGTCTTGCAGAACATGGGACTGAACAATGAAGTCAATGTGTAGTCAAACTACTTAACACTGCTGGGAGTCACAGTATGGCTATTTACCTGAACTTATTTTCTTATCTGGAAACCAAACTGCAACTCTAAAAAATCACACTCAGTAAACGAAAGTCACAGACAACAAACTGGTCTCCTTGCTTCTTAAGGTTTTTGGCACATCCCTGACTACACTGCTGGGAAGGTTGGGTACCACGCTACCATCACACATCTGTAGGGTCTTTGGAGTACACTTGCCACATAAACAGCTGGGTCAGTCTGGAAAGGACTGGTACTTTTCTACACGGGATTTTTTCCATGCATTAATAATTATTGTTCTGGCAGAGGAGCAGATAAAGGCCTCCCATTCTCACCAAAATTCAGTAATTGATGTATTTTGAAAACCAAGATGACAGGGCTGTGTAGGTACTGAAGTTGAAGGGAAACAAACTTCCTGTGTATGTTTAGAAGATACAGTGAAGCAGCAAAACAGACTTCATTTCTGTGTTTAGTCTGATAAAATTGATTTACAAAAAAAACCAAACCAAACCAAAACAAAAAAAAAAATACAGCTTAAAATGAGTTCCTAGTGATGATTACAGATTGCTGTTGTTGTTGTCCATTTAAACCCTGGCAATAATTATTTATTGGCTCAAAGACCTAGTTTATTAAGCATTTAAAGATGTTAAAATTTAAGCTAAATTTATTTCTCAGAATGGTCTTAAAATAGGAAATAGTTGGTGAAATTCATTTATTCCCTCTATGAAGATAAAGAAAATTGCTTAAAACAACCTGAAGTCTGCTAACTTGGGATCTATTCTTTTTGGTATTGATGTATAGCCAGAAATTTTCAGTTTTTTTTTTTTTTTTGTATGTGTATGATGTTGATTTTGTAGTCTTTTATATATCTGTTGAATTATAAACAAATAATACTGTACAGATTTGGAATCACTTTTGTCCAGTTTACTTCCATTTTTTATTTTTTTTTAAACATGGTATATATTTTCCAAATCTGGTGAATTTTCATGTCCAGAGGTATCAGGCAGGTATGTCAATAAGCCCATCTGAGAAAAGACACTTCATTTTCTTATCAGGAAATATAAAAAAAAGCATCTCCTCAGAATCAAAAGAGTGCAATACAAACACCATGAATGTAAGTTTGTGTGTGTGCACTATGTAAACACATATATATCTGTGTAATCTGATATTAATAGTTTTCATGTGTTTTCCTAATACTAGTAATCAGAAAACTGGGGTTCTCATTTGATGTTAAACATAAACTGAATATAGAACTATTCCTGCTCCCCAATTATGTATTAGCACTTATCTCCATCTTCTCCCACCTTTGGAGCCAGATTACTAAATAACTGTACTCTTGCCAATATTTGTACATCTAAATGTTGGAGGATGTAATGGCTGCACCACTGGCCTCCATTGAAGCTCAATTATACCTTACAATGACAGTAACAGCACTGAAGAGGGTTGAATTTGTTGTATATTTACAGACAGGTCATTGACAGAAAATATATCCAAACAAAAATATTTTTTTGTTTAATGTCTTTCTACTTAAATAAAATGGAAAGAGGAGGGGAAAAGGACAGGGGAGGGGAGGGGAGGAGAGNGGAAAGGAAAGGAAAAAGGAAAGGAAAGGAAAAAGGAAAGGAAAGGAAAAAGGAAAGGAAAGGAAAAAGGAAAGGAAAGGAAAAAGGAAAGGAAAGGAAAAAGGAAAGGAAAGGAAAAAGGAAAGGAAAGGAAAAAGGAAAGGAAAGGAAAAAGGAAAGGAAAGGAAAAAGGAAAGGAAAGGAAAAAGGAAAGGAAAGGAAAAAGGAAAGGAAAGGAAAAAGGAAAGGAAAGGAAAAAGGAAAGGAAAGGAAAAAGGAAAGGAAAGGAAAAAGGAAAGGAAAGGAAAAAGGAAAGGAAAGGAAAAAGGAAAGGAAAGGAAAAAGGAAAGGAAAGGAAAAAGGAAAGGAAAGGAAAAAGGAAAGGAAAGGAAAAAGGAAAGGAAAGGAAAAAGGAAAGGAAAGGAAAAAGGAAAGGAAAGGAAAAAGGAAAGGAAAGGAAAAAGGAAAGGAAAGGAAAAAGGAAAGGAAAGGAAAAAGGAAAGGAAAGGAAAAAGGAAAGGAAAGGAAAAAGGAAAGGAAAGGAAAAAGGAAAGGAAAGGAAAAAGGAAAGGAAAGGAAAAAGGAAAGGAAAGGAAAAAGGAAAGGAAAGGAAAAAGGAAAGGAAAGGAAAAAGGAAAGGAAAGGAAAAAGGAAAGGAAAGGAAAAAGGAAAGGAAAGGAAAAAGGAAAGGAAAGGAAAAAGGAAAGGAAAGGAAAAAGGAAAGGAAAGGAAAAAGGAAAGGAAAGGAAAAAGGAAAGGAAAGGAAAAAGGAAAGGAAAGGAAAAAGGAAAGGAAAGGAAAAAGGAAAGGAAAGGAAAAAGGAAAGGAAAGGAAAAAGGAAAGGAAAGGAAAAAGGAAAGGAAAGGAAAAAGGAAAGGAAAGGAAAAAGGAAAGGAAAGGAAAAAGGAAAGGAAAGGAAAAAGGAAAGGAAAGGAAAAAGGAAAGGAAAGGAAAAAGGAAAGGAAAGGAAAAAGGAAAGGAAAGGAAAAAGGAAAGGAAAGGAAAAAGGAAAGGAAAGGAAAAAGGAAAGGAAAGGAAAAAGGAAAGGAAAGGAAAAAGGAAAGGAAAGGAAAAAGGAAAGGAAAGGAAAAAGGAAAGGAAAGGAAAAAGGAAAGGAAAGGAAAGGAAAAAGGAAAGGAAAGGAAAAAGGAAAGGAAAGGAAAAAGGAAAGGAAAGGAAAAAGAAAAAGGAAAAGGGAAAGAGAAAGGGAAAGGAGAAAATTTATCGCTGAATGTCTGTGTCTTAATACATTATTTCTCATAATTTCAGCCAAAATGATATCCTGAAAAAAAATATTCTTATTAATGTTCTCCTCATTTCTGCAGGTTGCATAAAAATAACTGATGAGTGTGAGAATATAAACCGTATGGTTAGTGAGGCAGAGGTGATAATTAGAACATGCTGTACTATGCAGTAAACAAAGCTATTATGAACGATAGAGTTCTTTATAGAGTATTTAAAAGGAGGATGGAAATAATATACTTTCTCCTTACTGGTTTAAAAATTCTGTCTGTAACTAGCATGAAAAATAATAAAAAGAAAAAGAAGATTTGTAGTTAATCACTCAAAATGTTGGTTTCCAGTTAAAAACAACTGGAAATATTGTCAATACTTATTTGATTCCACATTAATTTATGTATAACATATTATTTGTTTCTCATTTAGTCATACCTTTGGAGAGGATAAATCATGTCATAATTGTAAATACAAGGTTCTAGAACAAAAATACTATAGACTTATTTTCCTGGTAGAATTACCTGTTTGCCACTGTACATAATTTTTGTTTCAAATGTCAATATATACTTTCTAAAAGCAAGTCACGGTCATTGAGTGTAAGGGATAAATCCAACCTAGAATTCATTTTTTCTATATTTTTAAGTCCACAAAATTCTTCTCCTTTGATTGTGAAGACTGCATGATTATTTGTTATTGATGGTATCACTATCAAAAATTATCTCAAGTATAACCACATACAGTATCTTCATGTAGCTTTGAGTATGCAATTGTAAAAATATCTCATTTGAAATCAAAGAATAAGTTCCCAGCTAAAGGTATATGGCACCTTGTCCTAGTTCTAGTAGCCAGGATCAGTTTGTCACCATGTGGGTGTGTACTCTAAACCCTCTATGTCATTTTTCCTATGGACTACTCACAATGGCCCACTATCAGCAATTGTCTAAGGCACATCCAACCCCTCAGGCTACAAACTGGGTGTTTAGGAACTTCTGTGAGATAAGGAAGTTCTCCTGCCTCCACAGCCACCTGAGGGGTCATATCTGCTAATGGGCCATCAGAGATGCCAAAAATATGCCATTGTTCACCTCACAGAGTAAATCACCCTTTGTGAAAGTTTCTGCCCAGGGGGCGGGACTGGGGGTTCCCATTTGACCCCAAGTGGATATAAGCTTGGAGTTTGGGACTGGGACCTCTTTTCAGATCCAGAGGAGGACCAGAGCCTTGAATCAGACTGAGACTGCTACCAGATTGCAACCATCACTTTCACCAGCAGGTATCTTGTTTTCTTTTTACTTTGAACTCAAGTAGGGGGGCATGTGGTGCTCTGCACAGGGTTGGTGAGCTCCACTCTGCTTGTGCCCCGCTGTGCTGGGCTGTGCATCTGGTGTTTTTGTGGCACAAACGAATTTTCTTTCTGTTTCAGTGGGTTTTTTTTGTTTTTTTTTTTTGTTTGGTTGGTTGTTTGGTTGGTTCGGGTTTTTTATTTTGTTTTTGTTTGTTTGTTTGTTTGTTTTTTGGTTTTTGGTTTTGTTTTGTTTTGTTTAGGTTTTGGGATTTTTTTGGGTTTTTTTTGTTTGTTGTGTTTTTTGGGTTTTTTTGTGTGTTTTTTTGTTGTTTTTTTTTTTTTTTTTTTTTTTTTTTTTTTTTTTGTGATCTGTTATTAAATTGATATTATGATTTGCAATCCCATTCTGAGTTGGATTCATTTCTCCTACTGGTTTACCTCTAAACCAGCACAGGCACCAAAAGCTCTTCACAGGGCACTACATCACAGAAGTACACTTTGGTCTGAATCTTGAACAACATAAACCAAATTAACTCCAAACAACACCCAATTAACCAAGTAGGCAATGTCTTAAATTCCAAGTACTTGTCTGGCATTTTTGAAGTCTGCCTCATCATTTTCCCCCCTTCTTTTTAAAAGCAAAAATCTAAATACAAAAGCATGAGTTGCGATGAACCAAGGTCAGTCAACAGGAACTTAAGAGTCAAGCTGATCCTACTGTTGCTACAATAGAGGTAAATTTTTTTTGGACCAAACCCAGAGAACAAGTGTGCACACACCATTGTCCTACACCAGTTCTGCAACAGTAAACTTTGAGCTTTTAAACTATCAGAGAAAGGAGATATTGGTGTTTTCCAGGTAGCTATACTTGTTGGTGATAAGTGCATCACCTTGTTGCTTCCTGTATCAATACTGAACACATAGATACTGCATCCAATATATAATTGAAAATTGCTCTATATGTTACTAAGTTCAGTACCAATGAGAGGAACAAAACCCCATGAAAAGAAGGTTTCTCTCTCATCAATTCCAAGAAGTTAGGTTTTGGAGAACACTTAAAACACCACAAACTAAGAGACATTTTTATACTTTGTAATACGTAGTTAAATTAAGAAGCTTAAAATGTTTACTACATGTATATTATATCTATTGTCTTTCTTAGCATTCAACTAATTGTCATAAACCAGTGAAGAAGTATTTTGAGCAAATTTTTCTAGAAGGATCTTTCAATCTTAACTTCTTCAATTTTTCCATTAATTTCCTATTCATTATTTCCTTTCATCATTCTTCTGTCTTTTCACCTCTCAGAGCTTCTCTTTGCTTTTTCATTGTAACTGTGAACTAAATAATCTTGTTAAAGCATATCCACAGCATCTGTGAGATGAAGAGAAGAATCCTAAAGTTAATACATGGATTTCTGACCAAAAGTGGCCACTTGAAATAGAGAGGCAAATGAAACTCATATTTTTGCAAATCTGTGGAGTGTTCCTTATGGTTGCAGAGGACTGGTACCCTTCACTAAAGATTTAGATTCACAGCCCACTCCTAAAATCATGTTCTTTGTAAATGAAAGGTAAGCAAAGTAAACATATGGTCTGCAGAGAAGCTGCAGATTAAAGGACTGGAAGATTCAAACTCCCTTCCTGCTGCAAGGATTCACACCAACCTCATTATGAACAAATAAGTGCAAAAACCCAGTCTGTGGATTGCTTTGAGAGAGAAAAAAATTCACTCAGAAGACTAAGCTTCAAATACAGAAAGAAAAAGACCTGGTTTCAAATCACACCTTCATAACATTAACTATTTTGTCCAAAAGCCATCTTGTATGAAATGCTGGTGGTTGCTGTATAAATGAACTTCATGGCTTTAAAAGAACATTCCCATAAAATATTCAATCCACAAATTCCTGGGAGAGTCTCAGAGAGTTCTTGAAACTTATCCATAAGACTGAGTTCCAAGCAATATGTGGTGGGAAGAACTGCTTTCTTTTGCAACACAGCAATGGGAAGAGAAAGACGGTATTATCTCTTTGGCTCAGGGCCTTGAATTCATATGTCCTCTTTTCTGGGAGATAATTCTAAGTGTTGTGTTATTGGGTATTCTTGGGTACATATTCTTTGACTTTCTTTGTTGAAGTTATTCCACTTTGCAAGATAAAATGAAATATTCAAGTCAGACAGAAAGAATGAATAAGCAAGATTCCTTTGTCTGTTGGGTTGGGTAGTCATGTGGGAGATGAACACATGGGTTCTGGTCCCTGCTTCAATAAATACTTAATGCATATCAATGTACAACTGTGGGAGCAAGTCCTTCACACAAGACAGGCAGAGACATGCATGTTTTGTGAGTCTCTGGAGGATTTAAACATAAAATAGATATCTCACTCTGTCAAGACCAGAGTTCTTGGCGTGCTCAGAGCAGACCTTTAGATACCAAGGGAACCTCTCTGACAGAAATACTCATGAGTTTGCAGTGCAGTGACTTTGAAAATCCAAGCTTTAAAAATGAGAATTTGAGATTTTATGGACTTAATCCTAAGTGTCTTAATTTTTTCTAGTTTTATTAGATTTATTTTCTCAGAAGACACAAAAATTTGTATTGGCTTGAAGAGTTTAACTTCCAGCTGTTGAGCAAAGTCCTGGTAGAAAATACAGCCACCTTCCTTCTTAAGTGTCCAAAGCATATAAAAGTAAGGAAGAACAATGGCATTACCATACTATGACAAGTAATTTTCCCTGTTCCACTGTCTAGAAAGAAATCTCCATTGCAGTCAGAGATGTAACCTACCTACACAGCTGAATGTCTGGGGCTCTATTGTTGTATCTACAACCATATAATCATGAGAGGATGGCCAATTGCCTCTCTGTTTGCCGGAAATATTTAATGGTTTTGTTACCTAACATCACAGAAGGTCAGAAGGGAGATGGATGGTGATAAACTAACAAGCAAAATTGTTCTAACAAAGCATCTGTGAGCAACTGTTTGATCAAAATGACATACATCAATCAGAATAATAACTTCAAATATGAGCTTTTCAATTAGTGAAGGAATATAAATAAATGCGTCTGGAAAATAAGCATAAGGGATTTGGGAAGGAGACAGCACGTACATAACAAAAGAATGAGAGAGAGGCAGTAGGAACAGAAACGGACTGATATACACAAAGATATGTGCACAGAAACAGACTTACAAACAGGTCTGCTGGGAGACACACAGATAAACAAAAATATTGCAAATATTGTCTCTTGCCTGCGTGCACACAGGAAATTCTTGCTAGAGTTTTGCAAAGATCTTACACTGCACTTTGCATTTAAAGGTAAAAAAATAACAAACCAAAACAAAAAATCCCAAACAAACAAACTAAAACCCCTGATGTTTCTACTACATAATCCCTCTCCTTCCAAAATTTTCTCAAACACATAAATCCTTGCAAGACATATTCAGCACTTGTGAGGCTGCACCTGGAAGTTGGTGTTCAATTATGGGCCCCACACTACAAGACAGACAAGGAGACATTAGAACGTGTTCAGAGAAGGCCAATGGAGCTTGGAAAGGCTCTGGAAGAACACAAGTCTGGTGAGGGAGCTGAGGGGACTCAACCTGGAGAAAAGGAGGCTCAGGAGAGACCTTCCCACTCTCTGCAACTCCTTGACAGGAAGGTGGAGCCAGATGGGGTTGGACTCTTCTCCCAGGTAACAAATGACAGGACAAGAGGACACACCTTCAGGTTGCATCATAAGAGGTTCAGGTTACATATTGGCAATTTTTTCTTTCACTGAAAGGGTCACCGGATGTTATAACAGGCTACCCAGGGAAGTGTTGGAATCACCATCCTTGGAAGTGTTTAAAAAACAAGTGAATGTGACACTTGAAGACATTATTTAGTGGTAACACGGTGTTGCTGGTTTAATTAGACCTCATCATAGAACTCTTTCCAACCTTAACCATTCCATGATTTTATATGTTTATCAGAAGCACAATCACAGGGATAATCAGACTGAGTGCCTCTTTTGTTATTTCCTTACCTCTGAGATTGTTATTTGCTTTAGTGTAAAATGCAGCCTGAACAGAATTATAGTGTTTTACTTCCAGTTTGCACAGGATGATGGGCAATGAAGACTCAAGTGGCATATCTCCAACAAAAAACAATAAAAACCACCTCTATATCAGGAAAACCTTGTGCAGGTTGTTTAAGGGTGCAGAATATGCCAGGGAAGTATTTTTAGGCGCAGACCTGGTTCTCATACTCCTATCAGAGTTAATGCTGTTGGACTGGATGTTGAGACAGATGGAGTTTTGGTTTAGCATGACATATCCACTCTAATGTTTTCCCTAAAACACTTTAAACTAATGTCTGACCTTTAAGATCTTGGTGAATAAAACATGTCTTCCTCAAAACATCTTTGCTTTGAACTTGATGTTTATTATGAACCTCATGATACTTCCAAAAGCTGAGTGTTCTTTCAAAATATTCCAATATCTTTAGAGATGTTCATAAGATAAGCAAAATTCAAAAGCCTGAAAAAGAATAGAGGAGAAAACTACATTCCAGATCCTGCTAAACCAAAAAAAAAAAAAAAAGGCCATGGAAGGACTAAATTGCATAATTGCATTGTTCATTCTGCTCTAGGAATGACATAATGAAAACATCATTGCAGAGAGGTGGATGGGAAGGGAAAGGATCGTTGTTATCTGTCATCAAATTTTCATGGAGATGTAACATTTCTCTGTGAAAGTGATGCCTTAGAACAGCAAAGCTGGAGTCCGGATTCAGCAGGCATACTGGCTGCAACTGATGTCTTAAGATAAAGACATGAAATTTTTAACATATCAGGTGAAGATGGAGCTCCTCTGTGTTCTGTTCAGGGTTTCAATAGCCTGTAATCTACAAAAGAAATACTGAAAGAGGAAAATTTAGACCACATATATGCTACAGGTGACTATATAGGCAAAATTTTATATCATAAGCATCATCAAAAACAAGTGTATTAATTGAAAAGTGTGGAAAATTAAAATACTTTGTCACCATCTTCAAAGTAAAGTGGACCAGAAAGAGGTGTCATAAATGACAATAATTTTACCCCATATTTTCTCTTGTGCCTTCTAAACACCCACTTTTTTGGGGTCCCTTGACAAGTTGAGGGAAAATATCTGGTCCACCATTCTGGCTAATTGAGGTTCAGTTCTATTTGTGATTGTGATTTTACCTTCTCTGTGGTGGGGTATTTGCCCTGGTTTATGCTAATTATCTGTCAAAGTCTCTCACACCTCCAGAATTTGGTTTCCCCTTGAGCAACTCCCAAGTTTATTAGTTTGACCTTATCAAGCTTCTTTTAAGGCAGCTTTCAATGTCAGTCCAAAGTTACAACTGCTCTTCATTCTTATTTTCACAATTACAGCTCTTCCAAACTCCTCATTTTTAACCCTGAAGACTGAGTCACTTACTTAAGGCACCCCTGAAAATCCTGAGGACTTGTGATATAGAAGGAAGAGGAATGATGGAAAGACATGGGAAAATCAGGGCTTCTTTCTTACATTCTACATTTCATTTTCTTTTGTCACTGACCTGAATGCAAGCACACCAATATGTGCTTCTCCAAAAGTACAGACGTGAATCTCAGAGGGAGAGCAGTTTGTAGCATGCACAAACACCCATCTTAATTTTTTTTTGTCAGGAAACAAGTTTCAGATCCTTACTCTGTTCTAGCTGTTCATTTGTTGCTGAGGATGAAGGGCTATTTCCTGAGTCCCAAAACCTGATCTCAGTTCATTGATATTGTAATTTAGAAATGTGTGTTCATGGGCATAAAAACACACATGCATAAGATCTATCGCAGGATTAATGAAAAGCATTATCCTCAAAGAGTCATATTACTCTGGCCTGTCATTTCCGTCACAATTNAAAAAAAAAAAAGGAAAAGAAAAAAAAAAGGAAACGTTAAGTGAGTTTAGTGAAAGCCTCACATGCTCTAGTTGAAAAAAAGTTACTTAAGTGACATCCACTACCTCAAGATATAGGTCTTCTGGACCACTACTAACAATATGGAGATTTCTAATTTTTGTATATATTTTTACTAGTCAATCTGTGACCTTTCATCACATCCCTATATTTTTTTCAGAGTCCTACTCTACTCTGTGCTAAGGACATGCTCTTCTTATTGTCCCATAACTTTTTTGTTGTGTAAAACTGCATTTTCAAAAAAAAATTCCATTTCTTCTGTGTTTGGCTCTTAAGGTGATCATTTCAGTTAAACATTTGGTTTTGTAACATATCCTGAAAAGATCTCAGAAATTCCCTTTCATTGCACATCTTTAGAAATCTAGACAGTTAAATTAAAGAACCCATTGCCTTATTCTCAAAGAAAGTGTGCCTGTTAGTCAGCATTAGCCAAGCAATTCAGATTTATTTTATTTCATCTCTCCTCATGACTCATTGCCCAGAACTCCTTAATCATTTTGTTTACTTTGCTCTGAAATATATCAAATTTTGCACATGTCTCATAGCACTTTCTTTCTTTCTGTCCTCCATAAAAATCCAGAAAAGGAAGGACAACATTTTTATCTCCTCATACACTACTTTTAAGTCTGTATTTTTGAGCCAGTTTGTCTTATTCTTTTGTACCATCCATCCAATTACTCTGATCCATTTCAATGTCATTCCACCTTTTGCTCAATCATATCTATCCCTTCATTTTCCTTCAAAAGCAAAGTAATAGGGTCACCTACTCACAATGATTCTGTGACACTGAACTGTAGACAAACATCCTACAGCCAAAAGGGGTCCCAGGTATGTAGAAGTCAGAAGAAGGCATCAGTAACCAAGAAGTTCTCTCTGTTTTCTTTAGGGGCTAACTTCTTGGTCTGCATTTATGATGATGGATACAGGCTCAAGTAATATGGGATTTTTGAAGGCTAATGACCTGTCTTATTTAACAGCTGAATTACAGCAGAGTATTTTAGATTGTGAATTTGTTCATTTAAAAATAGGTGAAAGTTTAAACTCTGTGTGATAGTATTATAGCTCCTCCTTAATAAATGTATACTTAGATAACTATAGGCAGATTGTATATACAGCAGATACTAATCCATTTAATATGTTGACTGTCTACACTTAATTATGAAAATCTCAATGTGCTGTTAAACAGACAAGCAGTACAAAAGCCTCCCTGAGAGATTTGTCAGTAGTATTTTAAAAGCTGATATGGTTAACCTGTAATCTTCCACTAACTCATTAAAGCTGGGCATAAGGCTGTTTTTCCCATCTGTTTTCTATTTTAATCAGCCCTTATTTCCCTTTTTTTTTGCCTCACATCCTTACAGCTTGTGTTTCTCTTGAACAAAAGAAAGAACTTTCACTATTGACGTTAATTAGCAATGTTCATATCCATCCAGGGCCAAAGAGGGCTCTGAATTTGATGCGGAGTGACTAAAACAGTGTCTTGTCTCTTTTTTTTTCCTAATGCCCTATGAAAATATCAAGACAAAAAAAACAAAGTAACAAATAAAAGTTGAAAAGAATAGTTAGTAACTCATAGGAGAGCCATTACAATTCATAAATGAGGGTTATACACTCAATCTTTTTCTCTTTTTATGTATGAAGTGAAATAGATAGAACTCCCACACATTTTTTCCTTCAGCCACTTTGAATATTCTTCACTCTTGTTCTCAGCTTTGCCAGTGATAAAAGGTTTATTCCACATATTCCCAGTCGATGGTACAGCAAAAAGTATACCTAATGTGGCTGTCCAATGCATTGACATTCATATTTAGTCTCTAAAGTCAAGTCATTTCAGAGGAAAGGGGAGTACAATTTGCTATGTAATGCACTGAGACAATCCTATATCTCTGACTGTGTTTCATGACAGATCTTATAAAAGATCGTAAATTACTATCTGTTGAAATATATGAATTTAATGGATTCCATTAATGCACACACCTGCACATAAAAGATTTTGCAAGCGAGAAGATATGATCAGTCAAACAGCTTTAATAGTTATTAATTATAGTTGCTCAGTATTTATTCCTCACTAACATAGAAATGTTAAGGTATTTAAATACCTATGTTCTTGGATGGCATGCATAAAACAGGGAAACAGTCTTTTTCTTCTGTGTAATCCATCAGCCTGTTACCCAATGCATTAAACTCTCTGTTAGACATTTTCTGAGACAGAAGTCTTGTTTTTCTTCATATGTTTCAGGAAAGCACAGAGATTTTTGCAAAACTTTCTGATCTTCTACTTCTGTCTTATTTAGGCTGAATCCAGAAAGCCAATTTGGATTTAACTCATAAAAGATTTCAGTATTTATTTCAGTATTTATTACAAATTTAGAACTGCAGAATGGTTGGAGATGGAAAGAACATCTGGAGATCAGTTTGTCCAACCCCAAAGCAGCTTGACTGAGAGCAGGTAGCACAGCATAGAGTCCAGTCGAGTTTTGAATATCTTCAGAGAAGGAAGCTCCACGACCTCTCTGGGTAGCTCTGTCACCCTCACAGTAGAGAAGTTCTTCATACTCAGATGGAACTTTCTCATTTTCGGTTTGTTCCTGCTACACCTTGTTCTGGAGTCTGGCTCTGTGCTTTAGACACCTCCCTTCAGATACTGATAGACTGATGTGGTTCCCTCTCAGCTGTGTCTTCTTGAGGCTGAACAGGCCCAACTTCCTCAGCCTTTCCTGAGGCAGATGCTACAGATCCATCACCATCCTGTAGCCCTCTGTTAGATGCACTCCAATAGTTCCCTGTCTTGATGTAAGGAGCTGAGAACTGGACATAGTTTTCCAGGTGTGTCCCATCAGCACATAATAAGAGGCAGGATCACCTCCACTGACCTGCTGGCAAGACTTTCTAATGCACCCCACAATGCCATTTGCCTTCTTGGAAATAGAATCAGAGTGCAGGTTCATGGACAGGTTGTTGTATACGAGGGCCCCCCTGGTCCTTCTCCACAGAGATGCTTTCCAGAAGGTCAACTCCCAGTCTGTACTGATTTTTCTTCCCTGGGTGCAGGACCTGTGTTTCATTAAGTTCCTCTTTGCCCAGCGCTCCATCCCATCCAGGTCCTGCTGTTCAAGTCACAGGAAATGCTTTAAAAATATAAATCTGTATTGTTTTCACATTGTTAAATGATTTGCTTTGCTCCTAAAACATTGTTTAAAAAAAAAAAAA
>VXAU01005524.1:806541-974151 GCA_013399695.1 Formicarius rufipectus | reverse complement strand
TTTCCAGGATTTTAGGCATCACGGAAGCTGTTGAGAACCTCAGCCTTCTCAGAAAAGTTGTCATCTTTTTTCAGCTTTGCCATCACAGTGAACTACTGCATGATTTTTGGCACATCATAGGGCAATTAGATTTGATTCTTGCTTGTCAAGCTATGCTGCGATCTGAGGAATTGGTGCTCAGTAGTCAGATGTTTTTAAACACTAGAACTGGTCAGATGTTGTTCCTCAAAACTAATAACTAGTTCCAGCCAACTTGTAGTTATGTCTCTTATATAAGGAAGTGACTAGCTATGCATCCTGACTATACAGGAGAGTTGTGCCACCCTTTCCATACAGTCCTCAAACCTGGCTCTATGCCAGGCAAGAAAGCTGTCCTTGTAATACCTCTTACATTGGGTGAATTCCTATGTGGGGTGGGAAAGGTACCACATGTCTCTTTCCAGCCATCCCACAGTGACCAAATTTCTCCTCTGCCACTGTATTCTGACCAGACAATAGATGATAATAAATTACCAGGTTCAAGCCAACAAAAGGTCAGTGCTGAACAGCTCTAGCAAGTCTAGCACTATTTGCAGCAAAGCCCTGGTAGCTGTGAACGCTAAAAAAATCTTAAAGACTGAAATGTCTGTGTAATTTCTTTTATTTTTTTTAAGGAGAAGGCCAAGAGGGGAACTAATTGTTTTCTTCAACTGAGGGAGATTCTGAGGAAGACAGCCTTATACTCAGAGGTATGCAGCTGGGGAGCTGTGTGCAGGATACATGAGTTTTGGCAAGTATAGAGAAAAGTTCTGACAACATGGGCGGTCAGACTTTCAGCAAGCATCCAGAGATAATTTTTTTCTTTTATTCTGTCACAGGCTTGGTCTTACAATTTCATACATATCCTATGAATAGAATTCATACAAGTGTTTGGCTCCAGTGCTTTATTTTTTTAATTGACCAAATACATTGAAGAGAGGGGCAAGTCCATGGAAAGTAAAGGTAAGCTGTCTAACTCTACACAAGCAATTTTGGAAGCAGTCATCCAAAGGTGGAAAAGGAAAGAGTTTGGCTTTGTCCCTGCAGCAGACTAAAAATATTTTCTTGGTAGGGTAGTGTAGCTGAATGGTGGTTTCCCGTGCAGTAGGTAATTGAGTTGTTTGCACTTGAGGGAATGCAATTCCAGTCTTTAGCCCCTGCAATTCTGATGAATCTCATGGAGTTGCCTGGAAAGGAAGGGGAAAATTAAGAATGGACTGCAGGTACATCTAAAGACTGCTGCAGAAAAAATAAGCATAAATTCTTTTCCAAACTGCTAAAGGTACAAGAAAAAATTGAGTGGATGTTTTGAATGAGCCCTTGATAATATTCTGCTGTCACTGAGAAATACATGAGGCCAGTTCTTGGCCATGTGACAGCATATACCAAGGTCTATATTTGTCAGCAAACTTGATGAAAGTTGTGTTTAGTAAAGGATTTTGAGATAGTTGGAGAAAAAAACTGTGAACTTGAGCCTGAAGCTACTACGAGCCTCAGCAGCAAGTAAAAGCGAATACGACTTGCTGAAAGCTGCAGAGAAGAAAGCAGGAAAAACAGCATCCCAACCCCAGGTAGGATTGTACAACTACAAGGTGTTAAGGGATGAAACAAGTAAGTAGAAGAGGGATCAGATAGCTTAAATAGTTGTCAGCAGGCGACTTTGTCCTAGAAAGAGGTAAAAACTGAACCAGAAAGTCAGCTGAGGTCAGCTGTCTGAGAATGGAAAGATGAGGAAGGAAGCAAAGCAAAAATGTCTTTCCTCTCAAAAGGAATGAGAGAAGAGACCCCTCATGTTTCATCTGTAGTCTGGAAAACATATCCATCTTTTCTTCTGCTGGAACTACTTGTCATTTGGCTGACTCCTCGTTGTTTACCTGCTGAATATACTGAATGTTTTCCTAAGTCAAGGAAGGAGTAGAAGAAGGCATTACAGAGAAAAAAGATCTTTCTCTTGCAGACTTTTATGCTAGATGCTGCAAGCTCACAGCCCATCAGTAGACTGATGTGAAAACATTCTGTTTCAGATATCAGTCCTAGAATATAATGGAGTCAATGGATCACAGGGCTCAACCTGCTCATCCAAAGAAAGTTCTGTCTATCACGCCTAAGAAAACAGTGGACAAATCTGTTTCTTGGCCCTTCCCTTCTCCATGCCCAATATATCCAGGCATGGATATTTCCAAGCTGCAAAGAGAGACCACTACAGGTTGGAACTATGCCAACTTTCACCTCCCTGCAATTGGCTAATGTCTTCAGTGAGAAGTATATTGCAAATGGTGTGGTTGCATTGATGCAACAAGATGTAGAAACACGAGTTAACAGATTGCTGATCTGAAAGGACAGTGATCCCAATCTTCTGGCAAAGTGACTATGTGGTTAGATATTACCATTTTGAGAAAAAGAAAAAAGTTAATTCTATCACCTGGCTTGTGTAGTATGAGAAAGTCAGTGTTCTCCTCAGACACTCAGCTTGTATAGGGCCATGGGAGTGAGCCAGAGCAAGAGGCAGAAGGGCAGGGCAGCTGCCCAGAGTTCAGGCCTGTACATCCTGTGGCTAGATATGACCTATGTGTCAGATCAGAAGTCAGTGGGAGCAGCTGTTGAAGCATCCATCAAAGTGCCTGAGGAACAAAGGGTTTCCTACCTCCAGACACTCCTTTCTGGAGCATTGCATTTTGCCATCAATGCTTTCCCTGAATGAACCAGCCTGGGAATCAGGGGGTGCCTCAGGACACCATGTATGAGTGATGAGTGCTACCCTGCACTTAATTCTTGATTATCTCAGACTGCAGCTGCCTGTTGTCTCACTGGTCCTCCCACCACACCCCGCCCCTCCTCTCAGCTTCACTGGTATAGACATGCCGCTTTCATATGGATCTGCAAACACTATTTCTTCCTCCTGTCACAGGTCCTTGTCCTCGAAGGGGAAGTAACCAATGGTTGTCCAGCAGGGATACTCCTGTGCAGAAGACAGGCAAGAACTGTGCAGCCCCTGAGAATAAGCTGCGGGTAAAAAAAAAGCAAAATTACCACACTTTGTGTCCTATCAGAAACAGATATAGTGCATGGTGGGGTAAAAAAGGAAAATTAATAGTCTTGCCTTACTGTTTCCTTTATTGCCATCTGATTGCTGCATGTGGCCTCCCACATCAACGTGAGTGGCAATCAGCTGCAGAGCAGCAAGGACATGCGACAGCTGACCTACAGAAATAGTCCAACAAAATGGCTCTGTGGTCTGCCTGAGGTGCTGAAGGTACCACAAGCAGGTAGAGAAGCATGAGTGGGTGGTCACATGAGCTTGTCGTGGAGGCATCAGGAAGTCCAGCCCTGTCTTCAGTGGTGCAGCTGTCTGCTGTGAGATCTTCACTGCAATGCGACCCTTGGGCTGCCCTTTTTGGAAGGGAGCCTCAGACACCCTCCTGCTCCTGTGGAAATAGTCCACCCTTGAGAAACAGCCTTCTCCACTGGCATCACACCCTGTGACACCCCTTTGTATGTGTGCATGGTCCCCTTTGGAAACACATAGGATGCCCACCCTGATGCTGTGTGAGACAAGCTGTGCTCCTGTGTGCATGAGGGCAGATGGGACGCTGCCACCCACAGCTCTGTGTCTTGCCAGCACTGCTAGGTGTGCTGGGCAGGCACTTCATGCTCCTTGTGTGAGAAGCCCTGCTGGAGTAACCTGCGGTGCTCTGAGCACTTAACATTGGGCACAGAGGGCAGGAGTATTAGTCTCCAGGTTTTATTTCCCAGAGAAAACATTTGAGAACATAAGGAGCTTTTCTCATCATTTAAGTGTACAGTGTCTTGTGGTGATCTTCAAAAGATCACTACTTCCCACTCTGCAATACAACAACTTTGTGACATTTTTCCCCCTAAAAAACAAAACAAACAGTCCCAAAACAAACACCCACAAAACCAAACAAAAACCCTGCAAACTAACAAAAAAACCCAACCCAACTTGTTTGACTTCATCTGCTATATGATGAAAGCTTCCTACATGGTTCTCTGCTCTTGTGAGACCTCACTTGGAGTACAGCATCCAACTCTTGTTCCTCCAGTATAAGAAGGATATGGAACTGTTGGAGCAAGTCCAGAGGAGGGCTATGAAGTTGGTAAGAGAATTGGAGCATCTTCCCTACAAAGACAGGCTGGAAAAGTTGGGGCTGTTCATCCTGGAGAAGAGAAGTTGCATGCAGACCTCATGACAACCTTCCAGTATCTGAAAGGGGCCTATGGGGAAGCCAGAGAGCAACTCTTCATGAGGAACTGCAGCGACAGGACAAAGAGTAATGGGCACAAATTGAAAGGGGGGAAATTTAGGTTAGAGATTAGGAAGAAGGCTTTACTGTGGGGGGTGGTAAGATACTTGAACAGGTTGCCCAGGGAGGTTGTGGATGCTCCAAGGTCAGGTTTGATAAGGCCTTGAGCAACACGGTCTGGTGGGAGGTGTCCCTGCCCATGGCAGTGGTGGTTGAGACTAGATTGTTTTAAAGGTCAGTTCCTTAACATTCTATGATTCTGTGACTCTTAATGAAACTGAGATATATAGCATGGAGTGTACTAGTGGTATATTTAGCTTTCATGGAAGTGGACAAATTTCTCCGTTTTCCTGAAAGACACATTGCCTCTCACGGAATTGCTGTATAGCGATAGAGGATTACATCCTGCCTGCTACACTGAGACACAGATAAATGATCACCAGGTGCCACCAGAGCTGTAGTTTTCCTTTTACTTGCACTATTTTTTAAATGCAAAACAAGATACTGAAAGGTAAAGCCTTGAAAGGTAGGAGTAATAGAAGAAGAAGAAGAAAATCCCCAGCAAAACAGATCATCAGTTTTTAGAAAGAAAGAGGGAAAGAGCGAGAGAGGAGAAGGGCATCTCTGCTGCTACAAGACTGTAATTGAATTTTCTAATATGTTTACATGAATAAACATAAAACCTAACTTTTGTCTAAAATAAAAGGGTACAAATCGCCATTCACAAGTCTGGAGAGGAATCTAAAAACCCGACAGCTCAGAGTATGAGGAAAGGAAGAAGGGGTTGGTTCTGATCTAATGTACTAAATAACTGGCATTATGAGGCAAAACAGAACAAATTTAGGAGATGTCATGATTCAGGTTGCTTGGTAAATGGTAAGTGGAATGGTAATGGGTAATGATAATGCTTTCTTCTTAAAATCATGTGTGAAAGAATGAAGCCTCAGTTAGCACAAAGAGTGGATCCTGCTCCTGAAGAAGGCAGCTTCTGGATGTTATGGCTCCATGTTCTGTGATAGCAGTACATCCCGATTCTTGAAGTGAGTGCAGAACTATTATCTGCCCGAGTGTTTCTTGGATTTACATGGAATCATAATGTTTTAGAGCAGTTCAAAGGTTTACTATAGTCAGTTTTCATGCCGTATCCTTACCCTCAGATTTCTTTCTGATATCCTGGCAGATATAGGCTTAGAAATGATTAATTTGGCTCTTCTTCAGCTTTCCGGCTCTGCAGTCTGTGGTTGCATACATTGTCAATCACATGGGATTATATGGAGTAGAACTACCCCCATCAGCTTTGAGATAAGAAGTGTTTCAGGGCAGAAGAAATGCTCTTCCGTGGTCTTGCAACCTGGTTTATTGGGCCAAATGTTGTTCTGACTTCCCATATGCCATCTGACATCAGGTGCATTACATGGAGCAAGAGATAGGACAGAACTGGCTCCTTACCATCAGGAAGAGAAGCAATTAAGGCAAACAAGATCTAGCCCTTCCCTGGTTGGTCATACGCCTAATAAAGTACCAGAACAGTCCAATCAGGAATGTATTTGTAAGTCATGACTTTTTTTTTAGCTTGGGCATTTCATTTTGGTGGCATATTATTGCCTTGATAGTGCAATCTAAAGTATGCTACAGGTTTTGGAAGCTGGAGCTGTTCCTCCATTACAGGTTATTCCATCTGCCATATAAAAAGAAACACAGAGTTAGAGACATAGTTCATCTTAGTTGGTTTTGTAGGACTTCTATGTTATCCAGCAATCAGCATAGTTTATACCAATAGTACCCTGCCTAGAACTGTCAGCTGTGCAAAATAATTTTATGCGTAAGGCTGCTTGAAAAGAGTATTTCAGAGTTAGTAGGAATCTTCCTAGCTTGAATATGAATTACTTCTTCATGCAGTAATTAGTCAGAAATTTTCCAAATGGTAGTTAAAGTACTTTTGATATTTGAAGTTGTTTAATTTCTGTGAATTAAATTGAGATAAAATGTCTAGATAGCTCTAATAATTTCTAAACTGTATCAGTTGAGGAATATCCACACCATGGGCTGTTGGAATTTTGGTCCAGTGTGGAACAAAAGGAGAATTTGGATATGATGTCTGTGGAGTGGAGGCATCGAGTTTTGGCAGATATTCGATCAGACATTTGGGAGAGACCAGGAAAACCTTTTTGATTCCACCGTTCTGAGAGTCAAAGATATTGTCAGGCTGTCAAACTGGCTTTTATCCAACGCCCACTATAGCCTATGGATTTCAGTACTACACAGGCTGGGCCCACAGGAAAAGGAAAACAGGTTTGACCAAAATAGATTACTGCTAGGTACTACCACTACTGCTTGCTTCTAGGTAGTACCTGAGCTGAGCTAGAAATGGAATCAACCATTATTCCTCAAGTGTTCCTTCTAGGACTGTGTTAACTTTTCTTACCTTCTACTTCATGACCTGTAAGACAACACATAGGCCATGGTCTCTGTGTATGAAAAGATGTTTCTCTGCTGTTTTTCAGGGACAGCACATTACTTTCTGCTGTCCCCAGATACATGGGAACTTGTGCTGAATGTATTCTTAGTAGTTACTCATATACTACTTCTCGGGAATTTAAGTGGGTGGCTTTTTTGATAGTCAGTCATGTTGTCTTCAGCTTTGCCAGTGGAGCCAAATTTAGGAAACTTGTTCTGGACTTCTTACTCTACCATCTCAGCAAAGCCTCCTGCAGTTCTGTGAGAGTATTCAATAAGTATGTTTTTTATTTCAGATTGTAAAGCTAATTACTATTTCTGACCTTTCTTTGCAGCCATTCTCTCTTCCTCTTTTTTCTTCTCTTCCTCCAGAGCTTTCATTTTTGCATCATACTCATCAGCACGGGTTTTCCACTCATTTCGGTTGTTCAGCAACCCATCAAGCATAGGCTGAATTTCCTCATGGAAACGTGAAAATTCCTAACCAAAACACACCTGTTAGCACAACGCAGTGCAGAGGCAGTGCTTGTCCATTGTGCTGCAGGACATGCCCCGACACCTCACCTCCAGAGCTGGCTTATGCAGAGAAAGCATTAATGTCACAAAGAAGCACTTCAATGCCCCGTAGAGGGTCAGGTGTTGCCTCCTCTACTTGTCTGTCTCCCCATGAGTGATATTGCTGCACTGGGACTCACCCACCTGGGATTTGAGCCCCCATTGAGAAGGATGGGGTGTGCAAGGGCACACTTTGCTTACCTTATAGACAAACGTGCATACAAAGTCAATGAAACCCACTTGAAGCTTTGGAAGCTCAGCAGCTTTCCTTCGGTCCATCATGGGCTGTGGGAGGACACAAGTTCTCCATGACTTATGAAAACACTTAATTGAAAAACACACCTCTGTTTTCTCCCCTAAATTGCCTTGTTGTGTCAGCCTGGCAGTTCTGTCATACTGTTCATAGAGACTGTTCATCACTGCCCTCTTTCTTCACTGCAGAGGATCGAAGTGTACTCATTTCCTTTGCCATTTTAGTAGAAATTTTGGACAGCTGTTGGAGTGTCAGTGCATGGGGAGAAGGACAGAGAGTTTTTCCTGTGTGCCTCTCAAACAGATAGGGAAGGTTCGTTACAGGGCTGAAGAGGTTTTGAATTCTCTAAAACATAACTAAACATGAAATGATATTCCTATAAGAACTTGTTAATTACTAAATTATTTGTTTTGCCACTGTGGATAGAGGGGGTGTATGAAAGTCTGTTTAAATAAAACCCAAACTACACAGGTAGAGGCTGCATGAAGGAATGACTCCTGGATCTTTCAATGCCAAATTTAACTATTTGTTAGAAAAAATGCTAAGAATGCCCTTCCATTTACGAAATAATTTCTTGACTCTATGGAGTTTGTGTTTGCAGTATTGTTCTTTGTCAGAAACTCTGCTTTCTTCAGTGACTTATCTATTTAATTTTCCATTTTTTCTCTAAGGAATAAGCAAAAACTCTCCAGGAGGACTCTAGTCATTGATGGTTCACAGCCACTGAACTCATCTAACTATATGGAGAGCTGGACAAGAATCACTGGGCACTGTCAGAATGGTTCTTCACTGAGTGCACACTTTTCCAATAGGTTTTGACAGCCGTGGTGATTTCAGCCAGACTCACACCACTGTAACAGCAGCACTGTTTGTGGTAAGTCTCTGCTGAGACTTGCTGTCTGAACTGAACTGTGTGGCTCTTGTATAGTACGTACAATAGGCTGTTGCTGAAGGATGCTTATTTCTAAGTCTCCTTGCTCCCAGAACTCAGCTGCTACCAGAAGAGCTACCTATATTGGAAGGAAGGAAAAAGAAAAGTTAGCACCAACTTCGGCCTCCTATCTTGATGCCCTTCACTTCTCCACTGTGAAGCAAACCTGACTTCTAGCCCTTTTGTTTCTTCGTGTCCAACCCTAGCTCCACTCTTTCTCCTGGGTAAGGCAGCTGTAGCAACAGGACTGCATCTGTGCAATGACAGCCCAACAGTCTTATTGCACTGGATCTCATTAGTCCACTGCTCACCTATCAAGAAACATTTCCTCCCCTTGAAGATTTGCCCATGGCTGCCTGTTGTATTTGTTTTTGCTGTCCTTTCTTCATGCTGAAAGGGAAGGTAGGTTTTATTTCTTTTACCCTGCTTTGAATTTTATTTCTTTTTACTTAGTAATTGCCCAAGTACAACGTGTGTACAGGAAGGAACTCCAAAAAGAAGTCAAACAACTAAGCAAGCAGCAGGCATTGCTGTAATAAAACCAATGCGTATGTTATGTGCAAAAGACTTCATTGTAACCCAGAAATCTAAATAATTGGGGTTTTTATCTTATTTTTTCATAAACATGAATTTTGTACAGAACTCACCACTGCAATTTGAAAGATTGGTTAATCCATCAAAACTATAGTTATTCCTTTTGTTAATTCTGGTAGGAGACTGATCTTCTTGGTAGCTTAGGAATTGCATTACTTTGAGGTATAAACTACAGAAATCTAACAATATATCAAGCACCTGACCTTACTCTGGACTTCCCAAGGCTTTGTGATTGCTGACAAGTCACAGGCAGTCATCATCATGGCCCTAAAAACAGGAAATAATTTATTGTCTGCAGCCTGCACCCTATTTCTTGCAGGCTCAGGAATCTTATGACCCAATACTGTGTCAGGGATATAATACCTAGTCCCTGCTGAAGTGATAGATAAAGAAACATGTTACTGTAACAGCCTTTATTCTGACTGGGACACTTATCAAGGATTTCTCTCTTGATTAAAATGGGATTTTGATGGGGAGCTGCCTCCTTCTGGCATTAGGATGTTTGCCTCTTTGGTCATTGCTGGGTTGAACTTCTTGGCAATGGAGTAACACTTTTGGCACCCTCACGGCTGTGTAGCAGTCCAGTCTGCAGTGAGTTTGTAAGGGTACTTCACTGCCAGTGCAGAGCCTCCTGCAAAGCACCTCTCTGGTCACAACAACATCATTGTACAGCTCAGATTGTTTACCATTAGGAACAACAGCTAATGGATTGGATGTCTCTGTTTGTCGTCTACAGGCCACAGGGCAGCCTGGTAGGAATATATAGCCAGAAGGGATCCTGCATCTCCTTAGGACTATATGACTAGATTTATTTAATGAAGAACCACTTCAGGCTTTTCCCCCCTCTTTTTTCCTTGCTTCTCCAGAAGATCAAATTTGAGTAATGTATCACGTGTGCTGATTTTGCACTAGGTGAAGCACAAAGCATATCCTGGAGCTCTCACCAGGTGTTCACATCACTAACCTTTCCAGAGCTGATTACTCACATGACAACCTCTTTCTTTGTTGTCTCCAGAGACAGGTATTCAGTCCAAGCAGTCACACTATCATATGTCTTAGACTCATCAACAATTTTTTGAAACATGGTTCTCTTTCTTTGAGAGGAAAATAAAAGGGGTTGGGGAGGGGGAGAACAAAAGAAAAAGTCTATTAAACAAGGAAAAAAATATGTTGAGTAGAAGTTGAAAATCCTTTTGAATCATTTGAGTTCTCCCACCAGCTCTGAGATCAATATTAAAGGCAGCTTCCCAGAGCAACTGTCTCTGAAAAGGATTGCTCCATGGGTGGAAGGTTTTCGGAGCAAAGGATCACATTTGGCCTTTGTAAAGTGCCAGCTGCTTTCTGCCCTTCACACACTGTGTATGTGACTGACTTACTTGAAGTAGAGTGCCAGGTCTGTTGCTATGATGGCGATTTCCATCAGGTGAATCATGTGCTCGTGCTGTCTGCGGTTGAGGTTCTGACATATGTTCAGTGACTGGAAAGCAAAGGAAAGAGAGTTGCAAAATCCAAGCACTGTGTGTTATGAGTTCCTGGTTACCTCCCTTTCCCAAATGTTTTCCCTTTTTTTTTTTTTTTTTTCCCCCCCTTTTAGTAGCTTCGACTTGCTCCTGTGAGGTGCAAGGGTTGTGAGCCCCATACACCATATGTGCGTGGCAGGTTTCCCCTTTTGTTCACTGAACAGTCAGTATCCTGAAGCTTGTTACTCAGTGTGAACCCAGACCCCATCCTCTGATCCTGGAGCAGATTTGCCTGAAATAAAGAGTTAGCTGTGGGAAAGTGTCAGACTTGGCCCTGTTGGAGGGGCTTCAGGAGAGCAATCCTGCCTTTAATATATTGCTATGGGAATAATGATGTGGTTTCTGAAGAAACCAAGTCATGCATCTAGAAAGGCTATATGTTTTGGTCCTGGATGAGCATAGAGTACTTGGGGGCTGAGGCAGCTGCAGTTTCTCTGTATCCAAGCCGGAAAAAGGTCTTGTGCTGACAGCTCTGTTGTTACTGAAAAACTTCTCTAAAAGTAAATTATTCATGCCCTTACATTACAGTACATTACCAACCTCCTCAGAGAGTAAGAATTTTCCAAATTCCAAGTGATGTCTCTCTAAAATTGAGGATCCATGAAGTTTAGCTAAAGGATTTTGAGATCTGGTTGCATAAAAGAAAAATTAAAGATGTTAGTACTGCGTCTACAAATAAAAAGTAGTGTCTCATTTTATGTTTAACTTTTGTCACACATACAAGTTCAGGTCCTTTTAAAAGGCTTAAGAGTAGTACTTTTCAACGGCTAATGACTTCGGTCTAATAAAAGACTTTTGTGGCACTGCTTATAACTATTTGGACACTGTATGAAATAGTCTTCCAGCTACAAATTTCACCCCAAATGTTTAGGACTGCACTGTAATTACTCAGTTTGGTAAACTTGTTTAATTCCTGACTTAAATATAAGTTGATATCTAGTAATAGGAACAGGAAAACCTGCAATCCTTGGACACTTTCATAGATGAAAAACAAGGCCTTTTTGTATCAAAAATATGAGCCAATTTCACTTAACATTCTTCCAGAGCAACAGAAAACAGAAAGACGGTATTGCCATCAAACATTGCAGAAGACCTGTGATTCAACAATAGTTTAAGCAAGCAAGACAGTTTTGACTGTTTGTCACAGTCATGCTATTGTTCCTCTGTAGCTAATAGCTACCTACTGAGAACTGCACTCTCTAGGTGCTTTGTTTCTTTGGGTGGTGAGGCCAATCTACTCCATAGATACCTTCTGAAAAAAAGTAGTAATCTTATGACCAGGATGCTCCTGGTGGCATCTTGAGTCTCCTGTGGCACTCAGGCTACTGAGTGCCTTTACTATACTTGTTCCACTCTGTAATGGTAATGTAAGTTTGTCCTTAACCAAAAGAGGTTTGCTAGGAGGTAAGGAAAGCCTCAGAGAGCACAGAAATTTTTGGTTTCACCACTGGCCAAAGCATAAGCCCGAGTGCTGTAGTGAACTGAAACGCAAGGTAATTTGCAAAAGAAGTTTGTTGCCTTTATGTATTAAACAGAGCTGATCTGGAGTCCGCTGTCATCACAGCCCGATTCCACTCCCTGTGAGCGCAATAGGAACTGGTTTGGAATAGTAAGAAAGTACTTACTTCATTTGGTAAAGATTGTTGGTTCCTCTGTGATCAATGTCATGGCACAGAGCAGCAGTTACCATCGCAAGGGCTTCGAGGTCTGTGTAATAACGCTTCAGTTTGCCAGTCTGGAGGGAGAGAATTTACATGCTGTGTGTTAGCTTCTCTTACGGGAACAGGTACTGAGCTGTGACTGCTCTGTGACAGGGATCTCCTCACCAAAACAGTCCAGGAGCACTGAAAATACTTCTGAACCTAAACACAACACATGGCAGACTTGGGTTAAAATGGAAATCATTAGGAAAGCGAACATTTCAGCTAGGCATATGTGTACTGCGTATGTGCTTGATACACACCTGTAGTTGGCTACCTCCTGCTACATAAGCCTTGTGCCCCAGTGCTCACACAGATTGTCATAAGCATCCCTCCAGTCACTGGACACAAAGTACTATGTGAAGAGGCTCTGCATCTTTCTGGGAAATATGATGTCCAAGCTGAATTACCCAAAAGATTGACCGGGGTGGTAGACATAAGACTGCAACCAGATGTGTGGAACCATCCACACTGGTACCTGGCTGGTCAATCCCGGGTGTGGAGCAGCTGTCAGACACCTGTTTTATTTGTTGAGGTATCTGTTGCCCTAGGAGCCTATGAGAAATGGCACTTGCCATATTCACACTAGCAACAGACCTCCACCTGTGTCTGTCCTGCCTGGAAATAGAAATTATGAGGTTGCCTCTACCCCAGCCGGCTAACTTCCTGGGTCTTACTGTCAGATTCTCCTGAAAGAATGGAATTCCTGCAGTCTCTCTCCCCTGCTCTGTAGAAGAACTTAATCTGGAGTCTATTCAGCACCATACACATCTGTACCTAAGAGAACTAAAGCACTCTGTTCACTGGCCAGCACCAACCAAAGGTTTAAGTGTAATGGAGTGACTGTTACCTAAGGCAGATGGAGACCTCATGTATCAGGACCTATGCTAGGATTGACAAACTCTTTTCCTACATTAGGATTAAAAGGGAGCCCTGCACGTTTCCTAGGTGTGTTAACAAAACTATGCCACGGAATTAACTGGGATGGTGTTACCTTACCATCAGGAGGGTGAACATGGTCTGTGCAACATTGAAGCCGTGACGCCAATTGTGGTAAGTTATCTTTCGGTACCCTTTGCTGACAGAGTACACAAACCTTACCAGAACCTGCAAATGAGGAAGAGGATGTCAGTTTGAATGATGAAGCTGCTGCCTGTTGTGCTTGCAATAAAGATCATGCGCAGAAGTCATGGATGAGGTTCAGACCAGTTCTACAGAGGTGGCCCCAGAAAGGGATCAGAAGCTGTGGTATCATCAGGCTTCCCTTGTGGTGTTGTTAGAATAAAGCCTAGTGGAGAGCAAAAGGGGACACTAAAATATAGCTCTCTGAATTCTGATATTTTTTTAAAAACTTTTTTCCTCTTATTACAATATAGGACACTAAATAACAAACGAGTTTTTTCCCTCTTCATTCTACTTCTCCATGTATACTACATCTTCCAGCTTCGCAAGTTTTCTAATTAGAGAAAAAAATTAATTGTGGATGAGTATTCATTTCTTAAAATCTGAACTATGCAGAGTTGCAGCATAGACTGACTGCTTTTCACACCTGTACCAGGAGTTAGTGCTTGCAGAGTATTTTGAATACTTTTTGACATTGTCATACTACAACTAAGAAGCAGAGGTAATTTCCATTCACTTCCCTTCTAATTCCCAGCCTGCCTTTCCCGGGTGAAAACTCTTCCTGTAGTTACCTCCAAATCCCACTAGATGGAAGTAAACCTCACATGATGTGCTGAGAAATCTCTTGGGGAGCAATTTCACGATTCCTACAGGGGTTGGAACTGTGGGGAAAATCGTGAATTTGCACATCAGGGACTGTGGAGTCCTTTTCCCACAGAGTCACACCATTCTTGTCGACAGCAGCCAAGAAGTTGGTGCCAGCTTCACCAAATGAAGGCACATCCATGTTTGTAAGGGGATGAAAAACGAAGAGACCCACCAGTGTGGGTTTCAACATACCTTGACTGAAAGCTAAAGGGTGCATCCTGTAGCAAAGGAAACAGGTACACAGGCAGGCACTCCCTGAGTTGTGCCTGGAAACTGTTTTAACACTGCAGCTGTGAGGGGTGGTGATATTCCAAGTGCAAGCAACTTTTTGTGTCTGTACAGACCTCGTAACAAACCCACACCTGTGTCAGGCCATGCAGAGCAGAGAAGGCCAACTTTACACTGCAAACCCACATGTAGTGACCAGCAGCTTTCAGTGGTGGTTCCCTGTCCTCAAGGGGGCTTAGGGTGCATGCCCTCCTCTTTGCAAGTGCCCACGAACCCAGTCCTCTGGCTGCCCTCTGAGCTGTGCTGGGCACACAGAGAGGTCCCTGCCTGGAGACCTCAGCCACACAGTGACTGCTTTGGCCATCCAAGACAGGAGATCCTGGATTTTGCCAAATCCTACCTCCTGTGGGATCTGGAACTTTTTCACCACGCCGAGCTCGTAGTACATCTGAATGCCACACTTCACCAGCTCTAGCTCAGTGCAATCAAAATCAGAGAACCTGAATTCGTATATTTCGAACTTAGTGGGCCCTGGGAGTTCTTCTTTCTGTAAAAGAGGTGGGATGGTTTATTGCTGTGCTACTTATGTCATTCCTAGGCTTTGCTTAGTGAAAATTAATCAGTCTGATCCTGCTGGGAATTTTTCTTTTAGAATATAACACACAAGTAGACTGAAATGCAGCTTTCCATAATAATCCAGTTATTATGGGGGAAGAGAGTGGGAGTTTTTCATCAAGTGCAGGAAATACTGTTTGTTTTCTGTTAAGCACATGACTGTAGTTTGAAGAACCAAAAGAGGGGAAGACTTACAGCTCCCCTTAATTCCTCTGGAGAACTGAATGCGTGACAAGCCTAGGTGACTAACATGTTTCCAGATGGACTTTGCACCCCTTGAGATAAAGTGGCAGACAGCAGCAACTCCCCAGGAGCTGGGGAAGGCACTTTCTGTGACATTATAATGATAATCCCAAACTCATGCAGCAGAGGAAGGCAGGGTATGTTTTGCCTTCATCCCTCACCATGTAGCAGCATGCCAATGCTGGGAACTCGTCCCGCATCCACACAGGCAATATTTGTTTGATAAGACTGTTTATTCCAGCAGTGCATTGTTCTTACCAGAATGCTTGCCAACTCCTCTTCCTCACACTCACTTGGCTCCTTCCCCAGCTTTTCTCGTGTTGGCTGCAAAGAGCATGGGTGTGTTAAGCTGACAACTGAACTCTGCACTTTGTACTGGGTGGCTTTGGAGAAATCTAGGGCAGCTGTCATATGCAAATTGTGTTTCCTTCCTGGGCCTTCCTTGAATTTGTGCCCTTTTAACACATTCTTCCTGGTAGTGTTCTCCCTCTCCTTGAATGTATTTTGTGTTCCACCTCCGTGTAAATGTCCCCCTAGAGCCAGTGCCCAGCTGGGTCCTGTAACTTCACATCCTCTAAGGAGGTTTTGGGGAATAAATCAGTTTCTGTTCCACCCCTATAGCCCTGTCCCAAGTAGCATCTGTGTGAGCCCACCTCCAAGGCTGATTTTACTGAGGAAGTTAGAAAGGGCATAGTTGGGACCATGTGCTGAGGTGGAGGGTGGGCCACAGGGTCAGAGGAAAGTTCTACCACTGTGCAGTGACTAAAGCCCCAGGTGCTGCCTCCACATCAGGGTGGCTGGAAACATTTCTGTGAAATGGGAGACCTGTGTCTGTGCCACAAGTCATGGGCTAGGCCAGTACATTTGGATGTTGCAAGGCATTACCAGAATTTCCTGGATTTCATCTTTGTCACATTTCACGTGGTAGAGCACCATATCCTGAGCAATGTCCTTCCGGTTCTCCAGCTTGTTCATCTTATCATATGTGTCTGTGTTGAGTACAGACCAGCCCAGGAACTGTGTCAAGGACTTGGTGAGGGGAAAAGAAGGAAATGGTGAAGTAGGCAACACATGTTCCTCAGAGAGACAGAAATATAACGCTGAATGACATGTTTTTAGAGAAACACAATCTTCATTTTGGCCACCATTCTAGCAATGAGCAACCATGGGTTTGCTGCCAGCTGTGACTTATTCCTCAGCAGAGCAGCTCCCCAGCTGCTGAATCTGCCCAGGCCTTCAGAGCATCCACACTGTGGAGGCTCAAGGACCCTCTGTCCAGCTCAGCATACAGAAAACTATTTCTGTGTTGTTGCAAGGGCCTCTGTGCCTGTGGAAGGGCTGATGTTACAATGGTGAGAGCAGGTCAGTAATGCTAATATCAGGGGGAGAGCAAGGTGGTCTCATCACCTGTCACATGTATTTACTCACACACTGTTTACTTTCAACTTGTTTGCTTTATAGTGGCCAATTAAAACTGATTTTTTTTTCTATAGTCTTTTAGTTTGATAAGAACATTCCGGTTCAGGAAATGTTCTGATTGATATCAGATGCCAAGAGCTGAATGCTTACATTGCATTGAAACTAGCATAGGAGCATTTCTAAGCAGCAAGGTCCTTAATCACAGCTACTGATGGTAGGTTCAATAGCTGGCTTCCCTTTGTATCTTAGTTAGGTAGACAATTTTTTTGAGGTACTGGCCCAGTCAGTGAAAGCCAACTGTCACATATGTGAGCAAAGGTCAGAACACAACGTGGTTGTGTTGGCCCATAGTAGCTGCTCGTGGCCAAGTGCCCAATCCAAGAATGCTGAAACAAAACAATGTGAACACAGTTGGATTTCCAAGACAAACTGCCCCAGTATGTCAGATAGTTGCTTTCAAAACTTGCAAGCCAATGTATAACAGTTCTATAAGCAACAAATACATATTTAGCTGCAAAGCACTAGGGATGTTTTGCAGGTGTACAAGAAGCAGTAGTGACCTCTTCAACCATATGAATTACTTCCAGGCACAGCAAAGAACTATACCTCCATGAGGGTTTCATCCTGTTCATCAAATGGTTTCCCATCTTTTCTGTTATAAAATGTGACAACACCAACAATTTCTTCTCTTTTGTTCACTATTGGCATGGAGAGAACGTTTTTGATAGTCCATCCTGATTCATCTAGAGGACCTTCCTTGAAGCAACAGCAAGCAGAAAGACACCATGTACTTAATGTGTTTTCTAAAGACATCAGCACTCCCATTTTGCATTAAAACTACAGGCAAAAGGTGTATTGGTATGCCTAATACTGACTCTATATTATGTTTCTGAAGAAAAGTAGAATCCGTCACAGAACTGGAAGTTTTTACAATACCTGAAAGTTAAACATCTCATCTGCAGCAGCATTCATAATGTTGCAAATCTAGGAGATCACACAAATGAAAAAGTCTTACAATATGGACAATGAGAAGTTTAACTACTAAAGCAAAGAACTGAATTAATGAGAAAGCAGCATGATGAATCCTAGGTTAAGTACTTACAAATCCACTTTCAGCCACGTAGGCTGGCAGTCCAGTAACTAGGGCCCAGTGATCCGGGGTAGGGTTTCTGAATGAAAGAAAAACGTATAAGGGAAATTAAGGATGTATGTTTACTGAAGAATGATCGTGGAGCTGAAGTGTACCCAGCTGACTGCATAATTCAGGTTTACATATTTCACTCTCAGTTCCTAAACAATCCTGTTACTTTCAAAGGATCCACATGCACAAACAAAATTTTTTTCACTTAAGTAAATACTCCACCTTCAAGGATTCAATACAAAGCAACTCATAAAATACCACGATCTGCAGAGACTTAATAAAAAGTCATTTCTGAGAGCAGAGGCCATATTTCAGACCTTCAACACAGAGGAAGAATAAAGGAAGTTCCTGGCTAAGGATGTCGGCTGGCCTGAACTTTGAACACTGCTGTACCTAAGCTATAGGGGCCTTTCTTGCAGCACATACACGGATGCAAAGCAGTGTGACCAGAACTGGGCAAAACTCCTGTTACATGAGATTTGTCTAAGGTGCCCAAGGCACCTTAATTCAGTGGCATTAAGAGAGGACAGTTCTCAGAAAGAGGCATTCCTGGATGCCTCCTGCTGTCAGGAGGGGAGGAAAGACCAGAGCTAGCCTTAAGATGGGGTCAGCAACAGAAGAATTAGAGAGAAATAAGGAAGCAGGTGCCTCAACACAAGTGCATCCTGGGTGGGCTCACCCACTGACACAGAGAAGGCAGTGAGGAGAAGTGATGCCTCAGCCTGACAAGGGGGGTGGCAAAACTGCAAGTAGTAAAGACAGATGATTTCTGCATCTAAAAAGAATCACTGTTTGCAGTGAATTTTGGAGCCTGATTTGCAAGTCAGGAGGAAATCTTTATGCCACAGAAGAATTGAAGAAACAAATTCCCTTTTATCTCTCTTACTCAGTCTATTATTAGTCCTTTGCATTTCTCTTCATGGATAACTCTAAATCATGGGGAACATTGGTTTTGTCTACACTCTATGTCAGTACCTAGCTTATAGGAACTGGGTACTTACGGGATGACTTTAATTTCTTCTTTTCCATGTAATATATAATCAATGACCTTGTAAAAGATTATTTCCTACAAATTAAAAAAAAAATAAAAAGAGTGGTGTTACAATTAGTGGTGAGGCAATCCAGCCAGAGAGAAGAGAGATAAGGGAGTCTTGCTCTCACATACCCTGCCATCCGGTGTGCGAGGCCCTGAGTAGGGGGGTACTTCTCCCAACAAGACTGGCCACAGGTCAAAAAATTCCTGGTTTTAAAAATTAAAGAAGGATTTTTAGAGAAGTGCATTCTGTCTGCAGCCTCAATCATGCTGGGTTTGGCATCGTTTAAACAAGGCATCAAAAATAAGACTACTTCAATACCAGATAGGAGAATGATACTCAAATATCTAAATCAGGAAGTGTCAGGTGCATTATATAATCATATACTACTTGACCACAGGGTGCTGGTTTTTTCTGTGAACAGTGCTGGCTGTACTCGGAGCAAATAGCTAAGCCAATATTTTGTGTTCTTCATTCTCCAGAGTGTGCCTATAGGGCTGATCTACTACTTGCCGTATTGCTGAAATATTTTGTTTCCTTGTTTTTCTTAGGCTATATTATAACACTATTCAAAGTGTCTTTTGCACACTAATGATGTTTTATCATAGCCCTTCAGCAGACAGCATACTATAAGAGTTCTGTCGACAAAATCATCAGCCTGACTGAGGAATAAAGCAGGGTTCCACTGACACGGGTGCTGTGTAAGCCCTGCATAAAGCTTGCCAAAGCAGCCAAGAGTAAGGGCAAATCAGATAGCTTCTGCCAGCTTCTTTTCATGAAGCCAATTTCATCTAAAACCCTGGATATTGTGTATATGGATATGTCCTTGAGGAAGGTGGCTGCTTTGTTGCTGGGGTTTTCCACACGTATCTCACTATACTTCTGATGTCAACATACTTTATGAGGTTGTGTTTATGCTGCAGGCTTCGGCCAAGACTGCCCCAGTCAGACACATTTTCCCCTTATGTGTTGTTCCCCTTTGACAGTCCCATTCCAGTGACAAACTCATCCCTTTCCCTCTATTTTCATTAACCCTATCTCTTAATTTACACAATCAAAAATTGCTAACCGAAGTAGGAATTAAGACTTAAAGTTAGCCTGCACTTTGACTGCCTCACTAAAACTAATCTCCACACAACACCTCTCAGTGAACAGCAGCAATCAAAACTATGAACAACACACGTATAAACACTCACCTTCTGCTTCGTCATGTCCAGGAGACCTACAGAGTACCGGTCACAGTTCAGATATGCCCTCACTGTATAAAAAGCCTTATGGAACTGCCTCTCAATGTCCGTCAGCTCCTCAAAAACCTTATTTGCTGACCACAACAGCACCTGCAGTGCAAGATCAAAATGTAAGCACACTGCCTTCCCTTGAGAGATGGGATTCCCAAATGTTTTTTGAGTAACAGGGAAATGATTTGGGCTTTATACTACAGTTCCTGAAACGTGCAGGAAACCTATACAGAAAAATGCAAAAGCTTATTCACACTTATATCCACTAGAGAGGATGAGTCAGGTCATCATGGAGGGTCGTGTAGAAGTCCAACCTTTAAAATACAGCAGAAAAAGAGTAGTGGTGGCGGGTCAAGAGCTGTCCCCATTTATATTATAAACCCTTTAGTAAAATCTTGCATCCAAAACCAGCTAACTGCAAAAGTGTTGCAAATTCCAAAGATTGGTGTCTGAAATACCTACATCAATGCTTTCCTCAAAGCTGCTTTGTGTGCACATCAGCCTCTGACCCTTTTCTCTGTCCTGTGCCCCACAGATGTATCCTGAAGAAAGCTGTTGCTATTAGGCTCTTTTGTTTGTAAAAAAGGAGGCTATTCAAGTACTGCTGAAGAGACAGGGAGGGTCTTCTTGGGCCAAAAGGAGAAATATTCTCTGAAATGGTAAGGAAGCATCTACACAATTGCTTAGCTTAGCTAATACATGTATGCTTGTATCCAAATGTGTGTGCTTTGCTTCAGAAGCACTGAGAACTGCAGCCTGAAGTGAACTAGACCTGTGCTTTGCACAAGAAGTGTTATCTGGCCACCATCAGAAAAAGTGTGCCTCAACTCTTCACTGGGCACTAGTAGATGTTTTTGACAATCATGAGCTGCATCAGTCTCTTTTTTTTAATCCATGAACTGGGACAACTCTATGAAATCTGAGATATTCATTGTCAGCATCCCTCAGACAGGACAGTGGATGAAAATGAGCAACAATTTATTTTTTGGCACTTTACAGCATGCAATAAGCAATGCCAAAAGCCACCAACCCTGTAAGGAAGACTGAAAGAAAAGCTGAAAAATGTATAATTCATGGAATGATGTAAAGAAGTTGGTCGAAATGTATTATCGTATTTTATGGTACCCTAAAAAGACTCTTACGCAGTATCTGAGTATAAGCAGACTGAATTGTCTTTGCAACAAGCCATTTTACCCACAGTATTGCACAGTTCTTGCAGATGGGATTACCAATATTAAAATCCTAGACCACCTTTGAGAATATGATTTTCTCACTCTGTATTTCAGTACTTTTAATTCTAAAATGATGAACCATATTAACTCTCACAGACTGTAAGACCTAGGCAGCCAAAGGTCTGACAATAGAACTATTGGTGGAGCTATAGCAGTGTGTCCCACATCTCATTCGTGCTTTCCTCCCTTGCTGTGTAACCTGCTGATGCAGCAGTGATGTATGAACGCAGGAGTCCTGGGTTCGGTCCCAGACAAGCACACTGTGGAGGCATTAGGCCCTCCACCTCTTGAGTCCTCACTTTGCCTTCTATCCCATTTCTTACCCACATTTGTCCTACTCCTAAGCCTTCAACAGGAGTACATCTTTGCTAGTTTTTCTTTAGTTGAGCTACTCATCATTGCTGATGGCTGTACTGCCTGGCCATCATTCATGTTTCTGATAACTGAAAAAGTTTAGACAAAACATGTAAGATAATGAACTAGTAAGCGTTTAAGTGCTGTCCCAAGCTTCAAAATAAGCTTGTGTTCTGCATTTATTTTGCTGAGATAGGCCCTTATTCCCACTGGAGAATAGAGCATGGCTGCCGTGAAGCATTGATACAATTGCATGCACTCTTTAATGACAACTGGTTGCCTGCTGCAGAAAGTGATTGCAAGGATTTGCATCCATCCAAATAAATCTGAGACCCCTTTTGTAATCCAGGTCATAGAAAAGAATGGTGGCTGAATTATTTCCATTCTGAATACCCTAAATTTCTAGCCTGTGTTCATTTCTACTAATGGAGGCTAATACAAAAGGTGTATAACATTTTACTGGTTCTTAGAAGAAATTCAACAGGACTTTTTGATGAGCACATAGGGAAAAAATACCACATTCTTAAGTGTTTCAGGGCATCTTTCAGTGCTGCTGGCTGAAGTGGTTAAATGACCCAAGAATGTTTCACAGCCTCAAGTCAACAAAACATCTGGAGGTCGGTCCTGCTGAAACTGGTACCACTGTGCCAGGTCCTGCAGTTTTGTCAATAGCATCAGAAAGAGTAATGAAGAACTCTGGGGAAGGAGCAGTACCTGAAAGCATTTGAGGGCATTTTTCCCCCCTACTCTTCAGGCACAAATCTCTGAAACAGTTCAGTACACCTTTGAAATCAGAAGCAGGCATTCATTTGATTTTGAGGTACAGTCTGTTCTACATTTTCACTCTTACCTGACCTCTTCGAGTCTCACAATTGTGAAGATAACTCAAGTGATAAATTTTCAAATTCAAGGATGCAAAATTCAAGTATTTCAGGAAAAGCTGCAAAGACAAATTATGGGATTGATTTGAATGCAGTAGCAGCCTTATGTGTACTGTATTTCGTAACACTGATTTATAAGTGTCATGGTAATTTCCCTGGATAAATGCTTTGTTGTGCATTGGCATAAGATGAAGCTTATCCCACTGTGTCTTCCATGAAAGAATTATAAGATAAGCATCCTCATTTTAAGCCTCTTTTATTAGAAGGTGAGTCCCCTTGAGAGAAGCTCACACCACCAGAGCTTTACTAAAGCAGACATCCCCAGTGCAAAAGAGTCTATGTTACATAACACAAGTAACAACTCTTTGGTAGAAACTCAGCTTCTAACCACTTACTGTTTCATCAGAGCTGGTGAAGTGTGGGCCGTTCAGTTTGTTAATAGCCACAATGACAGCAACCAAATCTTTGCCATTCAAGATGGGTGTCGCAAGGATGTTTTTTGTAGTGTAGTCGGTGAGCTCATCAACAAATGGACTGAACTGGGCACACTGTTTAATAGAGAATTTACAAAAAAAGCATTTTCCGCAAAGTCAATAATTTTAAAACCAAGTTAAAGCACAGCCTCTCCAAGTAAGCTGCCTAAAGAAAGTTTTGCTTAAAAATTACTGAGGAAGAGAAATGAATTAGCAGAAAATTGGACAATCTAAAGACAATAAAGCTAGTATCAAGAGACAAACTCTGGCTTTGGACTGTGCACTTTTAACTTTCTGTGAAGACCTTGCAAATCATAAGCTTTAACATGTCAGGCTCTATCAGAACAAGGAAGCTTTCTACCAGTCTTTCTCAGATCAATGACATTCTTCATAGTACCTCCTTCATCCTGTCCTCCACCTTCTTGTTAGCATTGTGGAGTGACCACAGCCTGATATCATGCAGCACTGCATAGCCACAGTGTATAAACCAGTGCAGTCACTGGGAAGTTCACTTGCCCTCATTTTTCTGCAGCTTTTGCCTGGACCCTGAAGCTTATTGTCAGCTTACAGGATCCATGAAGCCATCGACTTCTTGTTTCTCTTGAAAATGTTCTCCCAGACATTCTATCACATTTTGCTGGGCCTTTGTGCATGGGATGGTACATGGTAGGGAAGGTATCCCAGTGGAGGATGCAGTTGGCACTAGTAGTGTGTGTTTCTTGGCAATCTTCCCCTGCACCTGGCAGCAACCCACCCCCTTCTATCCCAGGAGCATTTTGGTAGCAGTTGTCATGTGCAGACAGCTCTCCTATGGACTGGGCTGTCCAGGAAGTTGTCCAGGACGTTACCCAGGAAGGAATTTCCATTCAAACCACTGAGAGCATGCTAGGTCATCCTGTAGGGACAGCACAAAATGAATTGTCCAGGTCATCCTTAAATGAATATTACTTTTCCTTCCATGCCAAAAGAAAACAAAGGAGAGAAAGGATAATACATGGAAGGCAGATGACAGGTTATTTCACCTGCACAGTGTTCTATTGACACCAATGTCCCCTGCCAATAGGGAGTGCAGGGATCATCCTGCTGACCCAAGATCTTCTTCCTGCTCAGCTGAATAATTTGTCAGCCCTTCCATTTGGGTTAGAAAAAGCTACACAGTTCTGATCATACTCAAAAGGTTTCATCAGAAAGAATTATCACTCCCTAATGCACCTTCTCTTTGTGTCTGCTGATATTTCCAGATAAATGGGATAGACCAAGTACTTAGTCTCTGGGTCTCCTTCAAAGGGATGTCTGAAAGCACTAGAGTTGGAGTGCAGCACTTAGAGCACAGCACTGAAATCTTCCCATATTTTTAAAGAAATATCTGAAACCAGACAGCTTGAAAAAGTTTGTAACATTCTGATGCTTCCCACAACATCCCCCATTAAAAAAAAAAAAAAAAAAATTAAAAATTGCAGAACCAAATCAATGTCTCAGTATGTTCTGTGGAAGGCAAGGAGGGTTTTGCTGAAGGCTTTGGATATGCTTGTATTGAGCAACAAATGAATGGATCAACAGATGGTCTTTCTGTAGCTAGCAAACAGTAGATGGAGTAATCCCAAATGCCATATTTGGGTCATATGGATTTTAGTTTTATACCTATGATTAGAAAAAGTGGATTGTTATTGCTGCCATTCAGGTTTACATGATTTAGCCCAGAAGTGTGAGGAGTAAATGTTGTCATGTAAACATAAAAATAAAATATTAAAATCCTTCACATCTCTTCTGATATTGCAGTTTACAGTATTTGCTGGAAGAGGTTTTTCTGGTCAAAACTTGTCTCATGCTGCTTCTGGTGAAGATCACCCAAACACATGTTGCAGTTAAAGTGCTTGTTCTGAGGTCTGCTATCTCTGATAAAAGTATCTCTGAATTCCTTTGGCTGAAGTTCATCACACAGCCAACATTTTCAATTTTTTTTTTTTTTTTTTTTTTTTTGTGTGTGTGTGTCTGTGTCTGTGTGTGTGTCTGTGTCTGTGTCTGTGTGTGTGTCTGTGTCTGTGTGTGTGTCTGTGTGTGTGTCTGTGTCTGTGTCTGTGTGTCTGTGTGTGTAATTTAAGAACCCTCTCTGGACTCCTGTAAAGGATTTCTCTCTCATTTCAACTGTTTCGTGGAACATAAAATTTTGTAGAAAATTCCATGTGTGTTCAATGCAGATCTGACTACCTCACTCTCCTTTGCTTGATTAGATATTTTTGAGTTGATTCTTTTTTTAATTAGAGAGGCAAGGTCTAGCAGTGCACTTTTTTGTAGGCATAAATACCTACTGTAGTTAATGTGCTTAGCTTCACCTCATTCCATAAATGAAATTGAAAGAAACTTGAAGACTTCTTACTGATGCTTTTGTTTCCAGTGTACAACCATTACACCACAAGACCTTTGACCAAGTGCTGAGATGTGGTGCTACCTCTTGACCCCTTTGTGCTAGTAAACATGTGAGCCTGTCTTCTACCCAGTGAACGAATAAATGGCAAACGTACCTCATGGACATCCTTGATGTTCATGGTTTTCTTCGTCTGTGCAACATAACCCACAATGCCTATGTCCAGTGGATAGACAATCTCACAGTCTGGGGAGACCAGGCATTCCTCCAGAGTACTTCCCTCTTGAATGTTGAAAAGCCTTGTTGCCAGTTCAGGTGTGCCATTTCTCTGCCTGTACATGAAAAGACTACAGCGGTCAGCATGAATAAGGGACCTGATTCTTCTCAAGGTCTTGAAAACAACTTTCTCCATGTTGATGCTTTCTTGCATGTCTTGAATCAACTCAAAAAGTATTTCACTCTCATTGCTGTCCCAGGACTCTGTTTTTTGTTTCTTCTCAAAATACTGCTTGGCAAAAGCAGGGTTGCCATCAAGAAACTTCTCCACATCATCTTCACTAATGCTCATTGTGAATGCTATGGATCTTGTGGTAAGTGGTAGTTCAAAGACGTAGTCTATTCAAGCAGCAATCTAATTTCTCATGTAGTTCCTAGATTTTTGTAATAGAAGATCCTGCTTCTAGAATAACCCAGGGTGAGGTATCGCTGCAAAGAGAGCTTGTCACAAGGACGGTGTATTCCTTTATAGTGCTGAAGATGAGTCTGTGGGAGGACAGATCTTCTCAACCAGAGAGATTAGATGACCTCTACAAGAGCTTTGAGTCAACTTTCGTCTTAATCTAACTGCAAACAAACATTGAGTACTGACAATATCTGAAAACACTCTCCTTTCTCTTGATAAGCAGCACACTTACTGAAACAACTATATTGAGGCGGCAGCAACAGGGAAGAACTGCATCTCCTAACATGGAAATAAGCTCTTTAAAATCTAATTAAATTTATACTGCTTGGGCCTAATCCTTGGCTAACAAGGTGAGCATCTTATTATTTCTGCTCCCCCAGCTCCAAGCAGGAGTAGGAATTGCATCCTTCACAGAAGAACGGCCAGAACAAAGATAGTGAGGTAACACTGCTCTTTCAAGGACTTTCTCCATAATTTCATGGCACTTTAGTGACTCTTCTAAGGGCTGTTCTCTAAGGAAAACTCCAATCCTAAAGGGTTCAGTATAGGATTTGAACTGAATTTGCAGGGACTATAGCCTTCTCTTCTTGTTAGTAAGAACCAGGACAGGAAATTACACCTCTTAGTGGCATCCCTTTAGGAAGGGATCTGGAGAATTTTTGTTTGGGATTGGGGGATTGAAACACTCTGAGGAAACATGGGAAGCCCTGCAGACAAAACAAATAAAATAACCAAACACCAAACAGAACCCAAAAACCTCAGGAAGGCAGAAAAATTTCTCTCATTGCTGTAAGTGGAGAAAAGGTGACAATTATGGCTGTAAGGAACAGAAGTTGTTTCACATCAATGCAGCCACCATCATGTGCAAGCAGCAGGTGAGGGTGAGGGAGGCAAAATGCCTCAGAGGCCTTTACCATTCAGAGGAATTAAACAATAGAAACAGGAGTTTTCATTACTGGGGAACAAGGGTAAGCCCTATCCACCACATTGCTGGAATATAAACAAGGCTCACCTGCTCAAGGAGTAAGGGCTCAGGCTGCTCATCTCTTTAAGTGTTGTCACTACTGTGAGGAGTGGTTCAGTGCAGCCCAAATGTGAATGTGGAGGCCTGGGAGAAAGGTGGCTTGTTCTGGTACTTCTCATAGTAAGGATATTAAAACAGAATTACTGCTCAAGAAGACTTGAAGGAGCTGATGTGTGCCAGGGCTGCACACGCTGCCTCCAACAACCATGTACCCTCCAAAAGAGGGACAAGGACCTTCACAAAGCTAGCATGGTTGGTGACTGCTCCAGGTCTCCAGAATTGTGGTGGGTGAAACCTTTTTCTGAACAAGTAGGACTGTCCAAAGCACAGGACTTGGTGGCAATGGGGATTTTAAATTTTCAAACATGTGTAGGGATGGCAGTGTTTCAGGTTGTAGGCTGTTAAGTAAGGTTTCACACGTCACAGCAATTTTCTGTAGTGGAAGGAAAAGCAAGAGGAAATTTTCTTTGGTTTTAACTGGAAGCAAGGGAAAGAGCTAGCTGAAAAATGAAGGTGAAAGTCAGTTTAGGTAAGACCATGAAATGAAAGTTTCAAACTGGAAAAAACAGGCTATTTTGTACATTATATGTTCTTGTTGGTCTTAATGAAGAGAAAACCAAACAGAAAGCCTGTAATCATGCTGAAATTATTGAAGAGATATATATATAAATACTATGAAAAAGTAAAAATGGAATGTAAGAAAGGTGAAAATTGAACATGAGGTTACATTATGAACATAAAGGGCAAGGAACATTTTCTGTTTATCATGTAGGGAAGAGCAAGAATATCAAGCAAAGTATTGAAGAGCTGGAGTTTTTAGAGGGTTGTGTGAACTAACCTCTAAATTGTTAATGACTCTTTATGATAATTAATGGAGGATCCTCTGAGGTTTTGAAATCCTGGGAAATGGTAAATGTAATGATTTTTTCTTCAGCACAGAGAAAAAAACCCTAAACCTGGAGAATTTCACAGCAGACCATTTTAAATTTTGCTTCCAAGGAACAAACATGTTTCTGCCCATAAATAGAGGAGACAAGTAACAGCCAGTGATTTTTTTGAGAGCAAACTGTGTCACACATCATAATTTCTTCTATGCTGGAGTAAGAAGTCTGTGGACACAAAAAAAGTAGTGACTGTGAAAATTCTTGACTGATGAGGAAATGACACACAAGATCCTCTGTCTCTTAAGGTGAGGGCTTAGATAAAATAGTTAAAAGGTGACAGCAAATACATTTGAAAGACAAAGACTTGCTGTTAGCAGCTCACTAGTGAAATGTAGAACTTCTTGAGAAGGATTCTCTGTGGAGGCTGTCATAGATGTAGACCATCTCAGTATTTCCACTGACGAGTGGAAAAATATTAAGCCCGTGAGTGAGCCACAGTCAGGTGTCTGTGAATGTGTTTGAGCACCATCTTAAAACTAAGTTGCAGACAGCTGTGCTCAGGACTAAAGGACTAGAACTCACCAGGGGTGCATGGAAAGTCCTACTTATGCGGAGAACAGTCACCTCGTGAATTCATGGGGATGAGTCACTACCTGAGTTTAAGAGAGGCCACGCATGTATCAAGACTACCAGGCAGAAGGAGGTGTACATCCGATAGGATGAACCTTCTATTGCATAATAGATTATGCCAAGTTGTACAGAACACGTGTCTCACCTGGAATACAGTGGTAAAATTTGATCTCTGAGGAAAGACTGAGGTTTTTCATGTCTCTCTTTGAGTTGTCTCTTTTCTAAACAAAACAATCTCCAACTGTATAAAAGGCTACTGCTAAGAAAAAGGGATCAGGCTGTTCTCCATAACCTTGTAAGGACAATAGATTCTAGACATGCACTGCTCCAAAACAGTGGGGAGAAATTGCTTTCCCCCTATCTTAGATAGTCCTGGAAACAGAGATGCCATTCTTTTTCTCAGGGAACACTTCTAGTCAGAAGAGGGGCATGTGTAGTGACACCAGCCAGGTGGAACTGATACAGACAAACAACTTCTTGGAGCTGGAGGGAAACTCATTTTTCTGTACTGGGTCTTTAAAGAAAGTCTGGAGTGAAGCATAGCTCCTCTTACAATCAAGCATACTGTGGCCTGGCATATTTTTATGACCTATTCACCCTCCTTTTGCCAGGTAAGATTTGTGTAAGGGGAGTTTTGTGTAAGGGCAGTTTCCTGAGAACTCATAGCCACTTCTCAGAAATGTTTCTATGTCCAGGAATCAGACTATGTATAAAATGGGTATCACAGAACACAGCTATACAGTTAGAGGATGTAAGCAGGATGCCCTATGTCTGAACAGAAGTTCCTTTGGACTTGGTAACATATGGTGTTTTCCTGACATAAAAAGGTTTTGTGGATGCATTAAGGGATATGCAAATTGTTTTATATGCTTTTCAGTTGTGATTTGGGAGCTGAAAAACTGCAAAGGGGTGAACTATTCATATTGGATCGAAGTTAGCACTCTTTTGGAACCAAACCTTCCAGATATTCACACTTCGTTTGGCATGAAAAATTATGTTTCATTCAAGTTAAATGTTTTTGTTTCAAAACATTGGTAGAAAAAAACAAGCAGTCTTGAACAGTGATACTCCAGGCTCAAAATATGAAAGATCTGATCTCAGTTGCTGTTGCTGCATGCAGGGTTTGGAACTTAACAAGTTTTCCTCCTAAAAAGGGGAAGGAATGAAGGTTCTAAAGTACTGAACTTTCTAGCTGCAGAAGTAGAGAAACTGAGGCAAGATTTGTTAAGCCAAGGCAGGGCTTAACTGCAGTGCAATTGAAACCACGTGGGAGTGGCAGGTGGAAATCTAGGTCACCTTTGCAAATGGAGCCAGCAGTGCCAGAGCAACACCCTTGGGGAAGGGTGGTGGACTGTTGTATCCAGAATTTAAAGCATAGTGCAAAGGCTTCAGTGGTTCCTGAGGCATTCAGGGATACTCAAGTGGCATCCTGAAAGCCATTGCTGGCATAACAATGGTAACTGAAGTGGATACAGTCTAAGCTTGCAATAGGATAATGTTCTTTGAATGGACTTAGGCAGACAATGGAGGATTTTGAAGAAGGATGAGGCTCCTATTTTAGGAAACTTGCACTAGACTGTCACGCAGCATAATAATGTCTGAACACATGTGGCTGCACAAATTTGTTTTTAATAGCTTTAAACCTGAATTGCAAAGTTGGCATAAGATCTCTCCTTTGTGGGCTGTTGGTGGATGTCATTTAAACAGTGTTTCAAATGAAAACTTCAAATGTTTAAGCTGCCCTGAAGGTTTGGCTGGTAGCTGGAAAAATGAGCTGGAGTTTCTGAGAAGAAAATTCCTCTCTTCCTAACAACTCATACAACGTCTTTCCCTGGTTCTGAGGTTCACTGCTGAGAACTCTAGCCATGGAGTAAAATCATCTGGCTGACATGGTGCAAAACATACCTCCCAGGAGAAGCAGTACTGTTACGGCCATTTATGGGACTGTGTCCAAAGCAGGGGGTGCAGACACTAGATGCAAAGCAGAAAGAGAGAGGGTAAGTGCTGAGTATGTTAGGGCTGAAGATGCTTTATGCCTCTCCTTCACTGGAACATTGTTTTCATCTTGACCAAGAGGCTGTGGGGAGGGGAGCTGCAAGTGACTAATTTGTTTGGACACTATCCTTACAGGATACTGTATTGACAGCTATAAGCAAACCTTTCTGACCCACTCATCCGTCGGCATAACAAGATTGCAGATTATCTGATTTACCATGTAATATTCTCATGCCACCTGCTTGTATGCAGGAATAAACTTTCCTGCCTGGAGCTATGGGAGCCCAACAAGGATCTGAGCCATATCCATTGCACCTCCCTGGGCCAGGACCTTCTGCTCTCCAAAGTTTAGGTTGCTCCTCCATCTGCACATGGATTGTCTCTTGCCCCATGTAGAGATAGCTTGCAAAATCTTAGAGCTTTTACTCAGCGTCCTGCCCCTTTCCTTCCTCTCTGTGTCTGTCCAGGGACCTTAGATGGCATCACAGCATGACCCTGCCATCTGTGATCTTGACCCTTGCCCCAGACACTGCTGGGCCACTCTCCTGCCTGCAGTCCCAGCTGGTGCAGCCACCAGTGGGTGGGACACTGCACAGGCTCCCTATTGACACACGTGGTTGGATTGGTTGGAGCTGGAACAGGGGTAGATGGCACTTAGGCAAGTCTGGGCATGGTACCAAAATGAGGGAGCAGGGGACAAGGCTACCCTTCTTCAGGACCTCAGGGGCTGGAGGACCTTCTCTAGCCCAGCCTGGGCAAACACTAAGTCCTGCCCCTGGAGCTGGCAGGAGCCCAACAGAGATGCAGCGTGGCAACAGTGAGGACATGTGTCAGCTGTGTGAGCATAGCTGGAGACATGTACTTGTTTCAGTGCAATCTGTTGCACAGAAATACAGTAGCACAGCACAAGAGCATGGATTAGTGATGACTCTAGGCAGGCAGAAAGTGCAGCTTGAGTAGCTAGAGCTGTGTTTCCTTGCTGGAGGGACATCTGGTATCTGAGCTGTAGTAGGATTGATAAATATTTGTAATAAAGTGTAAGTCCCATGCACTACTATGTACAGGGGAAAATCTGTGCTGCTGCCAGTTTAGTTGCAAAGGGTGAGCAATATGCATGCATTTTGGCCTGAATATTGAGTCCATCTGGTCATGACAAAGGAACACCAGCCCTCACCTTATTAATGTAAGGAGAATTATCTTAAAATTTGCTTATTAATTTACATATTGCATTGGTGAATTGCAGGAATCAGTCAGAGATTTCCATCTGTATGGTCCTTGCAGAAAGGAGGTGGATTTCTGAAAGTGGTAGCCCTTCCCTGGCACTCAAGTTCACAGTTTGGGTTATGGCAAGTCTGATTATTACTTTTTTTGAGAGACATGAGGAAATGTATCTTTGCCATTCCAGAAGACTGGAAATACACCTAAACCTTCAGTAAGTCGTCACAGACCTGATGTGCTTCTTGACTTTATCCTTTTTGTATACATTGTAAATATGCACAAATTCTCTTAATTTTATGGTAAGATGACTCAGTTAAAAATATTACAGTACAGTAGCAGTGGCAATTTCTGCTTAAGTCTACACGAGTTTATTATGTTTCAATTGACAGATTGCATCCAAAGCTCTTAGCACAAATCACTGAATCTTGAATAAGGAGATTATCTCATTCATCAAATGTTCTGTGAAGCTCAAGAACAATAAAAGATCATTAAACCCTTCACAGAGTAAACCATGTGCAATCCTTGTGCAGCCATCTTTCCTAATACCTTGAGCATGGAATTAAGGAAAACACAATGACAGAACACAAGAAACTTTTAGAAAGAATACTAATAACAAAAAAGGTGCTCAGATGTAATCAGAAATAGATTTGCTCATGCAATATCTGAAAGAAGCAATGGAAAGAAGAAGCTCTAAGGAAAGATTTGCAGATGTCTGCAGAAGAGGACAGCATCCCAGATGAGTGAAGTGATTTGTGGGAAACACAATGGGAGGGGAAGAATAAGACAAAGAATGGGATTGTTTAGTAGAAAAGGTGAGCAGAAAAACTGACTCTAACTTCAAGAGTAATGAAAGAACAAAAGAGATGATAAGGTAATGGGGACCGGAAAAAAAGGGTTACTGCGTCCATAAGAAGCTGTGGAACGAGAAGGATATGAACAAGCATAGCCACCATGGGTAGGAACAAGTCAAGCCAAAAAATCACAAGAAGAGTCTGGGAGTGCCTGTGTAGTCCCAGTGCACACGGCAGTACAGTATAAAGAGAGGTGCAACATTGGCAGGTACAAGGATGCAGCAAAGAGGAAGCAAGTTCTCCTATTCCAGAGGCCAGCAGCAGGGTTGGTCATGCAGGAGTGGCCACAGCTCTCTGTGCTGGGTCTGCAGGCACAGAACTGCAGTGAGTTCTGCAGAGGTTTCAGTGATGCTGGGGCACACTGGCCTGTCTTCTTTCTCTCCTTGTGGTCAGAGAGATGATTAGTGCTCATTTCCTGCAGTAGAGGTTGCTGCAGGTGGCATTTTTAATAAGCATTGATAACTAGCACTTTGGGGCAACACTGCAATTTTCAGTGTTTCCAGATTATTGCTGAGCAGACATAGGCTTAGTCTTCAGGTCAGGTGTATTCCAGTTGTAAATTTACAGAGACGGTAATACTGTGGAATTCTGAGAGTTGACTGGAACCTCTGTGCTTCTCTGTAAAGTAAATAATTTTGCTATGGAGGCGATGAGAAGCATCCCATGGTGAAAACAGTGAAGTCTTCTATCTAGACAAGACTTACAATATCTGAGGTCCTGCAGCTTCAAAGATCAGCTGTTTAAAGCATCAAACACAATAAAAATCCTCCAAGAAAAAAAAAAAAATCATCTTTTATAGTTTAGAAACCCCCTCACAGTTCTTTTCTCTTTTCTGAAGCCATGTACTTATATCTGTTTCTCCTGCAGAAGAAGCAGAGATAGAAAGTTGAAATGCAGTTGTATGTGAAAGCCTTTGTCTATTCTCTAGCTCTGTGACTCACTAATCAGCCTTTTGTTCACAGCTTCCCTCCTCCTGGAAAGAAGAGAGGAGCTCTGACCTAAAAATTCCCTTCTTACACCTTCTGTTGCAGATGCAAACCATGTCCTCTAATGCCTACTAGGGCTGTGTGCCCAGCAATTGTCTTTTGACTGTGTGCACATACAGATTTCCTTGGCTTTTGTAATTTGTGCTTCTGGTTTTAGCTTTTAAATCCATCATTGGGGCTGGCATGGACATCCTGGCTTATCCATAACTACTCAAGCTCTGTGCCAGCAGTATCGCTTTTGTAAAGCACCCTGAGATGTATGCTGTGTAAGAACCTGTATATATCCCACTGGAGTAATCTGGTGTAATAATCTGGAGGCAGCATTTACTGTCTGCAACACAGAGACATATGGTCTCCTGTTATGTTATGCTTTACAACAAATTAGAGCCTTTAGATTTATTCCTGCATTTTTTGTTATGCTGCTTCTGTTGCATGAACAGAAAAGGAAACTGAATACTATATGCATGATTTATACCTCCAGAGATAGTCTTATACCATCTGTGCCTCTTGATTCTGGAAGGCATCCTGGGAATAACACCAGGGATTAAATTAACTCTGCTCTGTTACCTCACTGCAAAATGTGGGAGAGGGTACTGCTGCCTGAAGAGAACAATCTCCTTCCTCCTGCCTTCCTCTAGAAGAAGAATGGATTCAGGCCATAGATAAATTCCACAGCAATCTTCAAGTGTAAAGACCTCATCTCCAGAGATCAAAACTCCTTTCATGTTTGCAGATGCCACCCTCCTTGTCCACTTTGAAATGGCAGACTCTCCAGGCTTCTTGTGCTGAAAAGGCTGATCTCTGGCAGCTTGGTGTGAAAAAAGACAAATATTGTATCTTTAAACAACTGTTGCAAATAAAATGAATAAACCTGCCAATGTTTGCAAATGGATCTGTTCAGTAGTAATAAATATAAATATGTATGGGGATACAGCAACAGTATGCCTTATAGTACATACTAGAAAACAATAACCAAAATGTTCACCTTTCTACATGACGGCAAGTAAAAGGTCTCTTTTTGGTTAGGTAGCCTCAGGCCTCAGTGATCTTTTGGTAGAGATTAGCAGCAGGCCATTTGGGAAACTGTCACGCATTGGAGAGTGAAATCCAGCAGCTACTGATCCTGCTGTGACCGTCACCCAGGCAGCTGTGCAGAAAGTGGTAGACGGCACAAAACCACCCACTCTGACTCTGACCAGCAGGTCATTCTGTGTTAAAATCTCACTGCATCAGAGCTTTTAGGCAGTTCTACATTCACTCTGTTCTACCAAAGCAGCAAGATTATGAAGGGTTTGGGAGAGAAGCTGGTACTTAACTTTTCTGGCAAGCTCTTGCCAATGGCCCTGAGAAAATCATTCACTCCAGGCTAACTACTCATCATGGCAGAGAAGCTGAGGCTCCTTGACTCCTCTGTGCCTTGAGCAACCCTCTGTTTTTCCTGAGAACAGGGAAACATGTGTGTCTTTGTCTGAGATGCATGGGAGCATATGAATCCCTGCTCTGCCAATTGTCAGTCATATATTTAACAAGAATTATGCTATCATACTTCTGAAAAGAAAGATGTCTTTCAGTTCCTGGCATTTAAAGCTGTGAGGTATTTGAATGTTGCCTTGAAAGTCAAACAGCAGTGATTTATGATTCCTTTTCAGTTAAATGATATAACACACCCAAGAACCTCACCCTTGAACCACAGGGGAACAAACTTCAAACGATTTCCTCTTCACCTGTATTGCATTACTCTCTTCATTGGAAAAGCTCAGCACTTTCGAGCAGAAGTCACAGAAACTGAAAACCTCTGTGCCTACAGACTTCATGTGGTGTCCTATTATGGGGTAGCCTTACTTCTCCTGCCTCCCACCCTGAGGTGGGAGCAGACTGTCAGTGTCTCCTCAGTCCTTGGCAAATCTGGGACTGGAGTGTGTGTTCTCCAGCAATGCAGTCATGAGCATGTGACACCCCAGTAAAGTAGTCCAACAACCCCAGCAGGACAAATCAGACCTAAAGCCAGAGCATGAGGTCCTCACAACTTGTGGTGCAATAACCACCGCATTAGATGTCAATGAAGACTCAAATGCATGTCTGTGTGGTTGTTCTCCAGCACCTAGCAGAGAAGCCCACAACTTGATTGCCTGCAGAGCAGCAGGGAACTTAATGCCTCATGCAGAAGGTTATTTAGAGATCTCAGACTGTGCCATTGGCTGCTGAGCTAGCAGCACATGTTGGTAAATCTGAGGTGGCAGTGCAGTTGCAGTAATTCCCAGAGCAATTTATCCAGTGCTTATTCCAATAATAAGGCAAAAGGAGAGAGACCTGCTAGAGGCAGGAAATCCAAAACTGCTGCTGCCACATTTCAAGGATAGAGAAGAAGATAAGATGAATCATCTTGTCTGCATACCTCTTTTACTGCAAGTAATTAAAACTACCAGTTACCCGTGTCCAGTACACTGAATGGTCAGGCCACTTTTTCTATGTAAGAACAGCTGGTTTTGATGAACAGGTCTGGAACAGGCTCCTTAATGCCTTATTTGACAACTAGACCCTGTAGAGCACCTTTGTTTTTATAAAATCTGTTTTGTGTTACATCAAATTCAACAAGCCCCGCAGCACATTTCAATACTCTTATTCCTCTCTTTTTGTTTTATCTTTTCCTGTGCCCAGTACGAGTGACCATAATATTGTGAAAATGAAGGTTAGTTTGATTTTGTTTTGTCTTGCTCTAAACAGCAAATAACGCAGTGACAGATGTTATGCTCACCAACCAAAATCTTGTGCTGTGATTAGCTATTATTAGCATGCGTCTAATCCCCAGGGGATTAAATGGTCATCTAAGCATGGCTTCAGGTGTCACCTGTGTCTCACATGGACATAAACTAATCTGTTTTGTTAGAAACAGATGAAGTGATAAGTGTTTGGAAGCCTTCTAATTTACAGGAAACACTTCAGTTTGTTCTTTGTCCTATTCCCATGTTAGGGTGGAAAAGCATAGTTCTCTATCTAGCCATGAAATGCAGTTGAAGGAGTTAATTTTTATAAGACTCTTTCGGCATCCAAGCAGCCCCACTTACCAGCAGTTCATTCCTCTCTGAACTTGCCCAGATTGCCTTGGAAGACACACAGGTGGAGTACCAGGGAACATTAAGTCACCATACTGCATAAGAAATACTATTGCCATTGAAGTGTAAGTGGAAGCTGCACAGAAGCCAAATAAAAGTTTTCTCCACCATCAAGCAAAGACTGCCTTTCCCAGACAATGAGCAATGCTAAACAAACTGCTTGGAAAGCAACACAGTTCACACCAGCTACAGGGCAAGGCTGAGGACTTCTGTTAAGGAATTCCTGGGCAAGGGACAGTAAGTGATGTCTGCAGCAAGTCCAAAACATCCAGGAGGCTTTAGCCTTACTCTGAATGTCCAGATCATTGGGTCAGACCCCAAAGAGTCAGGACTTCCTGGGCTTACTCTCAGGAACTTACTTAGGAACTGTAGAGTTATTCCTAGTGGTTATGTCCAAGACTTCCCTGCACCTAGCAGCCTAGTGTTACTAGTGCTTGCAGCTCTCAGTTGAATGTCTGAAGTCTTAGGTATCCCAGGTGAGCCTGGGAGAAGGAGTACAGAGGCAGTGGGTAATTCCTTGGACACTTAAGAATGGTGGGCGTGGTTTGCTGCAAAAAAAAATTTTTTTTCTAGTAATTTCTGCCTTCTCATCCTTTTGTGCTTTATTGTGTTCCCATGAAAGTCTTCTAGGAAGAACATTTAGGGAAGAAGAGAGCTGTAGTATTTATGTAATTGGAAATGCTGACAAAATTACCTGAGAAGAATGTGAATAAAAATGTTACGGTGCACACGAGAACTGGAGACTCTGAGATTTTGATGTGAAAACATGAAGGCAAAAATCTCTATTTTGTCACCTTTCATTCCCTCCCCCCTATAGATAATGCATAATATTTTTCTACTTTTGCAAGGGTCACCTTAATTTGATAATGCAGGTATCAGAAGAGTTAATTATATATCTACTCCATGAGTGTTGTCAAACTCAGACACCTGCCTCTGCAGTTGAGTATGTTTAGTCCAAGTGTTTCTCTGGTTAATCCTCTGTGCTTATTTTCTTAAAATGTGTTAGAAGCAGAAAGACTTCAATGAGACAATGGTGTGGTACAATCAAATCAGCAGACTTATTAGCTTTCTGGACAGCTTTTCCATTATGTAAAAGCTGTGTTTGTATTACTATTGCAGTCAGACCCACCAGTGTGAGGATTAAAGTTGGTTTTTACATAATGGATTATCCAAGATTAAGTGTTTTATTCAGGCATCAGAGCAAAAATAACCAATTAGTGACTTTGCAGATTCCTTATTTAAAGGCAGCCCGAGGGCAATTGACACAAAACTCTCCTGCTACCTGCAGCCCAAAGACTGAAGCAGAGTAGTCTCAAGGATCTCCAGCATCTCTACCCCAACCAGGTAGGTCTCTCTTCAGCAGAGGTGGACCACATTAACATCTATTGCAGTAGGGAAGTTGTTATAGATAGATGTTCCTTGCATGGCAGCAGCCAGGAACAGAGTAGCTGCACGGATGTTTGGGTCTTGGGTTGGTAGCTCAGCCTGGATGCTGCTCACAAGTTTCAGGTAGCAGTTTTATTTTGGCATCAGGACAGGTATTCAGGGTCAAATACTTTGCAAGAATGTATCATGAAGATGTTATCTTCCCGAAGTCTGAGAAATATGCTGGAATATGGATAAGATGGGATACCCAAGGGCACCTAGTGGTTGTTTTGCAGTGACGGATCAAGACTCTAGCAAATTAATATTATTCATCATGTTTGTAGAAGGAATGGTCAGAGGGCAAGCAATACCAAGGTGTATTTTACACCCTTCAATGATTTACCAGAGGTCATCATATTTTCCTTTGTGTAAAACAAAATTCAGAACACTTCAATTTTTTTCTAATCTTGCCAACCTTATCCATAGTCTGGCTTGATATATAATGCAGGAATAACATGAACTGCAATACTACTACTGGCAAGTAAAATACTCTTGCAAAATAATTGTCACTGATGTTCAGTTTTGGCTGAATTTAGGCACCACAGTGACTCAGTAATTTCTCAGTATGGAAAGAAACTACTTTTAACATGATCAAAATGCACCTGTAGACACAGCACTCACTACCCTCATCTACTGCATGAACTAAAACTCTATGTTTACTTTTGTCTTGCAGAATGAAATACGCACAGTATGTTTTCCTGGCCTCGATCTTCTCCACTATTGAATATAGCCTAGGTCAGACCTGTGCAGTGGAGTCTTTCTCTGTGAAAGACAATTTTGATCCAAAAAGGGTAATTACAGTTACTTCAATAATGTATGTGAAGAAGCTTTACATACAAGCTATTTTTCCAGGTTATGTTAATCTAAAGGGGTTCTTCAGCAAAAAGCTAACTTCTTTCCTATATTGTCTCACAGATGCTGTTCCTGTAGTTTGCTTTTCTCAGTGCTGTGTAACCTTCTGAACATTATGGTAAAACAGACCCTGAAAATCAGGAATGTTATTCTATTAGATGTCATCTTCTGTTAGTTCAACACATGATAGAGATTTCAGCTTTGAACAGTCCCATGAATGAAATAATGTAGATCCACATCAGAGAGAAAGCTCAAACACCTGTCCTGGGGTACTTGCATCCACTATCAGTAAGTTTTGGGAGTCACAGCAAACTGAAATTTTAACTAGGTTGGTATCCTGAACACCAACTCTTATTTAAACAAATCATTTGTGCCTCTAAGAAGAAAATGAGGACTAACTTGGTGTTGGAAAGGTCCAAACTTGTGTGTCAGTACCTGTTTTAAGTAATGCTCAGCAATCACACTCCCATGGGCAGCTAGGATGTGGCGAGCACTTCCTCTATACAAGATAGGCTTTGCTGGACGCATGTCTGGGGAGAGCGTTGGGAACATCCCAGTGGGTAGAGTACTGGGAATGTCCCACTTTTAAAAAGACAAAGTTTTTGCTCAGGCTCCTGTATTTGGGAATTATGGACTTGTTCCAGGCTTAAGCACATAACTCACCAAACAGATCTCATTAACTTCAGTGGATAATCAAATTTAACACAGCTAGCTTATTCTTGTCTCAGTATTTCTACTAATAATGTTAACTTTTAAGGGTCTTCTTGTCTGTTAGTCACCCATTCAGATCTTGTTTTCATTTTACTGGATACTGTTTTACAGTTTCAGAGACACATTTTTTAATAGACATTTTCTTACCCTTAATCTCATTCAATTTCTCCCTGTTGTTACTTATCCCAAAACATCTTCTCCTTGTCACTGAGCATGTTGTCACCACTCTCTGCTTTGCTGGGCAGACCCCTTCCACTGTCCGAGTTCAACTGTACTCCCTGGCAGCCCTAGAGCGTGTCTCCAGCCAGCTTGCTAAGGTCTTTGTAGCTGCAATTTGGTATTGTTGATGGCATCTTCCAGGGAAGAGCAGGTGCCTGAACAGGAACAGGGAAGAACCAGCCTGACTCCCAGCAGACAACTTAGGAGGGGAAAAGCCTTCAATGTGGGGTCAGTGTGACAGGAATGTCTCATTTGACAACAAGTACATGCACACAGCAGTGCAGAGCTCCTTCTGGCACAGAGGCAAAGGTTCATTGGGAAGTGCTGCAGGACCTGTGTGCTGCATACCCACCCAGATTCAGACTTTCTCCACAGGCCAGAAAACAGGGAGTTAGAAAGGCACTATGATCACAGAATTGATTTTGTGCTGATCTGGCCATGGTGATTAATTCAGATATTCATACAATTTCATGTTAGTATGCAGGAAAATGGTATGCCCTGGCCAAGAAGGATCCAGAAGGCCTTTTCCTCCAGGACAACATCTCTGCTGAATACACTGTGGAGGAAGATGGCACAATGACAGCATCTTCCAAAGGCCGAGTGAAGCTTTTTGGGTGAGCTATGTTGACTTTTTAGCTATAGCTGCTGCCAAGAGGTTGAGGGGGACATGGATAGTGATCTATCCTGAGAAGAGCAGTGGGTTTTCTTCACCAGATAGGGAAGCCCGGCCATGGCACAATATTAGAAGCTAGGGGTTAGACACTTTTTAGTCCTGGGTTGCTTCTCTTCTTGGCTGAGGTTTGGGTCCATCACAAAACTACTGCATAAAGTTAATTATTAAGACAAAGCTTGCATGATGGAGTGGTTAAGCAAGCGAATCACAACAGGTGAAAGAGCTAAGTGAAGGCTGTGGGGCTGCAAGGACAGGATAGCTCTCATTTCACTGAGAGGTTCAGGTGAAGGAGAGGAGGGCAATTGAGCATTATTTTCACAGATCTCTTAGCACAGTGTTGAGCAGATTTCTGAGGAAAATACATGGTTAACTCTGAGATGCCATTACAATGCCTGAATGGACAGATGGCAAGAAGCTTAGAGTTTTGCCTGTTGGTCATAATTACTACAAGGAATTACTGCATGTAAAGGGATTAAACAGCTTTCTGAGTGCAGAAAAGAAAATCTGGGGCTTCCGGTAGGATAGGACTAGCAGGTGGCTATGAACCTTGTAACTCTTAACAGCACAGCACTCCAGGAGATTTTGGGAAGGGCCAAATAAACCTCTACAGACAGGCCACACAGTGCAAGTGGAAAGATTCCTAAAAGGACTCTTGAGAAACCAAGTGGGGTCTCCAGGCTGCTGGCAATTTTATTTCTGCAAAGGCAGGATAGAGGGGAAACAGAGCCTGAGCAAGGAAGGGAATGAAGATTTTTGCCTGATTTCTCAGCTCCAGGCAATGCCTGACAAACTATGCTAAACCATGGTTGCTACTAAAAGCAAACAGATCCCAACCACAAATGGGCATTGGAAGAAATGGGTACACAGCATTATCAAAGGTTTTGTGATGAGTTTTCACTAGTTTGGCAGAGTGGCTGTAATTACTACTGTGCTTGTAACAGACAGTCCTGTGCCAACAGTGCTAGGAAGCATTAGAGAGAGGAGAGCCAAGTCCCTGCCTCTGCCTGGGGGCACAATGATTGATCCCAAATGTGCCCAAATGCATGTCAGCTCACTCTGCAGTCTGCTAGCGGGGAGCCAAGAAACCATGTTCGTTGTTTTGCTTGGTGGCTGTCTGCTTGTACAGAAATGTAGAAAGCCTTCTGAACTGAAGAAGGGTCAGGGCACTGCCCCAGGCAGAGCAGAATAGTACAGCAGAGCTGGGAACCAGACAGCAGCAATGCCAGTGATGGGGGGATGCATGACTTAGTGTCCAATTTGCATTACTTAATGACAAACACTGACTTTGCAGTAAAAAAGGCCATGCCCATGCCTGAGGCAGTTGTGCCCAGGTCCTGAGTGAGGGACACCCATTTGAAGTTCACATGATGTCAGGTTTTACCTTGAATCTCATGGATCTCATTGCAGTTTCTGGGTGATCTGTGCTGACATGGCTGCCCAGTATACAGTACCTGACCCAACTACTCCAGCAAAAATGTACATGACCTACCAGGGACTGGCCAGCTACCTCTCCAGTGGTGGTAAGGGAACTTCTCCAGCCCTTTTATGGAGACCAATTGCTTATGACTGCTCAAATGTGTGTTTCAACATGTGCAGGAGAAACAGTTCAGCACAGGTTGCTCCAAGTGGAGGCAGAGCATCCTTTTTTTAGGGCGATGCTGTATCGAAGCAGTGCATCTTATCTCCACAGAAGGGACAGGATCCAGAAACTTCACAGAGACCCAACTTACACACCATATACACTAACAGGGAGGGTGCAGCTCACAGACATTGAGCCACACACACATTTTATACAGCAAGTGAGGCATTGAACATAGGGAAGCATAGTTCCTGGGCCCCACTGAGAGCATTATAAAAGTGCTGAGATACTGTACTCCTTGTACTCCTCATAGCTAATTGGAGGACACTTGTGGACCCACATTTGCATTCCAGCAGCAAGACTCTTCTCCTCAGACAGACACAGTTGGACTCAAAGAAATGGAGCTGTTAACTATTGCAGAAACTGCTTATGCTAAACCTCAGTCACGCACCCTGCAAACCTCATCCTTTATGCCTGAGTGTCTCACAGCTGTGGGACTCTAGACATGGAAGTTGGGGAGGACTTGGCCTTGTAATGCATAAGAAATAAATACACCCAGTACCGGAAGATAAGCCACACCAAAAATGAACTTAGTTGAGCAAGGCTGGAAAAGAGGAGGCATATTTTGCTGAGGCTTCCCGTATAGGAAATGTAATCTGTATGGCCAAAATTTAATCTATATGCTCTTGTCCCCACCATACTTGAGCGAGTAACATAGGGAGAATTTTTTGAAAACCTAGAAAATCCTAGTCCTCCTAATACTTCTAGCCTAAGAAACAGAAGTGAAAACGCACTGAGCATCATGGAAACAACATAATCTCAAGATTCCCTGTGCTTATTCCAGTTCTTCACTTCATGGTGTGGAGATAAACTGGATGCTGGAGGTTACATTAGATCCTTAGGGAAGCTATCTCTGCCGTTGTAGCAGTGAGATGCCTCCCTGTGGAAGAATCCTCTCCCTCACTCCCCACCCCGCACTCGTGCTCTGTGTTCCCCATTGTGACAAACACGTGTGTTCTGATGTTTTAGGGGACAACTACTGGGTGATTGACACTGACTATGATAACTATGCCATTACCTATGCCTGCCGCAGTCTGAAGGAGGATGGCTCCTGTGATGATGGCTACTCCCTGATCTTCTCACGCAATCCCCGTGGCCTCCCACCCGCCATCCAGCGCATTGTGCGCCAGAAGCAGGAAGAAATCTGCATGTCTGGCCAGTTCCAGCCCGTGCTTCAGTCAGGTACTTTGGGCTAATTAGCAAACTCACTGAGTTACAGAGTAGGTGATTGCATTTGCTGTTAATGCAACAGAACCTCAGCAAACTAAGTATGCTCTTAGCAACCTTCTTTTAATGTTAGATCTAATAAGAAAAAGCTACAAAGGGAAGTCCATGCAAGGGTGAGAGACTTTTGCAGGCTGGTTCTGCAGCCTTAAGATCACCCTTACAAGAATCCTATGTGTTAAAACTGGCACATTATCAAAAGATCAGGATATTTACTCTATTAGATAGCACAGGGATGGGTGTAACAACCCCGTGTTTCTGCACTTGGAAATGCTTTTCTCAGCCACTTGGTAACAGCATATTACCATAGGCCTTCCTCCAGGAAATAAGTTGCCCCCAGGAAGGAGCACCTCACTCTTCTTAGCTCCATCATGATTTGTGTCCTGAGTGGTCTGAATAGCAGGGAGAAGCAGTGTTTCTCTGTCTGCTGGCAGTGGGAGTCAACAGCTGTGTCACAAAACTGCAAACCGACCATATGCAAAGCTCATTTTGAGAATGTTTTCCTGAAGGTATGGGAACTGATCTAGCCCAAACTCTGTCCATGAGGTAGGCAGATAATTTTTTAGGTCTATGCTGGAAGCAGAAGCTCCTATTTGTTGGCAGTTAAGTGCCCACACCCTTCACACACTCACTGCCTTGCCTGCAGGTTGGCCAGGCCTGATGCCACAGTAACACATGTTCTGCTTGTGGGACAAAGAGTAGCAGCTAAAACCTGAACAGCATGTGTCAGTCAGTCGCCAACAAAGGAGCAGGTGACGGCACCATCCAAGGCATCCCTGCCCCGTACCCCTTTGTATTGCTCACAGTAGCAGAGCAATGTACTGTAGCTGTCTTGCAGTCTAGGTGTTCAGGAAAGCTGAAGCCCCAGTCCAGCTGGGAAAGACTGCCTGAGTGCTACGCCAATAGACACAGAGCCATGCAAACAGCAACTTTCACACCCCCATCCTAATCTTGTACTGTTATTCAGAAGTACGGTAGGAACATTGTAGCTATAGTTCCACTGAAGACCGAAAGGCTGTTAAAGCACTTTGCAAAGTTACTTAAAAGGACTAAAGTTTACTTTTTTTTTCTTTCCAGGAGCCTGCTAAAAGTACACTTCTGATTCTATCCTTAAGCACAGAAACCAGACCTCTTGGTCTTGAAGTTGCCACTCATCTAATAAGAAAAATAAAATCATAGGACTAGTGTGTTTTTCCTGAAAAACACATGAAAATATTGGGGGATCTGTAAACTGTGTGCAATACAATATTACCTGACGTGGCATTTATCAATAAATGTTTTTAAAAAACCCAAACTTTGGGACTGTTTTTTATTACCTGCAGTCATGTTGGGAGCAGAAGGAGTGGGGATGGTCACCAAGGAGAGGTGGGACAGCAGCCAAGGGTTTCCCAGCTTGGGTGGGGCAGAGTCGCTCCCCAGCAACAAGTAGGGGGAGCAGGGCAAGGATGGTGAGTGAGACAGTGCTGATCATCAGACAAAAACATGGTGAAGGGCAGGTCTGGGATTGACATGGGGCATCCAATCAGCAAGTGAGGGCAGCAATGCACAGACACGTGAGGAGCATCCAGCCAAAAACAGGACTGAAGAGCATATTTGAAGCAGAGCTAACTGCAGGAAGGCTCCCAAGGGGACAAGGGCCTGGGCTGAGCTGAAGAAGGTTTGAGAACTATGGGCAAAGGGTATGCAGGTAGAGGTTCCCACAAAGCAGTAAAAGCTTGTGGATGCCTGCAGGGCCCTGGCATATACAACATACCTCTTCTACCACCGTTGCTACTTAAATTCTGAAGCTAAAAAACCCTCTGGGACAACTCTGAGACGAAGATGACATTGTGATCCTTGCTGCCTGGTAATATCTTACAGTTACTTCTGGTGCATCTAAATACTCAAAAGTCTGCACAGAATATTTCTAGCTAGACCCTGGACCACAAAAGCAATAAAGCAGATGTTCCTTTCACCAACACTGGACATTACTTTAAATGAGCAGTTACTTTCATTTTTAATGGCATAAAGAGTAATTTACCCTGCACTGCCTTTATCGTCCAGCTTTCAATATCTGAGAGGTATCGAACCGAAAGATATAGAATGCACTAGTATGGCCAAGAATTTCATAGACAGAGAAAACAAAAAGAATAGTAACTAGAAAACTCCATGCAGAGAAAGGGTAACCCAAGTCACTGTTGCTGGCATGTACATCCCACTACCTTCAGTAAAATCACATTCACTTTGAGTATTTCCGGTTAATAAAACTACCAGTCTATAATGTCCCCAGCACTTTCCTGATCCCTGCAGTTTGTCAACACAAATTTTTATAAGCTATGCTTAACAAGTATAGAGGTTGTTGTTGTTGTTGTTGTTGTTGTTGTTGGCTGGACTTCGCCAACAAAGATTTTGGGATAAGCCTGTGCAATGGATTTTTTAGGTGAGGCACAGTGTGCGCAGAACTGGCCCCACTCCCTTTACTCCTGAGGTTCATTTTGCCACGGCCGAGCAGCTCGGACGGCGACAGCGAGTTCCTCCAGGGTTCAAACCAGCGTCCTCAGAGGAGGAGCTGGCTCCACAGGCGGGGGCCTACGCCACTCGGCCAACGCCTGCCGCCTCTCAAGTGTAACATCTCCATTAAGGAAAAAAACCAACAAGCAGAAAAGCAATAATGTCAGGTTGTTGAGCAATCCTGGGAGCCCACGTGGGTCAGAGCACCAGGGGAAGACCTCGCCTTATCCTCTCTCCCACCGAATGACACAAACATGGCACTGCAGCCACGCCTGCAACACAAGCTGGGGCAGTGAGCATAGAGGTAAGACCAAGCTGAACAGCCCCCACTCCTGCAGCTTTCAACAAGCATGTGGCACAAGGCTAATTTTGAGTAAAGACCTTCAGAGCACCTCACTATGGAACAGCTTCTGCAAGATGCTTGGACAATCTCATCTGCAGTAACTGATGATTTTCTTCTGTATGGTTGGAAGGAACATAGTAACCAAAGACTCTTCTTCAAAACAAGAGACATTATCCCAGGGATGTAGGCAAGTCTTTTAAGCTTGACTCTCCTGGGATTTCCAAGCAGTACTCATAAGGCTCTCAACCAGCTTCAAATAAAGGTGTTCCTTGCTCTTCAACTCCTGGGAAAGCTACCCTGACAGGGAAAAAGATGGTGACCTACCATCTTATGCCAAGGACAGAAACTGAGAAGCTGTAGCAGGCAATACTAACAAACCCCCACATAGATAGGAACTACTGAGTGTTGAAAAAATATCAGCCTTTTCAGCTGGACTAAGTGCAAGGTCAGTCTTGCACTCCTCTCCCATGAGGAAGTATTGCGGTGGAATCTGTGAACTTAGGACCTGTGTCACAACTGATTAGACAACGCTAACCCTCCGTTGAAGGAGTCTGGCCTTTGGCCACAACATTCAGACCAATACTAGCAGTCTTAGAGAAGTGGGATTTTTAATATCTGTGGTTATAATAATTATATGCAGATAGGAGTTCTATCAAGAAGAGATGACCTATATGCAGGGCCACGTGCATCCTGATGGTGCTTACTGTAGTCTGTCCCAATGAGTTAGGCAGTGAAATCCCTCCTCAGTCACATAAGGTGATCCCTCCAGGCTCATAGGAACATAGTGGCAATTCTGGATGAATTCACTACAGAGTTATACACACCCCAGGAATCTGACTTCTACTTGGGGGAACATGTTCCTATCAGGATCACAAGCAGGCCCTCATTGTATAATCCGGTGAATTAATAAACAGATGGGCGTTAACTCATATCCACTTCTTTCCAATAACTGCAGGAAATGTGAAAGATATGGTACGGTAGGACAGGCAGCCATGAGTGTATTTTGATATATTTACGATTTACATTTCTCTTAAAATTCCATTAAGTTCAACGTGAAACATTTAGGGTATATCTAGAGGCAGACAATCTTCTGCCTGCTGTTTGAGCTGGTTGATGAAAAGCAGTCTATTATTCCTGTTTTTTAAGTGTGTGTACAGGACCCAAGTAATCTTTGTCCTGCACAAACTTTCCACTAACAAGCAAAAAGAAAAAAATTGTTTATGAAGTAAAAGTACTGTTGTTTTGTCCTCAAAAAGTCCTTTAGTGTTGACAGAAAGACCACGACTGTGTAACAGCAGGAGGAATCCTGCAAGGATATTGTCCTTCACTCACCACTGAATCTTTTCCCAGCAAGGGCACTGCACAACCTGAGACGTGACCCTACGATACCATGTCGAGTTTTACCAGTTTTCCCTGGGCTGTGGTAACTGAGGCAGTCTGTGCACTTAGGTTTCTGCTTAAGCCTTGATTTTTTTTTTATGGTAAGGTTTCTTTCATGCTTCATTTTTACATCAGGTTGGAACATGTACCAATCAAGGTATTTCTTATACCTTGTATTGGTAGCAGTAGTGAACAGCTGTGTGGTACTTGGTTGCTGGCTGGAGTTAAACCATCACAATCCCTGAGAACAGTATTTACTTCCCAGATTTAGTTACTGACACATGAGTTCTAAGCAGTGTCTACAACACAATGATCAGATCCTGTTTTTACAGGGTTCCTGTGAAAGATTAAAAACTGTTTTTATTGGATAGCATAAAACATGGTAACAAAGACAGCATATACACAAATAGACAAAATAAAACAGTTGAAAGGTTCTTTCAGTTGCAAAATTGCTATACAGTTGCAAAACTGTTATATAGCTTCAGAAGCTTTTGTTTGAAGTGCAGGCATACAATCTCATCTTGCAGTTGCAGTTAGATACTCTTATTTGGATTTATGGCCAGCAAGTCATACTTGACTGCTCTGTGGTCTTGCTTTGGTTCTGATACCACAGAACTGCCTCCTACTCACACTTAGTGCTATGAACATCTGGCACTTCTGAAAACTCAGACTGTGATGGGGGGGCTGATCACTGCCTAGCAACAGGGGATATTAATTAAACATGCAATTTTGGAAGTGCTATCAGACAGTGTCAGCAACAGATGGTTACAGAGATCTCAAGTTTCCAGTATTAAATAGTGTTTTTCTGCAGACATTAAAGTACAAAAAAGACAAGAGCATTCCAAAACTTGTACACTGAAATACATTAAAGAAAAATCAAGTTATCTTCTCTCTGTAATTGTTTATACACATTCATTCCTTAAAGGAATGAGTTTATACCAAAGCAGCCAAGAAGATTCTTAGAAGAAATCTTCTATTTTTCATGGTTTGCACACCTACATATTTTCTTCTACATCCCTGAATAACAAAATCAATACTCTTCTCAGGAGATATGCTTCCTTTCTTTTTCAAACACCTGTAGCTGGTGCATAGTCCTTGGTTTGATAAAGACTGATATATTCTGATTGCCACTGTGGGAAAACTTTAAAGCAGAAGGCTACTTAAGTAGGACATCCCAACAGGTTAAACTGTCCTCTCAAGCTCCTGTATCTTCCCGTTTCAGACACACTAAAATCTCTCAAGACCCTATACTTAATATCTTTCTAAATAATTTTTTGTTGTTCTGCCTCATACTAGCAAAACAGTATGTCTTAACTGCTGTATTTTACTTAAATGTGTGTTCTGATTTTTCACTTTAGGAGCTGTTGCAACAACTTTAAAATATATTGGTACTATCTCAATCCAAGTAGAACTTCTCAGTACCTTCTTTGAAATTGAGAAGGTTATTTCAGTAGGTTATGTGGCCCTCTTCTGTTCTGCCTTATGGACAAAGAATTGGCATTAGGATATGACCAGTGCCCCTTATTCACACTTCAGTGAGGCAAGAAATAATTCATCTGAATTCTGTGACAAAATCAATCTTTTAAGGCTAGTTTTCAGTATAAGCACATAAACAAGTAATCAGAAGGTAAGAAGATACATGGCCACATCTCATATATACTGACTTTTTGTATATACTTCTTTTCTGTGCTGTAAAAGTGGGGGTATTTGAGGTAATTCAGCTCTGTCCTACTGTGCAAACTTGTTTTGGTTTTGCCTGAGACCTGAATGTTTCATCAAATATATAGTCTTTGTTGTTATGTTGGTGAGGTGACTGATGTCAGCAAAGAGAGCAGTAGGGGATTTGTTTGTGTGACAAAGTCACTCCTATGGAAAACACCCCATCTGTTTTCACTGGCATTATCCTTCTCTATACAAGCCTATTAAAGACACAACTCAAACTGTGCCAGTTGTGAAAAGGGGAGAGAAAAAATACACCCCTGCAATTTCAGGGAACTTTGCTGTTTACATAAAGTGTTTGGTGGCTGCAAGCACAGTCAGTGGTGTTCTGCAGCCTGTGATCTAGGGCTGTCACACACTTTTCCACGTGCTCTGCAGATCACAGAAGCTCAAACCGTTCTTGGTTAATTTTCTAAGTGTTGTGAGTAGCAGTCCTGCTACATTCAAGAATGCTCTCTTGTATGGTGAACACATAAAAGGCTCTAATGAGCTTCAGCTATCTCTTGGCCATCCAAAACTGAGTGGTCACTTACAATCTGAGGTGGCACATGCTGGGGGTGACCTTAGCTGTAAGAGCTGCAGGATGCCAGGCTAGGCAATAGCAATGGAGATGAAGAGGGACTTTAAGGATTAGAGTCTCCACCACAGAGAGGCTGCAGCTGACAGCCATCATGCAAACAGGTGACTTAGGTAAAAACAGAAAACAGAAGAGGCAGGGAAGTGGAGAGGCTAGGGCTTTCTGTGCCTTCTTCCCCTCTGAGGATAAGCCGCTACCCCTTCCTCTGCCTATGGGAAATAGCTCTGGTATCCAAGTAACAGTCACAAAATGCTGACAAAGCTGTGTGCAAACCTCTCTGTGAAACAGTTAAAACTTCATACACCTGAAGACATGGCAAGTGCTCTGAAATAACCCACTGTGAATAACCAGTAGGGAAGAAGGGATCCTTTACTTCATGCTTTGGATGTGTTTGGTTGCTGTGCACTCTTCCATCAAACCATTATGTCAAGACAGCCTGGCAGCTAAGGTAGGCAGTTTACTCACAAACAGGTCCTCCTGTGCCTCTGCTGCCATCCTCACCCACATAGTGAAGCAATGGTTCTGTTTCTGCTGCATTTTGTGACCTCTCTAAATCTTTTTTGTCCTGGCCATTAGCTCAGTGTAAAAAAGGGAATACTAAATATTTATTCCCACAATTCCCAGTTAACAAGCTGAATCCCAGTCCTATGTCAGCCTCTTACCAGTTGGGCTGTCACTTGTGGCTGTTTGATAATGTTGTCTTTTAGTGCTGGGAAGAGTTAATAGGGACAGCTGTTTCTAACTTGCATTCTTAATTTGCTTCACCAGGTCCTTTCCATACTCCCTCCTCAGCCTGGGAGGAGTTTATTTTTCTGGGGAGTTGTCCTTTGCTAGGAACATACACCACTCTTCAGAGTCACTTGAGAGCTTCAACATACTCCACGGGAGGAGAGGACGGGCCTGCCTTTCCCCAGTAGTCAATGGCACGCACTCTGTAAAAGCCGGAGACTGAGCTTCCTGCAAATGAAAAAGGTTAGAAATGTCACTGTGAAATGCTGACATCTGTGGTACCTGGAGGATGTGAAGCAGGTACTACTCCAGTAAAATGCAGGTGTGTGGAATGGGCTGGGGAGATCAGTTCTGCACCCTATGTAAATGTATCTGTGTGTCTTAACTAAAAATGATTATAGATTCCTCATGGTGAAGTACCAGCTTTTTTATCTTGTTGCATCAAGGACATGCTCTCTCCTCATTAGGATTTGCAAGTACAGCTACAGGACTACTTTACCAGCAGTCCATTTGGAAGAAGACTATGACATCTTCTGCAACACAGAACAAGCCCTTTCCTTTGTTTTTCTGACTTACTTTTCTGCCTGAATTGTGCCTTTCAAACAGGCTACGCAGGGACAGGTTCAACAAGGAAGTAGAACAAAAAGCATGCAGGCTGAATGAAACCCCTCTACTCAACTCAGGAAGCAGACCGCTTACTTTAAAGGTAGGTGAGTTGATGTTCTGTGGTTTGGCTGTTTTTCATCCTTGATTCAGTACAAATAACATAGTTTTCCCTAGCAGAGTCTTTGTTCCCACAAACAATATAAATTTGGGATTTCTTTAATTATTTTTGTGTGCTTTAGTATTTTTTTTCAAAAAGAAAAAGGATGCTAGAAGTAATGGGTGAGGAGAGAGTACCTAGCAATAAAGGCTGCTGAGACGTGGGATTTTTTGAGCAAACTTTTCTTTTTTTGTTGTTGTTTTTGAAACAAACAGTTAAAACTGGTATATAGTATTGAAGTATAACATAATAATGAATACTACTTTAAGAGATTTGCCTTAGCCATGATTTACAGCTTTTCCTTACCTATACAGGCTTTACATTGCAAAAATAGCTCTGAACTTTATTATGCACCTACTGCTCATGTCAAGATTTTCTTGGGTTAAGATGAGCTAGTGTTTCTGGTCAAAACATCTCTGAATTGCTCTTTATTATTATCACTATGCGGTGAGGTCTGTCTGTGTTACACACAACTCTCATCAGTGTTTATTATCAATACCTGTTAGACAGTCATGTTGCAAAATAGATCTCATTTGTTTAAAAAAAAAAAACACAACAAAAATATCCAAATAAAACAACACTATCGTATTTCATTTGAGTGTTTCATCTGGGTAGACTTCTACTGCATGTTGGCTGTACCTGAGAAGAAATGACCACATGTTCTGGGAGAAGCTTTTCTTTGTTGACAAAGATGAAATTCGCTGCCCTATAATGTGAAGCATTTACAACCTAAGCACCTCATCAGGGCTAAGCAAAGGAAAGCAGCAGAGAAAGCAGTCATTCCTTGTCTCGGTGTTCAGACAGCTAGGAAAGCTTTCTTACAGGATGACTTCTTCTGTTCTTACAGTGGAGCATCTCAGTAGCTTAAGATTGCCAAGATATAAGAGAAACGTGTGACCATGAAAGTGGAACGGTGACCTTGCCCTGAAGTGGGTCAGAACACAGTAAATGCAAGACAACCCACCCCTCCATGGAAAGGTGGGCATGACCTCCCCTTCTTTTGTGTGTTGATGCTATTCTTAGGCAGTCTAACATCTCAAGGCTCAGTGGCACACAACAAGTGTTACAAGGCAGTTTGTTCCTATGCCCCTACACCAAGAGCACTATACAGATTTTGGCAAAGGCATGGCCAGTACATGTGGGACTGAACCTCGGACTTGACTTGCTGTGAGTTTTAGTCTCAAAAGCACAACACTAAGCTGTGGTAAAGCAGATTTTTTGTTTGTTTGGTGGTGTTTTGTTTGGTTGGTTGGTGTGTTTTGTTTTGTTTTAATTTTAGCATGTTTCAACCCCAGCTACAAAAGGGGCTGCTTAGCCTCTCAGGGGCTTTCCCAGGTCTGCAGCTGGGTGACTTTGGCTTCTGTAAGAAGAAATTTATCCAGGGCAGTACTAATACTACTAATAATGTCCTCATGACTATTTGTCAATAAGTGTTTGTCCTTAACAATAAGGCTCTCACCAAGAACGTGGTCCTAAAAAAAGGGATATGCTCTTATTTGTGTTGGGAGTGTATGTTACCAGCCAATTATGTACCTTCAGTAGTTTAGTACTAAACAATGTTTCACACTTGCATTACTGGTAGTATCAATATGAAAGATGACCTAATATGCATATTCTTGCCATACCTGGACTATAGACAAAGAGAGTGAATATTGTGTCTTTAGCATTAATCCGCTGGTATGTTTTTCCGTCTGATGAGAATTCCACTTCATATGTCTTTATACACCTAAAAAAGAAAACCAGACAGCTCAGTAAATATAAGTGATACTGCACTGAGCAATCAAATATTAGTCTTGGGGCCATTTCAACAAGAAGGCCAAAACCAAGAAATAGTTGATTCATACCAAATGCAGGATGGCATGAAATGTCAGTATTACAAATAACCAGGGCTTCAACAGCCCACAGAAGAGCACCCAGGCTGACTCACTGCATTGGGTATGTGCAGCATCTTTCACTCCCAAACAGTGGATATCAAGGCTGAAGAGTCCAGGGAGACTGGCTTGGAAAGGAGCTAAGTCAGTGCTTCCTGAGGCAGTCTAGTTGTACACTGGATCACCTCTCACAGTTCACTTACAGAGAGTTCCCAGTCCAGTACAGCTTCCAGTTCACATCCCTTGCAGAGATGTGCAAGATCCCACCTAGGCATCTGCCAATAATGTAATTTTTACCATGGATTGTCCTGTCTGCTATGCTGAAGGCAAGTTCCTCAGATATGCCACTGAATGCTGGTGATCAACAGGAAGATTCCTTTAGCCAGGCAGAAAATTAGTCAGAGTTGCTCTCCATAGTTAGTGCATGCAGGTCCTACAGTTCGTTTTGTCGGACAAATGAACAGTAACATCTCTAAAGGAGCAATTATTCATTAATTTGTGAACTTGTTTCACTCTATAGGATTGGCAACAACTTAGGCAGTAATGCGTCAGTAACTCAGTTGTAACAATTTTATTTTAAAAGCTACTTACTTTGAATTTACACAGTCATCATCCCACAGCACAATCACCTGTCCCTTTGTGAGAGGGATCAAACGAACACCAGTCACCTGTCAAAAGACATGCTCTTGTAAGAAAACTGTACAAACCATTCAGCCAGGTCATATTTCTGTATTCATTCTTCCTTGCTAATTATTTGCTTTGCTTTTTCACCTGGTCTAAATGGAAAAAAGTCAAACTTCCTGGCTCTGTGGCTTTGAAGCCTATGTCTCCCACCCATCAACCTTGCTGAGGACCTTCAGAGGCTCTAGGCACCACGATGAACATGTGTGGAACTAAATAAGCAGATACAGTCATCTAATGTACGGCAGTCACAATTCCACTTAATCTTTAGTTATCAATTATTAACTGGAGAGGTTTTGTTAAGGCTGGTAGTATATCATGTGATTTTTAAAAAAGATACTGCACTTTTTAGGTCTGCATTATTATTTTCCCACCATCGATAAACTTTCATTTGTCTCAGTGATGGCTCCTATCACTTGCTGTGTAATGTTTTATCTTGAATTATACCTTGGAGAACCTTCTCATCAAAGGAAAGAATTGTCTTTTAATAAATAGTTGACTCAAATGTTAATCTGGCTCTCCCTAGTAAGATTTAAAGCAGGGATCAGTTTCTCTTTTGGTGACTGACAGTAGACTACAACACATACTTGACCTGGAGCAGATCTGGGTCTTGCACAGATGTGGACAAGAAAGACTGAGGGAATTGGAAAGTCTTGCTTCAGTGTCAGGATGCCACCTTCAGGAAATGGGAATGGGCCTGTTGCCAGTGGGTCCTGTGGAGACAAAGAGTAGTGTTGTGAACAATCTTTCATTACAGAACTCTAAGGCCAACTGTTAAATCAATGTAAAGTGGCTGTGTATTTACTTTGGGACTCTAAATTTCCAACAGAGTTGGTGTTGCTAAGTGGCTTACATCCGTCTAAATTCTTCAGGCTGGGAAACTTCTCTATCTCACCTGTTTTCCAGCTCTTCAGGAAACAGAGTGTTTGTCCATCTCACAAACTGGGTTGATAACAAATGCCCTTTAGGCACAATCAGTCACTTCTATTAGCCTTCCATGGATGTCTTTTAGGCCAGAGGTCTTTATAAACCATGCCCCTGGTTCTTCACAGTGTGCAGAGAAAGCTGTTGCTAGCTACAACAGCCACACAGCTGGTCTCTGAGGATGAGGTTTCACCCAACAAGACAAGAGCATCTAAAACCTTGCTGCTGCCCTTTTAAAGGAAGAGCTGATGACTCCTGTAGTATCCAACAAGCCTTACTGACAGTAATTTATGGTGACTGGGGAGAGAAAACAGTACTGTATACCAAATGCAGAAGGCAACTACTGTCTGTGGGTCCTGAAGGGGATAAGGGTGGTTTCCTTTACTTAAACCAGTGGGTCTGCATGCATGGGGAACCATGGGAGAGGGAGCTGAAGTTACAGCCTGCTTACATATTCTCACACACAGTAAGTAATCTCCACATGGCTTTCATCCTTAAGGAGGAGTTCTCAGAGAGGATTTACTCCTTCGTTATCTCCACAGGGGATTCAGAGCTAGTGAGAAAGAGGGGAAATTTCACTTTCTATTATTGAAGGGGTCCATTTCAACTCTTCAATGCAGCAATTTCACCCTTCCGTAATATACACAGGGCCATGTGACTTATCTGGGGAGACAGAAGAGAAAGGGTCTCAAAGCTCACTGGAGCTTCAGGGAGAAAGTGGAACTTCCCCAGGAGCAACTGTGCCTCCTTAGTTTATGGGTAGACCAGTAGCAAAGAAGTTGGTCCTCTACATGTAGTCTTTTGTATAACATAAACACAAAGGTATCAGCTGTGATCAGCTACTTGCTCTGCATGATTGAAAGCGCATTTTTGTGTGTATATGATAAGTGTATGGCTGTTGGCTAAGAAAATTTTAAATACCTGGACTGATTTCTTGTCTTGTCCACAAGCACTTCACCCATGCAACACTTCAAGCCAAAATACAGTCATACCTCAGCATCTCTTATTTGCTGGAACTGTTCTGGAGAAGGAAAGTCAGGGCTTCCTATGTTTTTCCACTTCAGGTAGGGATTGGTTTGGTTGTTATCCAGATAATATGTCACATACACCAGCTCTTTAGGAACACAAGTGAAAGAAAGCAAACTTTTTAGTTGGATTTAAAGATTAACAAGAATAAATCAAGCAGAGGGACTGTAAGTCTACCTTTTCAAAAGTGAACCCAGCACTTCGAAGCCTTGCAGCCACTGGAAAGTCCCATAGTTAGCACTCTTAAAAGGCTCTACAGTTTACATTTGTCAAGTTCAAACTTCAAGCAATTACTTCCATAACCAGAACCGAAATCCTTTTTCATACAGCTGCTGCACATATCTTTTGGGCAACTTTATCTGCTGTGTAATCATATGGTCATGTTGGCTGTCTTGGAGTCATCTCATTAAGGGAATTGTTCCATGGCAATACCCAGATTAATAGCTTTCCAGAAAGGTAGCACTTGGTAACTGCCATCAAAGTCAGGGTCAAAGTGCAGGCATTAGGAAAGAACTTTTCCTAGAACACCATAATACCTCAGAAAACCTAGGAGGCTTCAAAAGATGACAGAGACAGTTAGCAAATACAACTCACTCTTGCAATGAAAGGCAGCTAAGCAGATGTGTTTCAGCAGAATGTTCTATCCTAAAGGTCAATTATGTGAGCTGCCCACATGATATTTGTTTACCTCTGAGACTGGGGAAGTGGGTGGCATTCACGGTGACAGTGCTGATGTTGGATGCAGTCCTGTTATCCTCACTTGAATACATCATCAGAGTAGCTTGCCAGCTGTCTGAGGGTTGCATCTTACTTGGGGTGTGCACAGATGCCAGTACACCAATCGGGCTGCTTTGAGTGCTTTCAGCTCCACTGCTCTTCACTTCTGCAAAGATCTGCTTTTCTCCTTTAAAAAAACGTGACAACTCTGTAAGCATCACTATTACTTCCGATACAGAAAGGGTCAAAGCACACAGCATAGGCTTATTTTGCCAATTACAGGATTTAGTCAGGGTTATTTGTCAACAGCAGAGTATGCACATACTATGGAAATTCTTATGCTTAGCAGTTCAGCTAGCAACACACAAATAAGTGACAGTGAACTACCTTCTTCCTTTAGCATGTTACATGAGTCTTTTGGCTGTGTTGATGGGAAGTATCCCTTGCTTTACAAGAGGGTATTACCAGTCAGTCAAAAGAAAGGAGTGGTTGGCACATAGAGAGTGTAAACAAAGCAGTAAGTTAAATCAAATGGATAACAGACTGTCAGGAATATTTTGGAGGCATTAATTTCTCTGAGAAAATTAAGTTTCATTTTCTTAACACAGCTGGTGAACAGAGGGTAGGAGAAATTCTGCTTTTTTGGATTGGTGAGATAGTTGGAACAACCTCTCTTGGGCAGGAAGCTTCTAGGTAGGGTGTGCTTTTTAATCAGGGGTTACTATACCTAGCAGTGCCAGCAAGCCCATGACAGTCAGCACTGGTTTCCGCACCATCTGAACATGAGGTGGCTTTGTATTGTTCATCTGAAAACGTGCTGTCAGAGTCCGCTGTGTGAAGTAATGGGGGTAGTAGCTCAAGAAGGCATTGTCATTACTCAGCAATGTGTAGTTGATGGTGTTGTTTGCTTTGGAAATGAGCAGGTTTTGGTGCTGGACGATTACCTGCAAAGTCAGAAAGAAAATGGGCCTTCACCCTGGAGAAAATCCAAGAATGTGTCTATTTTTTTTAAAAATCTTTACAGCATACTGAAAGAACTGTCACTCTGCCTCTTAGAAAAGTTTGAAGGACAAAACTGTTCATTACAACCATTGGGGAAACTGTGCTTTAGGTGATATATTAATCACTGTAAAGTCTGAAGTATCTACATAGTTTTACCAGTAATAAGTCTCCAAAATAACTATTACTAGTACTCTGCATAAATAACTAACACATTTCTTTGTCTACTGCACTACAAAAAATGCTCCTCTGTCTTGAATATTTAATTAGTAATCTGGATTTACCATCTGAATTAAATCTAAGTGGTTCTCCAAATCTGAAATTACTTTGTACTCACTGTACCAATGTTTGGGAGCTGGTTCTCAAATCAGTTTCTCAATGAGTCATTTCTCCCACTTGGTGCTAACCTGGAATTAGTTCTCATGTTATTTTACTGGTTGCTGTTCTGCTTTCTTGCAAAATGTCATTCCCAAGCTCTCTGTTTTCCAGATTGTGCCTGTCTATTAGAGTCAAACAGAACTTCAGAAGTTTGACAACTGAACAGTCTCATAATTGTGTCCATGAAGGAACATAGGGCTTCAGCTTCTGTGCACCCAAGTGTTAACTTTCCATTGGGTGTGTCTTTTTTTTTTCTCCCTTCAAATCACCATGTCACTACAAATACTGATGTTCTCACAAACTCTCTGCAATGCAGTTGGTAACTTGTTGCCTCAGAGAAGACTGGTTGTGTACGCAGCCTGAAGGAACCAGGAGCCTTTGTCTCCACTGGAGCAGCGGATAAGACATATTTTTTTTGGGGGTGACATATGTGCCCCTGTGTTTGGGAATTACTACTTTGCATAGAGGCACTTGGACTCTATATGCTGTATAAGGTACTGGCTCACTAAGCACCAAGCCTGCAGAGGAAACTATTGCTATGCAGGGGAAAAGTTGAGCTTGCTCTGGCCAGGCTACAATTACTGCAGATGCAGGAATGTCAAGCATTCTCTTCCCTTTCTGTTTTTCTAATCAACATCAGTAATTACTAGCAGCAATTCATAAGACCTACATGTACAGTCATTATCCAAAACCAAAGAATGGGCTTATGTTGAGAACTTAAGGGACTTCTTAATTATATTGATGTATCTTGATGAGATAAACTTGTGAAGGAGCTGGGAAATAATGTCTCACATATAAGGTGACAGCTAGGAGTAGTGAGATCAGAGCAGCAGTATTAGATGATGGAGACAGTATGTTTGGGTGCAGTATCATCAGGTGGATCTACCTGGGCAACTGTACACAGTATCCCACATGTTCTCCAACTCAGTTCTCTAGCATTTCTCAGACTGGTTGTTTGGGGTTCTTTTTTTAAGGAAAGATGAAGAAAAGTAATACAAATTAAATCAAGCTACTAAAAACAAACTATTCAGGGAAACCTCAACTGTATCAGCAGGAAGCTCTCCTCTTTTAGGATCTAATAGTTTGAGTAACTGTTTAAAAATTAACTGTAAGTCTTCTTTGGTTACTGCACTAACACATCAGGAAACATTACTGTGACAAGCCTGCTAGTGAACTGGTACCTTTACAACCATAGCTGCATATGTCACATCTGCTCGCCACAGTTGTGGAATGGACCATCCAACCATTGGATCTGCTTCATCGTTATATATGGCAACAGAAGAAAAATTTGGAAACAACTTCTGAATTTGTTGAACTGCTTCTACTTCTTGTTGCAAGATGTAGAGAGAACTCCCACCTCCCTGCAACAATATTTCATATCTGCTTAGTGAAAGTGAGCAAGCAGTAGTAAACATACACACATAACTTACAGACAAAAATACACTCTGAAAACATGTTCCTGTGTCCCTGAGGAACTGCAGACCAGACAATATCAGTATTTTTACCTCATCCACTACAACATATGCTGTTTGTATGACCTTCTCCTAGAATATAAAATGTCAAAGAAGTAGAGGAGTCATTTCCTCCTGGGCATTAGGCAAAGACAGATTTGCTTTGAGTGAAGTCTTGTAACTGAACATCTTGAAAATTTCGTAAAAGTAGGTAAGTCATGCTTTCTGCTATAGGCTGGACACTCATCTTCATCATCATTAACTTCACAAATCGAACTGGTTGAAAAACTGGCTTCAAACCAAAATCTTGGACTGACCTTCTTATGGAGAGAGATGTAGTCCAGCCTTACACCAGTCTCCCCAGTGAAGAAGTTGGTCCCATTGTAGCAATGACACAGAAGACTCCAGCATATGGGTGACTTGGGTAAGGGGTGGAAGGAATCCCCAGGCCCCCCAAATTTCAAGAAAGGACTGGCTGCTTTTAATCCTTCTGAGCAAGCATCATAATAGTTGAGAAACCCTGAGGTCCAAGCAGATGCACATATCAAAGGAGGGAACTCAAACCAGAAACTAGATCTAAAACTACAAAGAGATGTTATAATTCTATAATTTGATTTATTGTCAAGACCTCAAAAACCGGGGCTACCCTTTCGTATGCACTCATAACACAAGAAGACATCAAAACCCCAGGTGCCTTCACAGGGTTCTTCTGAAGGTCTTGTATGGACAGATTCCTAAAACATGCAAATGTCAATGGAGAGTTTTCCTCCACTCCACCCTTCACCCCGTACTCCCAATAAGAGTGCCTTATGACCAATTAACAAACTCCATCTTCTTAGTGTAACTCCTGTTTCCTTTTCTCTGTTCCACTATCCCTATATGTATACTGATGTCCAAGGAGGAAATAGTGTAGTCAGTAACATGACCTTAGCAAAACATCCCTTACCACTCCTGTCTACCTCATGTCTTTGCCAGTGTATCTCCTATCTCACTGTCCCTCCTCCATTCATTCCACATACCTGTCTAACTTTACCATACTAGCAAGCGCTTCAAAACATGCTCACCTTGTACTGTCATAGACACATTGTCAAAGTCATGGTGGTCTGGTTCATTCCATGTTTCAAAATTCCATTTTGCTACATGCTCCAATCCATACCTATCTGTATGATAAGGAGAGGCCTCATTTATCAGTGAATGGCATATTCAGGCAATACTACCACTGATCCAGACAATTTTATCAATGAGGGCTGCAGGTAAGGTGCAGCACCCCGAACTACATCACTTCCCTCATTATTTTTAATGAGGGAAACGTGATTTGGCATTTTCAAAATGATCTCTCACTTTTGATGAAATACAGAAATATTTGAAAAAGATGAAAAGTGAGAGGGGGTGAATTCCAGAGTTGTGGCTAGGACACTCACCTACCCTTAATTCAGGTTGAGCCTTCTGTCTCATTAGAAATACTTGAACTTGGCATGTGGAAAGCATTCAAGTTATTATGTCCTACTGCAAGCTAGCAGTTTACAACCACAACCGTGTAACTAAGTTAAAAATCAGTTCTTAGAGGCAGGCCAAACATGCTATCCAAAACACACTACTCATTCTGGATGTTGGTCATGGATAAGCAAGAAAAGAGGCTACTAGCACATGGTCTAATCTGGCTTTTTTGTTTCCCAGTTCTGTGCTGAAATGCAGGGTCTTGAAATTGATACACAATACAAAGAGAACTTCTTGAAGTAGCTAGAAATCATTAGAACAGAATAAAGAGCAAGTGCTTTTTTTATTTTTAAACTTACCTATGTATCTGCTGGCCAGAACTGTAATTAAGTTTCTCCATCTTACTACTTGTTCTTTATCTTCAAAATCTAAAAAACTTCTTGTTGGATTCCCCATCAATTCAAATCCTAAAAAAAGACATATAGAATTGGTCTCCTTTTTCTGTGAATGCTATCTTGTTTTAATTAATGAAGGTGTTATCACATTATCTGAAGCAAACTTGCTAATGAAGAAGTATCCTTAAATGGGCTTTTTTTCCCTGTGTTTACATGTTCCCACAAGGAATATTTCAGATTTCAGGTTGTTCACATTTGCTAGTCAGTGACTACAGTACTCAATACTAAAAATTACCAATACAAATGCATGGCTCAGAGAAAACTTTAAACATTTGACGCTTGCAAAAATTCACAGGAGGTTATACCTTGAGCATATGCTTCTCCGGTCCTTTAAGGTAAATGTCAATGCGTATAAAGTTTTCTTCTTTTCATGAGATCTCATTCCCAAATTCATACACCTGAAACTGCCCTTGAAAGCAGTGTAAAACCATTTGTGAGGTTTCAATTGCTGTAATATTTTTTTGCTCACACTGTTTACATTTGGATATGAAGTAAAGGCAAGTAAGCACATAACGAATATTTATCAAAACCAGTTTTGGAAAAACTCTCTAAGAATTTTCTATGTACAACATAGGCAAACAGATATTTGAAGCACATGTGAAGGCAATGAGCTGCACTTACCTGGAATTAGCTTATTTTCCCACAGGTGATCCATAAGGTTATCCAAGGCAGTAAAATTGTAATGAAGGCTGCCATTCATCACTCTGAAGAATACAGGTAACAACAATTACAAATGTAAAAATCATAGCAAAGGTAGCAGTTGGTAGTAGGTAATGGGTCAGATGGCTTTCTTCTCAAAATGCATAGGTCACTAGGCTTCTTGGAATTGTACAACAAAACTCCTTCCTCTAAAGTCATGGGTGTTCACCATAAGTAAGTCATGTTTCCTGACCAATCCATGCTCTTTTCATATTCCAGCAGCAGCAATAGAAGCAATATAATGAGCCTGCTTGCTGAATTTTTATTTTTTAACAGAATATTATGATTTCTAACTCTTTGCCTAGATTTTTTTGGCTAAGCTGTTTTTTCAGTCTCCATTTGATTACCTAATGCTAGGCCTTGATTACCTACTGTCCCCTATGCAGTCTTTTTTAATGTTCTCTTAATTTGTAATATATAATACAACTTTCTTAGTGGCACTTCTTCGGCAGAAAAATAACTTTGCATCTTTCAAAGAATGCTGAATTTATGCACACAGTGTTCATAAGTTTTATTTCATTGTAAGCATTTTCCTAATCATTCTCCTGTGCTCCCCTGATGTCAGGCTGCAATCCTATTACCCATCTTTGAATAAAAGCATTCAAAGACTTAGGAGCAGCTCCATGACGTATCCCTTTGCGTCAGGTAACAGGAGTACAGGGAGTAAAATTTGGACATATACCAGCATAGGAACACTGCAATTCTTTTACCAAGGGGATGAAAGTTGGCATTTGCAACTTATCTGTTATATATCTGAAGATTTTTTTTTAATTCCTGAATTACTTTTGTTGCCTAGTAACCAGTAAAACAAACATAAAGTACTATTTGAGTCAGTTTCCCATAACCTCTGAACCTGTGGCCTGACTTAACTGAAATATGAAAGCGACAGAGAATTTTTGCCAGTATGAAGTGCCAAATAGGAATTAACAATGAACTTCTGATGACAATTACCTGTTAGTGTGACTTACTGCCATTTGGCCCAAGCCATAGACCTGGCCTGGTGCCCAAATTCCGGGCTCAGTATGCCCTGAGCAAAAGGTTCTGTGAGCACTCTTACTTGACATATGTCCAGCCCTGGTCACACAGTAGCATTGAGCAGGGTTTTGGCAACACCTCTCAAAGCTGATTTCTGTGGCCATGCCAAAGTACTACACCTAATTCTTCTGGTACAGTGCAGTCTGACCACTTTTCCTGCAGTCTTGTTTGCTCTTTCCCAAGCACTTTGCCTCTGCTCGGGTGGGAAGTTTTACAAGTGAACTGCAGATGCAATGCCCTAGGTATGATGGAACGGGGAGAGACAATCACTTACAGTTCTTCTAACTGATCAGAATTAGACATGAGAACAGGGCCATTAACACAGCTCTTAAATCAGTGCTGGGCTCTGTGCTGAAATTCACAGCTTCTTCCTTTCTTTGCCTTCCCATGCATTTCTGAGTCTCTTTGACTAAGACTCTTCCTCTGTGCTTTCTCACCAGAGAAAGGTTTCAGTGAAGAAACTGTAACAGCTACCCCAAATTCTCAGAGGATTAAGAAGGGCTGACAGAATTGCCCTAGAGAATAGAAAAGGGAACTGTGCAATCTCAAGAGGGCGGATCTCTGACCATGAGAAGAGGAAAACAGGACAGGCAAAATAAATGTAACATAAGCTATATCCACTGTAGCAGTTCCACATATCCTATATCAAAGGATACAAACCTAGTCCCAGCAGGTCACTCTTTTAACCAAAGACCTAAAGCAGACTCTTCTCTTTTAAAATATGACAGAAATGGTCAAGACAGAAATTGTCATGTATGCAGTCATTGATGGGCTTACAGTACCTGCCAGAGTCAGAAGGTGCAGCTGTAAAAGAAGCAAATAGCAGAAATACATTTATTTGCTTTTGTATCCATAAAAGTATTTTAGATGTCATTGCTAACTAAAGAATGGCCATTTGGAACCAGGTTTTCTTTGCTTAGAAATATTTTTTTTAAAGTCTTGACAGTCCTATTTCAAAGTTCAAAGACAAGTATTTTGTTGCAAAAGCTAGTTATGCTCTCTTGGGTCCATTAACTATTTCCAGTTGTACCCTGTGTTCTATTGAAATATTTGCTTACATGCACACTTACAGTCAGTATGTGTAACAATGATTAACTACACTGTCTTGTAAAAACTTAATAACGCCATTTAGATAACAGCAAACAAATTGGGGTCTTCCTGACTCCCACCTAAGGTTTACATAGTACTGTGGGAAAATATATAGATAAATAAAACCTTCTATCTGATACATGTACACTTAAGATCCCAGCATTTTTCCTACTCTATCGATTAAGTAGAATATTTAAAACAGAATGGCATTGACAACTATGATTGAAGTCACAGTACATGAGATCTTGTGTTGTGTGTAGGTGTAGAGGCACATTCTTATGTCCTCTGGCTAATGTGTCATTTTGTAAGAATCTCTTTTTTCCTTGCAAATGCACCTGGCAGTATGCTACCATTAAAACACTTGACCGATAGGACTGATGCTTGCTCAGATTTTGATCTTATCCTTACCAATACAACATTTCTGATGTGAGATGGATGGTTTTCTTCCACACAATGACTGAAAGCTGTGACGACTGCTGCCCTTGGGGCACAGAAGCTGGTACTATTTACAAACACTTTGCCCAGGGGAAAATGGCTCAACTGCCAGGCTGTTACCAGGAGTGCTCTGAAGATAATTTTAGAACACTGAAGGTCAGATCAAAACTGTTAGAGGCATATCACAAGATAAATCCCTGACCCAGGATAAATTCACTAATAATGCCAAAGTTGTCCTGTGCAGGGTTAAGAGTTGGATTCAGTAATCCTTCTGAGTCCCTTCCAACTCAGCATATTCTGTGCTTCTGTGATTCTCTAACCTGCTCGTGCAGCATCACATACCAGTGTTTGGGCCCTTGGTTGCAGGTCACAGATTTACACTCTTTTTTTTTTTTTTTTTTAACACTTGCCTGCTCCTCTTCCAACCTCTCTGTCCTTATGTCATGGTTCCTAGACACCACTGTCTTCATTTACAAACACGGAGAAGGTTATGTACTTGTAGTTTTGTTTCAGTGCTTGCCAGGCTTGAATTGTTCATTGTTTGCTGTTGGATCTTTTGGATGTCAAGCAGCAATCACTGTCCTGTCTGTGTCTGGTTTTCAACTGTTACTCATCTGGGATTTTTCTGGGAGACTCGCCAGATAGACCTTCTTCCTCATCAGTCATTACAAACAACTATACTACAGCACATTTACTGGCATTCAGGCACCAATGCCCTCAATAAGCACCGTATGGCTGCTATACTCCAGAGACTTTGGCCTGCAGGTGAGGAGTCTTCCCAGTCCTTACTACAGTCTCAGTTCCAGAACTCTCTTTTATGTGCTGCCTCCTGGGAGCAACAACCATGCTGTGAACACAAAGAACAATGATGAGTACTGAGGAGTGTCCACTGATTGTCACAAAATCTTATTCTCTCTTCCTCGGAAAGGTTTGCTTTGTGGGCAATGCTGAATCAAAGGCTAAAGGCCCAGGTTACCAGCTCTTTACTGCCTCCTGTTACTGTAGTCATGTTTTTCCAGAATGGAGGGAAATTCTTTTCAGGTGTACAAGTAGCTATGCCGAAGCATTTTAAGATAATCATGTTGTACTTCATATCTTTCAGCCTATTCACATTCATAAACTCAATTTCTCAGGAGGGCAGGGGTAAGCCAGCTTTAGCTGTCAACACCTTGCATCACTGCCAGATCTGCTCCAGTTAGCACAGCTGCAGATATCCTCCTTAGCCTACAGCTATAGTTTTCCTCCTCTTCCCAGCACCTCTTGCTTCTCTTATGCCCTGGGTTGATCCTATCCAGGAATATAATTGCATGCCCTGGAAAACAAGTGCACACACAGACATTGGACCAAATATCTTATCTACAGAGAAGAGAGCAAGAAAAACACAGGCAGGGAGTGTTTCCACTCCAGATGATCTTCAGTCAAGTGCTGAATATCTGATAACCTGTCAGGCTAACTTCATCAACTTTTATTATAATATACTGAACAAAATTTCATGTGATCAAAGCCCTATGGCTGATCCCTGTCAGTAGGTCACAGCCCATTTGGGAACTCAAGGCAATACACAGGGTAACCTCAATAGGGCTACTTTGTTAAAGAGGGTGTAGGATTGAGATGATCAGGAAAGACCTATACACTGGAGTAGTACCTTTCTCATCCTGACATTCTCACTCAGCTGCTATGGTCTCCCTTTTGCATTTCTAGTGAACATAGTCACCATGTACATCAAAACAATCTGGCTTGATTTCATCAGTGCCTGAGAATAGCTTCTATTCTGGTAGACTGGTCATAGTGGCTGGCTAACACCACTGTTATGGCAGCAGGGCCTGATTACATCCTCACTGGGAGCTTCTGCTTGGAAAGATTGCTTAGCTAGTTGCAAATGTAGCCAAGAAATAGAGATAGAAAACTGGCAGAAGGTGTTGGCAGAGGAGAGGTGCAACTGACACCTGCAGAGGAGGTAAAATTTTTCAGTAGGATACTACTGGCCAATGTCAGACTTGGTACATGGACTCCATGAGGGAGCCCAAAAATAGATCCTGCTCCATGGAAGGTTTTCTGTATTATAATCTTAGAGTAGTGAAAGTGCAGTCTAAGACACTACCCTGCTATGGAGTCTGCTGAGATAATGATCATATTACATACCACTATTCATTTGATAGAGATGCTTAGCAGCATGCCTGGCCATCTTTGTCCACCCTTGTAAGTGGGTTCCTGCAAACATATGCTCTCTTGTCCAGGATGTCCCGCTTCAGGATGTGGACCAAAGGTAACAGTCACTGTTGTTCTGTTGAGTGTAAATATGCATTCCCCCTCTCAAGACTAAATGAAGTGAAAACAGTTCCTGCAGTAAGTGACTAGTATCAAAAGCACCTGTAGATACAGTGTCCCAAGGATTTGATTACCCTCTTTCTGGAATCCATGATGCCATTTTAAGCATCATAAAAGAAGCACAAGTGCCTGTCTAACCTGGAGAGGAGCTCAGTGTTCAAAGCCAAGATGTTCACTGGAAACAAAAAACAATAAACTTCCCACATGTTTCCACAACAATAACTGCAGTGCGAACAAACAACTATAATCTATGCCAGTTCAAATTCTTGCTGCTACTAGGTCCTCCAGAAGGAAGTATTTTCAGAAGTACACACCTCATTTTTTAGCCAGGAGAAGAGGCTGTTGAATGGACATGGAAGCACTAAGGTTAGAGCAGAGCATATACAAGATGAAGGTAAAAATCTCTGGACAGAAAATGTCAGCAAGTTCATTTTTTCCAAGAAGGTAACTTGTTGCCCTCCAAATACCTCTTACTACACAAAAGGATCATGCTTCCTTGGTTTCTTTTAGTTACTTTTGTAGCTATGAGGAATTACATGAAGCCAGTCTAAAGTTCAGGCTGTTACAAAGACCTGATTTGCTTCAACCCCACCAATTGTCATGTGCTCCTTGTTCTGCTGAGTACTTTGAAAACCTCTGGACTATCCTTAGGGAACTGTGGGCACTTTGGAAATGATACCTCAGAGTATATGGAGGGCAGAATAGTCCTTATTAGCATTCACTCTTCTGGAGACTGAGTTCTCAGCAGTTCTCTCCAGGTTTCCTCAATGTCAACCAAAACCCCTACTAGTTTGGTATTTAAAGTTTAAGTACAAGATCATTAATAAATAACTAAGAAATCAGTAGGCCCCTAGGTTAATTAATATACACTTCCCCCTTCTGAACTGAGCAGAAACTAACAATATAGTGTATACATTCACACTAGAGCTGCTTCTACCATGTTCTTGCTCCACTCAGTTTTGCTTCCCATGATCACTACAGGTAAGCAGTTCTCATCCATGAAATCCCCATATCCCAAAATAACCAGGATCACTTGATATTTTGCAGGCCGATGAAGACTGATTCGTCCACCCTGGTGGTCCCCAGGCAAAGCATAGTCTGGGTTTTTCATACATGCTTTGCAGTTCAAAAACCTAATTCAGAGGCTTTTTCAAAGGCCAAAGACTACTTACTGCACTCACACTACAGAACTGGCATATTTTAATGCTTCTGTGTTCATTTACAATCTTCAAAATATTTCTACATTTGCTTCTCAGCTATTACATTTGTATAAGCAGGGGTTGAAAACCCGCTTGCTTTACATTTATGGCACAGCTTCTGCACAGAAGTACAACGCTGAAGATTTTGGTCTGTGCTGGCCCACACTAAGCATAATTCACTCTCCCTACAATGTGAGTGAGTTAGCCCAGCAGTAATGTGAGGATGCCTTACAAAACCACGCAGGCCGGCAGCATCCAGCTCTTGCTGATGTCACAGCTTGTCACAGTTAATCCATCCACACAACCAACCAGCCTGGTACATGCGCAAAAAGAAGGACGGGTATGAATCTTTGTGGTTTAGAAAAGAACTGGCTTCAAAAATGGAGAATGCATCATCTGTTACTTACTGGAAATCACTGCCTTTTCTACCAGCCAGCCAGGAGGCTGTGCATTCAGCTGAATTGTTTTATTTTTTAAAAAACATAAAAATAGAATTGACTTTGATTTATACAGCTTCTTAATAAGCTTCTTTCCTCTTTGAAATCAGCATTATTTGAGCTTCACCTTGCAAAGCAACTCACAAAATCCTTGCTGTGATCTGGCTAAAATTCACAGGCACAGAAGTGCGAGCAAACAATGGATGTTTTCAAGATGATGCTAATCACGGCCTATGATTTTCTATTTCTTACTCAGCCTGCTTTTGTGAGCATAGTCTCAGTCCTTTTTTCAGCAATGAGCGTGCTGTGTGTGGGGGGAAGAGAGAGAGAGGCAGACAAAGCACCAACAGCTTCCTGTGCTGAGGTGAGTTAGCCTTGGAAAATACCATTAGACTATTGTGTCTCTTCTCCCCCCCCCCCCCCCCCACACCCCCTTCCTCCTTTAAAACAAATTCAAGATGTAAAAAGAGGAAAAAGGCTATAGAAGTAATTTAGGCAAAAGCATAAGCTATTTTACTACGTGGCCTCTCTAAACATGCAAGCATAGCCAATCAGGTCACCTCAGCGTGGATAATTCAGAGTCTTGTGATCCCTTGTTGAGATGTTCACATTCATTTGCAAAGGGAACAAATGAAATAATGACGAGGCAAATTCAGCAGCAGAAAATACTTACATTTAAAGACTCTGTGAGTAACCAAAAGATAGGTCCAGTCATGGTATGTGAGCTGGACTGCTAGAGGACACCTTTCTGACTGATTTTGATGTATGAAAAATATTTCCTTCACCATAACATGTGGCTACAAATAAAATATTCACTGTGTTTTTATGCTGTCCTTGACTCCAAATAATGTCATCTATAAGCAAAAATTTTGAAAAGAGGGAATAGGGCAACTGAATCCACAATGAAGATCAGACGGACACTTTTCAGATGTACAAGGTAGAAAAATTATGACCAAATACTAAAAGTAGCTCACTTCAAGTACCTAACCTCTTTTGGCACTGCCTGGGAAAAGTGTCACTGAACTTTTCTTTCCAAGCAGCAGCAGAACTGTTCTCTGTACACATCCAGCACTATAATTCAAGGACACAGCCTTCTACTGTACCTTCAGTACCAAGCCTCCATGGTACATATTTGACTTACTTTTTTCATTTCACAGTTCTGTTATTATTAACATTCCTTCATTTTAACATCTTTATTTTCTATGTATGCTCTGTCTATTATTTTGCCTGCTAGCTGTACAAGGAAACAGAGTACAAAAGCATGTGAATCCAACTACACCACAGGACATAGCTTATTTAGTATTGTATAACACTGAGTTGGACTGCTTGCCCTCCCTGTTGCCAAATATGCAACAAGAACCAAATTCAGCAATGCTCTACTTAGACAGCTCTGTACATCCTGCAAGTGTTTTGATCACTCACAGGTTCCACTCATATGTAACTGGACCTGAAATTCTACTCCAATGTACAATGTGCTACTTTTATCAGGTGTTTTAACTTTTTCTACCTTCTGGTTCTCAAAACTTGTTTCCACCTGTCAAGATATGTATTAAGGAGCATGTAATGGAAAAACTAACCAACAGTCTAAGAAAAAAAAAAGGTACTAAATACTGAAGGTGTGAAGATTTGCAACTAGACTTCCCAGTTGATATAACTTATATCTAAAATACACATAGCACATGGTGCCTGAGGAAGTCCAGCATCTGCTGTTTCTATCTGCATATCAGATGTAGTTTCAGGGCGTCTTTTTGTATCAATTCTTGATTTCACACAGGCAACTGTATGTCTAACTTGAATATATAGCTTATTTGCAAAAGAGGTCTTCACTAAATGGTACCCAGTTCATTTTCTAATTTAATGATGTTTATTAACTTATGACGGTGAAAAGGCACAATGAATATGTCATCCACTGTCTTGTTCTTAATTATGCAGATTTTTTTGTGGTGAGTGGTTTCTGAATACTTCAGAACTGACAAATGAGCATTATAAACCATTCTAGAAACAAAAATTTTTTAAATGACACCTCAGTGTCTGTTATTCACTTGAATACAAAATATAACTAAATCTCTTATAATTAAGGAGGTAAAACCAACCAATGGCATTTAGAAACAGTTTTGAATGAGATGCAAAACTACATGTCACTCCAAACTGAGATCAGACAGTTTTATTTTGAACTTGGTTTTGGCATTTACAATTTAGGCTAGTGATGTACTAAATACAGTAGCGATAGCTTTTCCACTCCATGGTCTTCATGTTCATGTATAACCTTTTTTCCTTCTTTCTTCTCTCATCCCAAAAAACTTCCACTAATACAAAAAATATCCCCTTTTTCAGTGTAAAGATGCATTCTATTTTGTGCTTATGAAACATGAAAATTTATCTAACAATGCAGTAAAAAATCATCAATTTCCTTTGCACTCAGAAATGAGTTTGAATACGTAGTTAAGATTACATACTAATGCAAGGAATGGGTGAACAAGCTTAAGAATCTCTGAGAGACTATCCTTGCTACACTAAATTTGCCTCCAAAATTTACAAATATCAGTAGTAATATTAATTCTTATCATAATGTAGGCTTTGTTTCCACAGTTCTGGCTGAAACAACTCGCAGCTTTGTTTATGAGGAAGAAAAGCTCAGACATTTTAGACTCAGTATTAGCTGATGGTATGTAAAGTCTTCCTAGATGTAAGATTTATTAGCCAATCACTCCTCATGATTGATTTTAATAAAACTCCTTTTTCAAAGGACACATCTCAATTAATGACCATGGACAACTAAACACTGAATGTATGGACAGTTCTACACACCATCTCCATAATCGCATTTAAAATATCAGAGTGTTTTTTCAGCTAATTGAAGTAAGTGTACAAACTCCCTGAAACTGTTAATAGCTAAGTCAGCACTGCACAGCTCCACATAGTGCAACCAGTTCTATTAAAGCTGAATAGCAGAGGTGAATAAGAAGTCAGAGATTACCAGTAGCCTCTGAAATGTAATAATTTAAAGATTATCTTTTACCTGTGATTACACTCCACAGGACAAAGATTTCTCCAGTACTACTAGTTATTTATTTTATCTCACTGTAAACACCGTTGGAGTGATACTGATTTGGAAAGACACAAACTGTATCATGACACAATTTCTAATCTGCTCTTCTAGAAAGCTGTGCTCCTGATGTACTGTGCTACTGGGTGCTGATAAAAAAAACTGTTGTGAAACTACTGCAGCTACTTTGTGCCTTTGGTAAGTGCTAATCCATTGGTTCTATGTTTGTAGTGGAAAATAGATAGGGGGATACTATAGTAGATAGATAGATAGATAGATAGATAGATAGATAGATAGATAGATAGATAGATAGATAGTGAGACACTGCCTTACTCAGTTTTGAATACATAAACGTGCACTGAACAGGTTTCAGAGTTTCTCCTGCAAGAAAGACTACAGAAGATTTTTTTTCATTTAAAAAACCCAATAACATCTTTCTCTCCATATACACATCATTTCAAGCTACACTGGATACTTGCCACAGCTAGAGAAGGAATGTTAGATGGAGTACATAGGAGATTGAAAAGAGTGGATTATTACTTTCAGTGCACCCATCTTTCCTATTAAATAGCAACCAAATGTATGCTTTTCAGGGAAACACCTGATCACCATGATACCAAGGTAAATTGTAGACTAATCAAGGCTTAAGGGCATTTTGAATAATGAAGGCATTAGGATGAAGAGATTTTTTTAATTCACTGAAATTATGAACTTCAAACATGTGCACTGAAGAAAGAATAAGGCTATTATATTTGGACTATGTATTTTTGAAAATTTGATGTTATTGTGACGCAGTAAACAAACAATTTTAAGTACAATTCAATGATTCTAAGATCAACCTTCCCTGTGTGAATAATTTAGTATTATTTAAGTGGATAATTAGGTTACTAAATATGAATTATATGTAGCAATGTCATGATTTTTCCTGAAATAATCTAAAATCCTCAATCAAATGTGTTGCCAAAATCAAATACATTTTATTTCTTTAAAACATTTATTTTCTAAACACCTCTGTTCAATTTTGCCTTCAACCTTCTGCAGTTCAAGTCTAGTTAAGATTGTGCACCTGTTCATAAATAGTAGGTCACACAAAGGAAAATCACCTGTAAACTCACAATTACTCATCAATGGTAGGTAACCATTTTTTCTAATTACTTCCTGTTCTCAGAGATAGATATTTCATTGCAGCATGTCTCTTGATTATTTTGGCCAATTACCACTGTTTCACAATCATGGAAAGACATGGAAAGACTTTACTTTTAGAACATAGTCCTGGCTTGTTAGTGTCAGTGGAATCCATCCAGGTTGCCAGGACCAGCCCACTCAGAATTACTGCTGCCCTGAAGCCTTGATGAATGCCTTCACGCAATGGAGTGTGAGCTCCCATCTCCATAATTCACTGATGAACATTCTGCTGTCAGTACTTCTGTACGTTAAGTAAAGCCTGTTCATCATAAAATGTAGTTTCTTCAAAACTATATTATCTTCACAACTCCTAGAGGCAGAATTTTGCCATTCTTTTTGCCTATTGTAGATTTCTCCTGCCCAAAGATATTTAGCCTCACTTTTATGGTGCTGTGCCTAAAGAATGTTCACACATTTCAAAATTATAATTTGAAATGTCTTGGAAGTTTTTTAGGAAATGTTGCTTTTAGGTTAGCTTGAGGCAAAACAAAGTTACAACCAACTCTGGTTGGTAAAAATCAAGTGATAATGATATAATAATATCCTCCTCTCTCTTAGGAGCCTGATATTAGGAAAAGTGTTGTTGGAGAGAAACATTTTTGCACTGGGATAAAAGACAATGTTGGAATCTGGCCTTCTGGAGTTGTGTTTTTGCACTGTACCCCTCTGCAAACCAGCAACACAGCATTTTTTGGGTCCTGCAACTCCCATCTCAGATTCCTATTGCATGCCATGCTCATGTTCTTCTTTGGCTGAAAAACATACACATCTTCTTACCCCTTAGCTTGTACAACAGCTGAGTACAGTTCCTGAGCATGATCTTGTGCCCAACCTGTTAATCTGCACTGCTTTGTAACCATTAAACATTACACATAATTTGAGAGGAGGAGATGGATGTTTTTATGTCATTTGGACAGGTCTGCACCTATCCAAAAAGCTAAGGTAACTGAGAGGGGACTTGGTCATTTATATACCTCACAAGAAAGAACATAAAGTCAGTTCTTGTCCTGCTGTCTGCCTACATTTTAAAGTCTTCGGTTTACACAGAAGCTGCAGATCTTGTGATCTGAATGTGCTGATATGCAGGAATGGAAGTCTGACCTCCAGCAGTCTCATCCAATGCACTGAGCAGAAGAGTATATATTCCAGCCTGCAAAGTGCACAAATCTCAAGCAAGACTGCTGTTCTCTTCCTACACCTTGAATATGTAAAATCAAAAGCTAATGCTACATAAAGTTGCATAAGCCAGATCAAATGTCAGATGAGAAGTAGCTTCAAAGGTGAGAGATGTGTTAGCCTGAACTCAGCATAATTTTTGGATCAGTCTTAGTTAATTAATAATCTTACGCATTATTTAAAATCAAATCCTCAGCTAGTGCTACTTAAATATACAAGTTTACAGAGCGATACCAGTGACAAAACACTACCAAGCAGCAAGCTCAAGATTCCATAACTACTCCTTTTTACCTTGAGGACTATTTAGCTAATAATTACCCTTTATGCAAATAGAGCAATGCCTGACTGAAGACTTTCATTCATTCCAATGTGCAAAAACAAAGCTGATACATTCCTGTCAAAAAGGTATCCAGGTAAGAGATTTGTCTACTTTCCCACACTTCTGAACTCAGGTTTACTTTTTCTTTGGCTGTTTTCAAAGATGCAAAACTGCCTCTTTTCACACTAGTGTTATTTTTTAAGTTTGTCAGTACACTGTTGTTCATAAATACTGCTTATAAGGTAGATACCAGGCAAAAGTTTGTAAAACTGCAGTCAGCAGAAAATGGCATGCTAGATACCTTTCCTGCAGCCCTGGTCTAAGCCCTGGTTCAAGACCAGCCATTTGTCTAGTTTTATTTGTATTTACAAAAATGGCATATATCAGGCTTATTTGTTTCTTGAAATATCACATTACTGGTAAAACTGAGTATTTTCGTAGTGGGCAAGTATGAAAGAGGGTCTCTAAAACATTGTCCTTATTGCTTGAAGTAAATCCAAGATGCCAGAGAAGGCAACAGGAATAACCATGGAATGGAATATCAATTTGGTTTTCTCTGTAGCATCTTAATATGGCTAAACAATGTCCTGCAAAACCACAGGGCACAAAGCATAGCTTAGTGTTTAACTTTGTGAATGATGACCAAGGTCTTGAAAAGCTGTCTTGAAACATTTCTTTTAAAAAACAGACTTTCTTTTTACTTCCAAAAGCAAGAAGTCTGATTTTTAGGAATGTTTCTTGAGTCCACAGAGCCTTTTTAGTGGTCACATCCTAGGACTCTCCAGAAGAATAATGCTGTCTTACCCCCGAGTGTATGTCAATATTTTGACCAGAATGTTCTGGAATCCTTGAATAAAATGAGTCTCTGGAAAACTAGTGAAACTACTTGATCAATTATTTGCAAGCTATGATCATTCCTGAAGATGATCTGATCGGCCAGACTTTACAACAGGTGCTGGCTGACTGCATGAGTTTCATTGTAGCCTGCTTATCAGCTCTGGGATTACTACATGTTAGTGGATTCTTTCTTACTGGTATACTGAACTGAGAATCCTTGGTAAAGCATGAATTGAATCACAGCTGCTGGTGAATGCAAGCATTTAAAAAAAAGCCTAACTTGCCTGGAAAATCCTAGACCAACTTATATTTGGAAATAGAAGTTGTGAATTGGAAATGTTAATTATAAATACACAAATCCAAAATGCCATTTGACTCTCAGAATAAATCTCTCCTCAGTACAGTGGTTTCAATTTGCAGAGGAGTTGTTCTGGCTTCCCTAAATCATAGAGACCACTAAGCTCTAGTGCTTTATCCTCTTGCACTTTTGGATTAGCCTAACACCAAAACTCAATGGGAAAATGCTTAGAAGCAAAAATATTTTCCTCAGATACAGTAAAAAAACTAACTGATCCCATCAAATTTCATGTGATTTTCCTAAAAAACACTGCCATGTTCTGTGCCTATAGCCTGAAAGCTTACTAGGTCAGTGTTCCAGTAAATGGTTTCAGTTGCTGGCACCTTGCTTAAGTCTGCTTCCAAGTACATCTTAAGTCTAAAGCTACATATACAATGGCTAATGCAGGACAGAGAGAAACATTCCTGTCCCTTGCTCTGTTTTAGTACTTGATCACTTCTAAAGCTTAAAGGATATGTTGACATTTTTAAGGAACCCTGCAGAACAAAAATGGACTCATAAATCAAAACAGTAGGTGTTAAAGAAGCATTGTATTATATGATACACAACTCAGGGGATTTTATTTCAGACTAGTTAGGTCCCACAAACTAAATGGCCTGCCCACATCTGTTCAAATACATCCAAAGCACCAACTGCTGGCTCAGGTTTTTATGTCACCATACAGGGTCAGAGTGCACCGGGGCAGAGTTTCCAGGCACCTTCCTCTGAAACAATCTGGTTTGCAGTCATAATACAGCTCTGTATATTGAATCTATGCACCATTAATGAGGCTAACCAGGGATTTTTTTCAAAATGTCAATGCTCAAAACCAGAAAACTAAGCTAATAACAGCAATTAGAGACCAAGAAAGGTTTCTTACAGCTAAAATATGTTTCTGATAAGAAACATGAGTGACATGAACAGTTTAACTCAACACCGACAAGCACTTTGAAGCAAATGCTTAACTAAACTGATGTGTCATATTCTCCTAGGTTGTATGCCACAAAAATACAATTAAACATCAATTTATAAATACAAAATCTGATCTACCGACATCAGTTTGTAGCTGATTTTTCATTGTTCAAACATGAAGAAAACTGCAAGCATCACTTGACTCAGACTTTTTAAAGGGTTCTATCCTACCTTACACTTGAAATCACTACTACATCAAGAGCAAGCAATTCTAGCACCGAGTTGTGATACTGTCTGTCTTCTGTCCTGAACACAGCATTTAAGAGATCTCCTTGGCATACAAAGGCAGGATCACCCTGGCTCAGGTTATACCCTTTTGTATTCTAGAGATATGGCTTCAGATTTTCTGGTGGACAAACAGGCTGGGAAAACAAAAGGATGCAAATGAATCAAGTTTTTGGGGGTTATGCTGCTTCACAAAGAACAACTAATTCAGTCAGAATGGTTATGTATGTACCAGCAGAAATCACTTGCCAAGGAATCTGCAAAGAGAAATCTCGCATGATGAATGTTTCTTGCCCTGCAGGGAGATTTTGTCAGGTCACTGGCACAAGGAAAAGACAGGCAGAAAGGTGTGACTAAGGACAGTTGGAAAGCTGGCAGTTTTTTTTGACTTGAATATAGCTTTGCAATATCCCAGCTTTGCAATATCCCAGCTCTGCTAGGCTGCACACATGTACAGGGGATACCACCCCTTCCATTACTTGGTGTGGCTTTACTATGTTACTATGTTCTAAAAGCAACAAGGAAACTTTAAATATTAACAGTTTCTGGAAGCCAATCTAGGTTTAGATCTGAGTCTTTTACAACTACCACGTCCATTTGACATGGAATCTCAAAGCAGTTATTTACAGGAAAGAAATCCTGATTTTCAGGGGAAAAAAAGAATTGAAGCAAATGACCTCACGTCAGCCTGAACACAGAACATGCTTTATTGTACTAAGGTTCATTTTGGAGGTTTTTGTGGTTGGTGTTTTTTACTCAAATGCTGCTATTCTGATTATCCAGTGAGGCAGTATAGCTAGGATATACTACTAAATTATCATTCATACACAAGATCTCTTAAATCATTTCCACAGAAAGCACATTCCAACAATCTTAAGGATGAAAAATCACTATCATCCCTCAGGAAGCTACACAAGCAATACATATGTGTGAATTTTATTGGTGTTGCTTTTGTAACTATCAAACTATTTCCAGGTAAATTGTATGAGTTTAGAGAGAGGCAGACAGCAACTGTGCAATTAAATATATGAGCCTAGTGCACAGAAGCTGATGCAATCTTTTTTATGTAGCCTATAAAAAGCACTCATTGGATATTGAACTGCCCACTAGCTTTTAAGTATGTACAGCAAGAAAGGGCACAGTACTTAATTCTTGGCTCTCTGACTTCACTTGGCTGTAAGAAGTGAGTGGCATTTGAATAAGGACTTGCTGTCCTCACACACAAGCCTCTCATTCTCCAAACTAATTTAGGTAAGACAGGAAGTACTGGGGGTTTGTATCTTAAAAATTAGTAGGTTTATTACACTTGCTAGCATGCTGTATTTAGTAAACTTTCTTCATATGCTCTTAAGTTCTTTCCTTGGTGTTGTAACTTCTTTTATCTTTTCTCTCACATTTGCATTCTACCAAAGTCTAGATCCAACCTATTTCCTGTCCAAGCAGGACCGGAATACACTAGGATATGTCCTAGCATAACCATGCAGTACATTCAGGTCTAAACTAAATGTGATATTGATAAAAAACCAAATTTTTATCTTTCGAAATAATGACATTAAATTGTAAATAGTGCTCCATTATGATGGAAGTAAACCTTACTTGCAAACATAAAGAAATGTATACAGTGAGAGCTAAAATGTTTTTATGTAATTGGGATGGATAGAAATCTACTGATTTTTTTAACATATATTTAAACTACTGTTCAACTTGGACACTCAGTCCACACATCTCCTACAAGAATCTTTTTTCTGCCTTTTACTGAATTATAAATTACCTGTCTATAACCCCTAAACATCCTGCTTCAAGTTGTGATTAAACTTTGCATGGCCTTAGAAATCACATTGTATCATTTACAATAACACCTAGGAACTTGTTTCAGACTTCTGTACTAATTACAGATAAGCCTATTCTTACTATTTTCAATTTGCTGGCAAACGGTAATTATTAGATCTTAAAAAAAATTTCTAAGCAGAATAGACAAAAGACTCTTTAATAAGCCACTCTCTATCTGGACTGCTCCAGAACAAAAGTTTACAGGCTGTCAACTCTTTTGCTTAGCAATTATGCTTCTATCTGGACCCATTAACCATTTTCTTTTTCTCAGCTTAGAATTCTACATTTTAACTGGGTGCTACCAAACATTAACAAATCAAAATATTCAACAACAAAAATACATGAAATTTACACAGAGAATTATAACCTCTGTCACCAGAGTATAACCTTACTATTAAAATCATAACTTACTGTTAAAATTAACAGACTACTGTGCCAGTGAGCAAATGTACTTCAAGTTTTAGGAAACTGATGAGTACAACTTTTGTCTCTGGACATGGAAAGAGGAAAGGAACAACTTTTCCTTGTAACTGAAGACAAGGTTTGACATTATTACAATGTCACTCCTGTCACTAAAAAGCTCTATTGCAGAAATCCTGGCTGCTTATGACACTGAAAGAGGTTGGGTCAGAGAAGGTCTGCCTTCTCTGAAAGAGAAAGAAATCTTCTCTGAAATCTAAAGATTCTGCATACTGTTGTACTAGCACATACTATCTTCCTCTAGGTCAGTATGAGCCATTCCTTATCTCCCACTACTCATATAAGGCCATCCACTCTCAGAAGTTTCTTCCTTCTTTCCACTGCAAACCAGAAGACAAGATTTGCCACTTGGCAAAGTCTGAAATTTTAGACCTGTCTGCTCCTATTCTTACTTTTTTAGCTGTGTAAGTTAGGGCACTTGCATGTTTTGCCTCTCAGTCATGTCCCCATCTACCCCCAAAATGATTTACGAATGCACTGAGCTAATTTCAACTTAATTTGACAATTGAGTAAAAATGCAGAGGTTGAGTTTGGAGAAAAGAGTTGCGTCCATTGAGGCAAGAGACACCAAAAGCACTCCCATCCAGGGAATGCACATATTCCTAGTCATTGTGTATTAGAAAGCTAACAGGCAGAAGACCTGTAGGAAATATTGCCATGTTTGTTCTGCTCTACACAGAATTGTTTGTTACATCTTATTTCCAGAGAGCAAAACTAGGGTAACTATGTATGGCTTTAAACCAGAAAACACTAACATATAGCACTCTTCTGACATGGTAACAGTTTCTATCATGGTGCATGGTCCATACGTGGCCAAAGTGATATTTGTGAGGAAATACTTAGTAACAGAAGCTGCACATAGAATCACTCTACAACTCAACAAATTGATGTTAAGGAGCAGCTACAAAAAGTTCATCAATGAGTTGGGTACAAATTTTTGCATAAGACTAAACTGTTGTCCTCCAGAAAACTCTGTTTTATAGGTTCTACTAGCAACGTTTTTCTCCTGTGCACTGACGACAGGTGCAGTAACAGATCACTATACCACATGTGAGTTACAAATCTATGACCACAAAATGTACTATTAGAAAAACCATAGCCTATCTCACTAGCATGTATTTTTTTTGTTTTGTTTTGTGTTTTTTTGGTTGTGTTTTGGTTTGGTTTTTTTGTTTTGTTTTTTTCCCCCCACACTGTCAAGTGCTGCTTCTGTTCACAGAGAACTCTATGATGGAGCAGTTGGAAGAGGTGATGGAAATCCTTGTTGAACAAGAAATTACTAATTTAATGCCATTTTTCCTTAGTAAAACAAACTGGATCAAATCGAATGTACTATTTCGTGTCTGCAAGAAAGGACTCAATCTGCAGATTTATTTCTTAGTGTTAAATGTCACTGCAGACCTACAGTAGTGTTATTGTTAGAATGATGCCTCCTTAAAATCAAAATCAGGTGACAAACTTCTAGTGTTACAGCATCTGTGCTAAAAAAAAACCTTCATGAATTGCAGCCTAACAGATGTTTTCTTCACATTGCAGGAACACCTAAATGAAGGAAACCGGAACAATGGAAAGGCAACTTGAGGCTACTAGAAAGGAAAAGAGCACATCTTCCTGCTTCCTGATGGAAAGAAAGACACATGCCAAGATTAATAGGAAAGAAGTCATGCTAGCTAAGCTGAGAAAGAGCTGCTCCTGCACCCCACAGAAGCTGAAGAACTTTGTTATGGATTTCTTTCCTGTTTTACAATGGCTTCCTAAGTATCAGTGCAAAGAGTACATTTGGGGAGATGTTATGTCTGGCTTAGTGATTGGGATCATTTTGGTGCCTCAAGCAATTGCATACTCACTGCTGGCAGGTCTGAAGCCCATTTATAGTCTTTACACATCTTTCTTCGCCAACATCATCTATTTCTTAATGGGCACATCACGTCATGTGTCAGTTGGTATATTCAGCTTGATAAGCTTAATGGTAGGACAAGTTGTGGACCGAGAGCTTCTCTTGGCTGGGTTTGACTTGAATGATGATGCCCCACCAGCCTCAGGTGATGGCTCTCTGCAGAATGACAGCCTGTCCAACACAACTGCCTTCAACCTTACAATCGCGGGGATAAATGCTGAGTGCGGGAAGGAATGCTACGCTATTGGCATTGCTACAGCCTTGACATTTGTGGCTGGAGTGTATCAGGTAAGTGGTTGCTGCCCTCCAGAGGCAAGGTATAAAGTTCCTAAAGCTTCTTTGCATGACCTATGCTTTGGCTTGACACTCTTACAATGAAAGACAGAGCACCAGTTAACTTGAATGTACTTTGGACTATTTCCTCCAGGAAGTCTAACTGTAGGCAACTCAGAGAAAGCATGAGACAAGGCAGTTTTTCTTAGCTACTAGCAAGCACAGATAAAACAAGAGTTTACTGCAAGACCATTAACATTGTTTTGATACTCTACTGCTTCTTGGCCTTGTTGCTTTTGTGTGACCATGACTCCTACCACACATCTTACCACGAGGGAAATTCCCAGGTAACTGTGCACTTTAACAATGAAGAAATACTTCTGCTTCCCTCGGTATTTAAATGAAGGTGCAGACCTACTCATATTACAGGTTCTGAATGTGTAACTCAGTGTTTTGTTAGGGGGTGCTATGTTCTACCAAATTGCTGTCCAAAGATAACTTAAAAGCAGAAAGTACAAGAGGCGAGAGAGATTGACTACTCTACTTTTCCAACAATGGCTGTGCTGGATTCTTTGAGATTTTCCAACATGCTGCCTATCACAAAGATATTAACAGAACACAGAAGGATGCACCAGGAACATACTTAACCTATTAACTATAGATACCTATATATATATATATATATATAGAGAGAGAGAGAGAGATTAAGAAAGAACTAGCAATTTTTGTGTTTATTAAGAAATTTCAGATCACATTTATGAACAAAAAAAATGACCTTATGAAGTTGTCTTTTCAAAGCCATCTATGGAAGGAGAAGCAACCAGTTAAGGACAATACCCTGAGATACAGGAAAGTCTGTGAGCCACTTCTGGCCTTAGGCATGCCACAAAAGCTGTCTGTGCTCCACTTTCCCTTCTGTTCATCAAGCTAAAATTAAAACCTGTTTGATACAACACTTAAAGTAGAGATCTTATTTGTTGTCATTTTAGTTCTGTTTACAGCACAAAGGCTGTATATTTTGACCTTATTCACCTGAAGGCAGAAAAATAAAGAAAATTGGCTTTGATATAACAGGCATATTTTGAATTCTGTGCTCTTTTGCCTGGGAAATAAAATTCAGACAAGCCACTTCAGTGGAGTCACTTCAGATCAATGTTTGATTGACTTTGCCTCAAATTCCTCATTCACCTCTTGGGTTTGTAGCATCCCACAACAGTAAAAGGAATCAAATGTTTTAAAAGCAGACTGGAAACAACAAAGGATAATTCCAGTTTTAAGACTGAAATAGTCAAATGTTGCTAGTCTCCAGACAGTTCTCTCCCCTCTGTACTTAATTATTTGCAGCAAGAGTTACAGCTCATGTTTGATTTTTTTTTCTTTTTCTGTGTTTTCTCAGGTTCTAATGGGGATCTTTCGTCTGGGTTTTGTATCTATGTACCTATCTGAGTCGGTACTAGACGGTTTTGCAACTGGTGCTTCCTTAACTATTTTAACAGCTCAAGTGAAATATTTGATTGGAATAAAAATTCCACGTAGCCAAGGGCATGGGATGCTTGTTATTACCTGGATTAACATTTTCCGGAACATTTCTCAGGCTAACCTTTGTGATGTCATCACAAGTGCCATTTGTATTGTGGTGCTGGTCACTGCTAAGGAACTAGGAGATCGGTATAAGCATAAACTGAAATTTCCTCTTCCCACAGAACTGGTAGTTATTGTTGTGGCAACACTAGTGTCACACTACGGGAAGTTAAATGAAGTGTATGCATCCAGTGTTTCTGGAGCTATTCCAACAGGATTTATTCCTCCAAAGGTACCACAGTTCAACTTAATGCTCCGAGTTGCTGTAGATGCTTTGCCTCTTGCCATAGTCAGTTTTGTCTTCACGGTATCCCTTTCTGAAATGTTTGCAAAGAAATATGCTTATACCATTAGAGCCAATCAGGAGATGTTTGCTGTGGGGTTCTGCAACATCATTCCTTCTTTCTTCCACTCTTTTGCAACAAGTGCAGCTCTGGCAAAAACACTCGTCAAAACATCTACAGGCTGCCAGACTCAAGTTTCTGGAGTAATTAGTGCAATGGTGGTTTTGCTGGTGCTGCTCTTCCTGGCACCTCTCTTCTACTCCCTGCAGAAGTGTGTCCTGGCTTGTATCATTATTGTCAGTCTCCGAGGAGCCCTGAGGAAGTTCAAAGATGTGCCAGCACGGTACCACGTGAATAAGATGGACACACTTGTCTGGGTTGTTACCATGTCTGCCTCTGCCTTGGTCAGCACAGAAATAGGGCTGTTGGTTGGCATTGTTTTCTCCATGTTATGCATTGTTGTTCAGACACAGCGGCCACGGACAGCCCTTCTTGGTCAGATCCAAGACACAGGTTTTTATGAGGATGACCTAGAATATGAAAATCTCTCTCCTGTTCCAAAGGTCAAAATATTTCGTTTTGAGGCCCCACTTTACTATGCAAATAGAAACTACTTTCTTAAGTCCCTGTACAGACTGACCAACTTAGATCCTAACCTAGAAGCTGCTAGAAGGAAGAAATATGAGAAGAAGGAAAAGCAGCATTTGAAAAAGGAAAATCACAGAACTGCTAATGGACTGGGCATCAGAGAAACCACCTTGCAACTAGTTCCTAAGGAAATTGATTTCCAAGCCCTCATTGTAGATTGCTCTTCCATCTCATTTTTGGACACTACTGGAGTTAATACTCTAAAGGAAATCCTGAAAGACTACAAGAACTTAAACATTTCTGTTCTCCTGGCCTGCTGCAATCCCTCAGTGATAGACTCTCTGAAAAGAGGAGGTTACTTCGGAAGAGATTTTGGAAGTATGCAGGAAATGCTGTTCTACAGTATACATAACGCTGTGCTGTTTGCAAAAGATCACAAACTTGCAGCAGATTGCCCAGTTTAACCCTATGTCCTCCCTGATGATTCACCACTAGAGTGAGACGCAGAGGGGCAGTTTGCCATAAGTAAATTACCAGACGCACTCTTGGCTGTTTACAAGCCATTTGCCCCTGAAAAGATCCCCTGTCAGATGCCATGTAGAACAGCCACTGAGGATGCAGCCCAGGACAAGCATGTAACAGGTTAGATTATCACCTGCACCTTCACTTTAAAATGCAGGTGATGTGCTAAAAGGCAATTTGGGGTTGACTTGTCCCTTGTACCATGATCATTTGTGACCCAACAGTACGTCATGAGAGTGTTCTGCTGGAAGGTCAGCCAGTGTCACCTGGCTCTCCCAGTGATTTAATGACTGGTTTGTTTTGAGAGGGTTAAGTCATTCCCATGAAAATGCAATCAATCTAGCAGCCTAGACACATAATGGTTTAAATTCTGGCTTGCGAAGCCCTGCCGCTTCCATTATTCTACATGTGCTCCAAAACAACTCCCACTATTTGCATACAATTAAAATGTATAAAATATTGTGGAATGTCTCTTCTCCTTTAGTACACTGGTTTAATAACATAATCTGACACAGGAGAAGAAACCATGATCCATTACAGATTCCTCTCAAAACCACCATTTCCAAAAATTGCTGCTGGAGTCACCTGTTTTATTTGCTTAAATCTGCAGTAATTAATTACTGAAGGCTGTGATATCCCTAAAGATGTTGGAAGAAACTCTGATGCACAATTTTTTAACTGGTAAGAGAATAAACAGGATTAGGAGAAATGAACTGCTTTAACTGCCAGTCACACAAATACCCAGGTAATTGTGCCATCCTGTAAAAATAAGCTGCCTCTGGTGGGAAGATGCAACTCTAATGCAGGGATACCCAAGGACCAACAAGCATAAAACACAGAACTGTAATGCAGCACTTCACCTTCTTCCTACAGATGCCTGCCGGGGTTCAAAGAAAACCAGGAGTAAATAGAGTAGGTGGGAAAGTAAATTTGTGAGTTGCCTACAAGGGGATTGATAGGTCAGTCAGAACTGTCTGGCTGGTCTTCTCTGACACAATGCTAATGAAGTATTATAAGTAAGCTATCTGGGCCAAGTAAAGGTAGCAATGCTTTGCAACTTGTGTATTCCTGTATGTTGGGAAAATTCTACCACTATTTGTACATACTACAGATGTTGTGGGGTTTTGTTTGTTTTGGTTTGTTTTTTTTTTTTTCCTCCTATCATATCAATCTTTGACTTGAGGTCCACTAGACTGTTTTCCAGGGCTCGTTACTTTCCATAATAATTTACATTAACTATTGTTCATTCTGCTTTATGTCATATGGTAATCCCAGCATCAGTTGTGTTGTTATATATGCACATTCTTTTTTACAAATAAGCAGTCTTGAATTTTGATTGTAACACTGTTAGTACTCAGTGTTCTGTCCCATAGTACTGGCAGAATATCCTTGAGTTTATATTTACCTCCACAAAAGGTAGGACAGCAGCTCTATCTCTCTCATTAACTATGGCTGGTTCATATAGCACCAAGCATGGAAGGAAATGCTATCGCAGCTGTGCCTCTTACAATTACAAGACTCTAGAACCAGAGCCCATGCAGAAGCTCTAGGAATAGAGCTTCCATGTATGCAGGAGCCCTATTTTTGTGGTGCCAAAAAATAAAAAATGTCTTCACAGGGTTTGAAAACAGCACAGGATTAGGTGATTCAATGCTGACACTTTCATTAACTCATTACAAAAGAAGAGTATCAGCTGCACACTGTTAGTACTACTAGAGTAGTAAAACCTGTCAGAAATGTCACAAGATTGAAGGATTGATCACTGGCAGCATTTTCCTGCCATAAAACAATTCACTTACATCATTATTTACATTGCTGACTTGGTATGACTAGCTTTTCTGTTCTAAAAGGAAATTAGCAGAACCCAAGGAAAAAACATTGTTTTGTGTCTGTTTTTGTTTGTAAACATTCTTTGATCAAGGAATACCTCTTTTAAGGTCCTACTTGGGCCAAGCATGAGGAGTTACTACCAGACAGTATCAGTATAGATACTCTTAGGCTGCCAAAACAAGTTGTCATTGGAAGTCAAATAAAGCATCCTAGCAATCTAGACATTTTTTAGCTTTATGGATCAAGCTACCAATCTGGAACATAAAGAAAAAAAATGCAAAAAAACCTTAACTCTAGATTAATCTCATTTTTAAAAAGAAAAAAAAATACTCTAATGGAAGTATTCTTGCAACTGTCTCTGGAGAAAAATGAAGAGATGTTGAGAAATTAAGAGTCAGAAGTCTCTTTGTCATCATATTTATTGTAAGAATAGTACTAAAGGACATCTAAGCATCGAAACTTCGCTACACATAAGAGAGGGTAAGCTTTAGGACTTTTATTACCTAGAAAGAAACTATTGATCAGACCATAAGAACAATTTGCTGGTTTGGTTTTACTGGCAAAGCTGGCTCACAATTAATGTCAAAGCAGGACAACAGCTTCAGTGCTATGGTGTAGGGATGCTGGGAGACCATGAGTTATTTTTAAGGACTATGTAAAAGGTAACTAAAAAACCAAACCTTTTTCTGGCACATTTATGTTTGCTGAACTGTGTAACACCAAGATTAAGAATATGAAGATTGAAAATCAACAAAAACTGCTGATTTTATTCTCTCCTCATCTGCCAGAAATTAGGTATGGTGACGTGAAGAGGAGCTGGGGATAGTCTTGCAATTTCAACTATGTTAATACTAATGCTGTCGAAGTAAAGATTGTTATACGCCTTTTAGGAAATGTTAAATGCTTTGTGTAGAATGACTGTATTTTTGTTCACCGTGATGCCTTGTGATTTATCATGTATCATGTATCAAACAGATTTTAGTACTGCTACATAAGGATGGGAAAGGGTTCTTAACTTGTGGATTGTGTGTGTCCCTTGGAGCTGGGCAGAGTTGGGAATCTTCAGCTCACACTGTCCTGTTGACCAGTGCAGCACGGCCCGACTGTGTGGTTTAGGTGTCAAAATAGCTCTGTTTATTGGTACTGGTAACTAACAACCTGGGAACTGTCCAGGCCAGGCCTAAGACACCTTAGGTTCTCCAATAATCATGAATATTTCTATGTCACAAGACCAAGAGACCAATGTGTGCTTTTGGCTGGAAAATAAAACTAGCAGTTATTTGAAAACAGTTTGCCTTGTGGTATCCTTTCACAGGTGGTGAAATAAAAGGTCAACTCAGAATAAAGGAAAAGAGGTGGACTTGCCACACTAGAACATGTGTTAAAAAAAAAGATAAATGACATAATGAGAAAGACAATTACAGAAGTGAGAAGGGGAAGGTAGCAATCTTTTATCTGAGCACATCTGCTTCTTGGGAGAAACACTTGTGGCACCTTTTTGATGACAGCACAACTATAAGGAAAAGCAAAGCCTCTATCCGTTACGATTGCACAGAGGTGGTATCTCCTAGTCCTCTGTTTTCCCAAAGTGCTCCTCTTCAGTCAAGTGCCCATCTTCACATTCCAAGAAGTCTTCTCTACTCACTGACCCCATGACATAACACAGTTCTGCTGTTGGAGGGTTTTCACTTAAAACCTCTTTACATCTTTCTGGAAATTACTGGTTCAGGAAGACAATTGCACATGTTCAAAATTCAGCATCAGGACTGAACTTTGCCTTCTTGGAGTTGTATTCTTGCCTCCGTTGCTCTTTTCAGTCCTGATGTTTGTCTGTAGGCTCCATGCTTTCTCCCATCCTAAACCATTGCTGACACTCAAAGCACTGGTTGCCCTTCCACAACTTAAATGCCTCCTTGTCTTTGACAAATGCATATTTTTTTGCAAAGTGAGAAGTTTTAGCCTGGTTCTAAACAGTGGCAAAGTTTCTAATGTCTACACGTCAAAACTGCGCTAAATATTGAGGATGGTGGGTTAGACTTTCACCCTTGAGGCACTTTTTCGGCAACTTTCTGATTGACTGCTAAGTTTCCATGCTCCTAGAGTTTTGATTATGTCAAGGATTGAACCTCACTTTGAGAAACTCAGTGCCTCACTCTCTACAAAGGCTGAGCAGAATCCATGTCAGGGGCATTCCTTTCCTTCAGCCATTTGGAAAGTCCAAATCAACACATGGCACAGCTAAGACAGGCTGCCAGGAGAGATTTTGGGCTCTGAGTGTAGATGTAGTGAAAGTACATCTCTGAACATAGAAAGTACTGTAGCTACTTTCTTTTCAAAGGTACTGATTGATTTTTCCTAAGTCAGTTGGTTATAGAAACCTAAAACACCCGAGCCGTCCCTCAAGTGAAACTTCTGAGATCTAAGAGAGGGACTCCAGCAGTGGTGAGCAGTGATAGTGGCCCTTGCCACTGGATCACTGCAGGAGTACAAATCCCATAGTTTAGCACAGGAAAGGGTGTTTAGAGGAAACTTCCACAGGGAAAGATGAGAGCAAGGAGGTGTTACCTGTTCTCTTCACAGACAGACTAACGTACAGAGGCCCTTCTGGGCTAGAGATGCAATACTCTAGCCCAGAATGTCTGCAGAAAGTGTGCAGGACTTCTCAACACCTTCCCAAAAAACCTACAAATACAAGCAGGCCCTAATATCAAGAAAGAAAACTTCTGTTCCTAATGCACACTCTGAAACACCTTACTCTTCTGCTCACATGCCATTTCCAGAGTCCAAGCTATCCTTCCCCTTGTTGCTTCCCTACAATGGTAGATTTCCATCCTCCTGCATCTGGGATATCACATGCAACAGTGATGTGGACAGTAAATATGCTCAGTTCAGCAACAGTTTGAACCAGGCAGAACTTTAAGAGCTATTACAGTTTTTGATGAGGTTTTTATGGTTTGTCTGTCCTCACAGACCAATCGCTCCTGCTCCAGGCATCTGTATTTGGTTATTTCCACTGGGCATATTGCACGAGTGCATTTAAATTGAATTAAAATGGGACTTGAAAGGCAACAAATTTCAAATCGTCCTCCCAAAGTCAGACATGTATTTCCCTACAACTAGAAATGCTATTCTGTTTGGGAATCATTTTGAAAGAGGGCATTAACTTGTATAACCTGAATTCACTGTTTTATTTGCCACTACCTGTCAATCAATGCAGGGCACAGGTGGGTTCAGGATGCAAGAAGTAACTCTCAAATTAGGGAGAAGACAGAAATAGTAGTAAAATAGTGGCAGCTTTCCTTTGAACCTCTCAGTAAGTCAGGCTTGTATCAATCTTCATGGGACTTTTTTTGCTCTATCATGTCTCCTAAATTAAAGGACTAAAAGGTAAGCCATATTTCCAGCCCCTCAGCTTCTCAACAGTAACTCTCTTGTTATAGTTTCAGAATCTAATGGAATTTTTCTTTCCCCCACCATCAGAATGAGGTGCGAATGGGTCTATCTCTATTCATTGCCACTGACAAAGGAAGGCAGGGCGTTACCTGCACTGTGGGTTCGCTGGGTGTGGGGGAAGCGGCACTCGGTTTTGGGAGTCGGCAGTGGAGAGACAGGGTGGAGAGAAATCCCTGAGTTTGGTTTCTTTCTTTGCCTTTCCTGCTGTTTCTTTTTCCCCATACCTGGATTTTACGGAGCCTTTTTGGATTGGGTTTTTTTTTGGGTTTTTTTTTGACTTTGCCCTAGAGAGAGAGAGAGAGGAAGACACCACTAGCCGGGGGGCCCCTTACATAGGGCCTTCTGTGAGGGAGTCAGCGGCGGCCATCCTAGACGTGAGAGAACTTTTTTACATCAGAAGCTCCAGCCCGAGGCCAGCAGACCACAAGCCGAGCCTTTCGGAGGGACACACCGGAGCCTTTCTTCCCATCCACCAACCCCCCGGGGGCATCCCAGCATCAGTCACTCGTCTCGTCACTTGCTGCCCGTAAATACCACTGAGCCCGGCAGGGATAGACTGTGTGTGTGTTTGTGTGTGGGGGGTTTGGTTCAGGAGTTTTTATTCGTTCAGTCTTGGTTGTTCTGTTTTTCTCTTGAATGTACATATATATATCATACCTAGGAACTGTTATCATACTTTAATTAAAATTTGTTTTGAAAATTAAAGGAGACTTGTCTCTCTGTTTTAGTTATAAATTTTTCTAAGTTCTCTAAACTTAGACACTCTCCTTCTTAATCTCATAAACCCTCAAATGATTCCCATCCATTGGAACACAACTGACTTCCAAGAAAGCAAAAACATGCCCAGCTTTGCAATTAGAACAAGATAAATATCAGAGAGCACCTGCTAAACCTTTTAATGTGTCACATTTTCCCAGACTTTGACTTGACGTGTTTGCTTACCTAAGTGCAACTAATTCCAGTAACCAGTGAATTCGAACTTGTTTAATGCCACCATGCGGAACAGAAGAAATGTAGGCAAGGTTCAGCTCTTGGTCTTTGCTCAGGTCAAACAGGTCAGCACGGCTGTGAGGTAAAGGAGGGCTTCAGGAAGAAGGACAGAAAAGAAACAACATATTTCAACATTAAATATCACCTCCACTGGGTATGCAAAGATGCCTATGTTAATTCCCTACACCACCTGCAAGATGCCACTCGGCATGACGAGAATTGTCTAACATGAGATGAAAACCAAAAGGAGTTGCAGGTATTTGGGACTAACTGGCTGTACATGGAGTCTGCCAAAGTGGAACACAATCTGGGTGTGTCTCATTGCAGCCCTTGCAGGAAAGTGGTACAAGCAGTCATTGCTGCAATCTCAGGTAGCAGTGGCCAGAGGAAAGCACACAGCGGCAGCTGCCTTGCCTCTGAGTAACTAATGACAAGGGAGCTCAGTGTCTTCTAGGCTTTGGAACAGAAGTCAGACTTGCTGACATCTGTAGTAAGAAAAATGTGGGCTTGACCTTCCTGCTGAAGTTCATGCAATGACATCAATTCCTGCTCTGCTGCGGAAGCTACACTCATTAGAAGTAGAACTAGATGTTCAGTCTCCACATTCTTCAGCCATGTTCAGCTCACCCCTAAGCATAACAAAGCCCAGACATATGTGCCTTGAGGTTCCTATACTTGATGCTGCAAGCAGTTTAAGAGGCTCAAGGTTAAACAGCCACAATCATGCTAATGATGCCTAAAATCCTGGAAAATAGGCACTCAAAAAACATTAATACAGAAAGATAGATAAATACCTTTATTGGGAGCTTCCACGAGGGTGCACACCACCAAAAGGCCTATACATGCGCCTCCCCCAGTGGTGCTACAGCTTTTATAATCTTCCAATAATTAACATAGAAGATATCCATAACCAACCATGATTCCCATTTCCCTTGGTGTCCCATTCCCCAGGGTCCTAAGTGTTGCCCCCTTGGAGCAGCCCCAAGGATTCTGGACTCTCCTTTTGTTTCATCTTCAAGTTATCTTGCAAGTGTCTCTGCAAAACACCATGACCTTCAGAAAGCTTAAGAGTATGTGAGAAAATTACTTTAGTGACTCCTAACACCATTTAATATGTGAGCAAGAAAGCCTACAATTCTAAAACTCTAAAGATCTAAAAAAACCACCAAACCTTTAGGCATCACTAACATGACTTTAGTGTCTACTTAGTCCACTGAAATCAATGTTACTCTGCAGCACATCTCTGTTGTACCTATCCCCACAGATGTACAGCTATGAGATGGAGTTCTCAACCCTACCCCTCACAAGGCAGAGACTTAGAATGCTGCAAGTTCACTGAGTTTGGGCATCCTTAGGGACTTTCATTAAGCTTTCTGGTAATGCACACATTCTGAATGATAAAGCCTTTTTATTACAAGAAGCATAAAATAACACTGTCCCTAAGGCTTGGGTAAAATACCTCCACATGTTTTCACACTGCAGCAAGACTTGACTGGTGCTCTAACTACACACTGTATATTAATTGTTTAAGTCACAAAACAATCTAGTTTCTATTTTGTTGTGATCTATTTCCTGTGATGTGTGAACTAAGCCTGTGCTGACTATAATTATGCTATAAGAGTCATACTGTTATCCTTTCCTACTCTGTAGCCCTCCACATATTTATCCCACCACCAAGCCCAGGGAATGAACCTGCTACTGTATAACCAACCTGCACAAGGGGACAACTGCCTAACCCCACCTGGACAAGAACATGACACAACTGAGATACTGACGATCTAGGACCACATCTCCTGTGTCCTTATCTGTAAGTGCAAGTCTTGACACTGAATACATTCACTTAATAGTGCTTAATACAAATCAGCCAGTATACATGAGCCCATCTCTGCAATTTCACTATACAAGGCCACTTCCATACGATTGCTTCAAGTCACACAAGTGAGACTGAGAAGTTACCAGCTCCACTCTTATTAAAAATGTGTCAGCCCTTTGAATATTTTTAATTGTTCCAGTGAATGAGGACGTCAACTATCAGATTCTGACGGAGTGCTTTACCACTTCCCTAAAATTCAAACCAGTTTCAGTTCAACAGCAGCAAAGATGGAAAGTCAAGACATAAAGCATTCACATATTTTTGCTTAGCCCATGCAGAATAAATGTTCTGAAATTCACACTCTGCTAGAGAGAAATCTAGCAAGAAACCATGATGATATATAAAAGAAAGCTGACAGAACAGTGGGTTTTGTTAGTGGTGATACCAGTATCCGTCCTTTCCTGTTCTGAGTGCAAAGTGCCCATCCAAGAGAACCTCAAGCCCTGTTCCCAGGCTTTATCAGCTGCGGATCCACAGCTGCACCCTTGCCAGCCGTCTGTGATACAGAAAAGAAGCTGTAATAGCTGGACCCTAGTTGTGTCACTGTGTGACCTTTCAAGGGAGATTGAAAAATACCACTGTTGGCCAAATGCTATAACTGAATAGCTGCAGACCCATGGAGAGCCTTTGCTGTTGCTCCTCTGCTTTCCCCTCACATGCCTTTCATTCTTGCAGCTTTCCAAAGTTCTTCACACAATTAAAATCACAAGGGTTTCATAGGCTGCAGTTTAAATGGGCTAAACACACTATTTTGAAGGCAGATTTTCATTAATGTTTCCAAACATCACAAGCTAAAACTAAAAAAAAAAAAAAAAAAAAAAAGTCCAGAAAGCCCACACATTACTCTTTACCAGAATGTATTTTAGAGGTCCTGCTCTGTTTTCCCAACAATAAGTAAAAAACAAAATAAAACAAACCCACAAAACACGAATAAAAACAAAAAACACTAACAAAATGAAAAAAACCCAACCCAACAACTTTGCAAGTTTTGACTTTGGGCACCTTTATGCACTATAGCACTATATAAAAAAAGTACAAAAATTCCTCTTTTCCAAAGCACATGCTGCTGATTCCATCCCTATTGCAACTCTTTTCCATACAAGTGCTACTTAATGGACTGTATGCCTGAACAGAGAAGATCATAATCAGTTTAAAGTACAAGCATGGCAGTAGACTATACCATCTCTTACTTTCAAGCCTGTTCGAAGCCCACAGGTATCTCACAAAACTTGAAGGCTGTTCCAACCCCAGGTAGCTCAGCAAGGCCAGGCTTTCTCCAAGGATCAAAGCACTACCGGGATACGGAGCAATGGACCCGGGATTTTTTCATGGTCCCACCATCCCAATGATTAAGCTCACCCGGGCTCACTGGCCCCATTAGGAAGGTGATGCAAGTGCGAAGGGTCTGCCAAGAGGAACAAACTCCTGGAACTATCAGTCTTTTGTCTGGCAGCCCTGGAACGATCAGAAGCTTTGCTGGGGCCTGCTTAGGGGCCATGGCAATGGAAACACAGAAAAGTAAAAGGAACGAGTTCAGAGTATTAACATATGTGCAGTGCTGAGGGAAGACGAAGGACTTCGCAATGTTCGCGGTGGCAAGGGAGCAAATCAGAGAGGGACTGTCTCCTGGGCCTACGTTTTGGGCAGGTCACATAAGCCGGCCACATCTCACATCCTGCTCTACGCTGGTGGCGCTGGTGCAGAAGCAGCATAAGCAGCGAAAGGGCCCGCCGGTCCCAGGGCGGTGCGGCGAGCCCAGGAGAGTCTGGGTTCCTCCCGGGAGGCAGAGCCCGCACGATCCGGAGATCGGGAGGGGCCGGGGCCGGGCGGTGCGCGCTTACCAGAAGCCAGTGCTCCTCCAGAAGTGCCGCAGGGGCCGCTCCGCTCGCCGGACATCCACGCGCACCTCGTAGGCCGCACTCAGCGGCACCAGCAGCACCCACAGCAGCGGCGCCATGGCTGCCGCCTCCGCAGCNTCCCTCTGTCCCCCTGTCCCGCTGCCCCCATGTCCCTCTGTCCCCCTGTCCCGCTGTCCCCCTGTCCCTCTGTTCTCCTGTCCCCCTGTCCCGCTGTCCGGAACTGTCCCCCGAGCACGCCGAGGCTCGGGCGGCGGCCGCGCTTCCGCGGCGCACCGCAGGGGGGCAGCGCATCCCGCACAGCGGGGCAGCGCGGCACGGCTCGGCACGGCCTGGCACACCGCGGCTTGCCTCGGTACGGCCTCCGTCCCCGGCAGGGCTGTCGCAGCTCAGGAGCCAGCCGCATCCTGGGCTGCATCCAAAGCGGCGTGGCCAGCAGGGCAAGCGAGGGCACTGTCCCCTCTGCTCTGGGGCGTTCCCGCCTGTAACACTGCATCCAGCGCGGCGGTCCCCGGCACGGGAACGACATGGGACTGCTGGGGCAAGTCCAGAGGAGGGCCACGCATTTGGTAAAAGGACTGGAGCACTTTCCCCACGGAGACAGGCAGAGGAAGTTGGGCAGTTCGTCCTGGAGAAGTGAAGGCTGTGTAGAAGGCTATGGAGAACTCATAGCAACCTTCCAGTATCTGAAGGGGCCTACAGGGAAAGCAGAGAGGGACGCTTGGTCTGACTCTGTAGTGACAGGACAAGGAGTTATGGGTACAAACTGAAAGAGGGGAAATTTAGATTAGGTACCAGGAAGAAATTGTTTGCCATGAAGGTGATGAGACACTGTACAAGGCTGCCCAGTGAGGCTGTGGATGCCCCAAGCCTGGCTGTGTTCAAGGCCAGGTTGGATGGGGCTCTGAGAAGGTGTCCCTGCTCACGGCAGGGGGGATTGGGGCTAGGTGATCTTAAAGGTTTCTCCAACACCTAACATTCTATGACTCCGTGAAAAGCTTTAAATGCACTCTATCACACACAATCTGTAGTTTGATTTTCTAAACACTTGTTTGTTACCACTTGTACCTGACGACTGATTTTCTATGGGGGTAAGACTCTCTTCCTTTGGATCCCTTTCTTTTACCTGTTGCTGTGCCATTGGGAATCTTGTCAACCCTTGCCAACTTGAAGTAAAATGTGGAATTGAGCCACTTTTCCACATCCCCCAATACTGTGGTAGCATCCCATTTTGTGTTCGTTAGTTCTGATTTATGGACTGGACGGTGTCCTTCAGTGGGCTTTCCAATAAAGGGTTTGGATTTAGCAGGGGGGACTATGATCTTCTGTAACAATGCTTACCCCAGGGAAGCTGCAGATAGCAGACAGGCAAGGAGCTGAGCAGCAGTTGATCTCCAACAAGAGAACAAAGTGACACCTGTGTTCATTGGAAATCAAGGGTACCAGTCCCAGTGGAGCTAAGAAAATTTGCCACCCTAAGAACTCCGGAACTTCAGTCTCCATCAAAGCTCTCCAAGACACAGATGAGCCAAAGCAGAGGGGACACTTGTTTCCTCCAAACTCTGTTTCCTGAGAAGACCTGAGGAAAGACCTGTTAAGCAGGGAGTGGAAGCAGAAACTCACGTGGGTTCTGACAACCTGGAGGCCAACATGCAGGGAATCCAGTTCTCTGCTGGGAGCTGCATCCTGGCTGGGACAACACCTGCATTTGGGATGAGTGCTGCTGCCTGGGCTTCAGTGAGGGCTGCTGGCATTTTGCCAGCTGTAAAGAGTGGTTCATGGAAGAAGGACCTCACACCCATTGATGCTGGCTCTCTTGTTAGCTTCCCCTTCAGAGAGGTAAATTAGAGGAGTTGAACACCTGACTACTAAATGTCATACTATGTCATACTGTGATTTTTTTGGTTCTTAACACCAACCCTGTACTTTGCTGCCTTTAAGAGTGGAGGGTTCATTTTTGGGCCAGCACAAGATACCACCACCAATGCAATGGATGTGAAAGCTAACCCTTGAGAAAAGTCAGAAGCTCGGCCCCCAAACAAAGACCTACCGGCAAATATTAACAACAAAATTATTTACAAGGGAGAAACCCGGTGAAACCCATGGTTTTTACCACAGAATGTCCCTATTGGCATCAGGAAGGCTTGAGTCTTAGAGACCATGATGACTTTCCCTGAAAGACTGCTAAAACAGAACTGCTGCATTCAGCTTGACTGATTTAGAAGTCCCATCTGGATGACAAAGTGTCAAACCAATGCTATGCTTTTTTGTCCAGGAAACTTAGCCTGTCCTCAGACATGAAATCAGGCATGTTCTAAAACATTTGGAAACAACACTGAGCCATGGATGCAGCTGGTGTTCTGTTGATATTTAAGAGAAGTCTTTCTCAGAGCTCAGGGAAAGTCTCTTTCCTGGAAGACTGACAAGAACATAACCTGCAGAGCATTTTCAAGAAGATACTTCTCAGAGACTGAGGCAGTGGATAAAGAGAATATCTCCCTTGTTTTCCACAACTTTTCCCCAGGCATAGACAAGTGCTACATGTAGCACACAAGCCACATCAGCTTTGAAGCTGGGAGACAGAAGATAAGATAAAATACCATACAGAGGAGAGACACAAAAGTAGACATCTGCATCACCCTCAGGTTTTTCTTCTATGTCTGAGAAAGCATTTAATGATATTTTTCTGGGTACTTCTAAAGAACTGGAATTCCTAGTAGAAAATCTCTGCTTGCCACAGCGCCTCTGGTTCCTCCTGCCAGGGAAAGAAAATGCAGCAGGAGGAGTTACCGGCTCTCTTTGAAGAAACCTGGTATGCCTCTCTTCCAAAAACCTCTCAGCACTGCTACAGGGAGAGCAGCTGTGACTGTATAGCTTGATTTTTCCCAAGCAAGGCTGTCTACTGGACCAACATTGGCAGCATTTCCAGGCTACACGGGTGAAACACACTGGTCTGCTCTGCAAGTCTCCCAAGGGTAAATGACAGAGTTTCCCCAGGCAATCTCCAGCGAACAGTTTGTGAGGTGTAAAGTCTTGATTCAGAGCTGAACACATATGTCCAGCTTGCTTTGAGCATAATTCTGAAGATGGTCAGGCAGAGCCATGATAAAGACCCCGGTCAAAGGGAAGTTCCCCTATTGCCTTTATTTTCTGCTCATCTAAGGTCTGGGAAGTGCCCAGGAGGTTTTCTAGAGTGTTTCCCAGGGAGGTTTCCCACAGCTGACACTCCCATTCAAAGTGTACTGGGGATTTTACAGCAGCCTCCTCTGCTACTGAGAAGGAAGGCCTTCTCAGGGAATGGAGAGCAGCACTGTACACTGACCCTTTTCAGTATATTGAGGCTGACCCTTCCCAGCTATCGGCGCAGTGTAAAATCCTCCAGTGTCTCAAGCTGGGCAGATGAGAACGAGTCAAACTTGTTATTCCTTGTAGGTCCTGAGCTGAATCACTTCTCTGAAAAAAACTGTATAAGGCAGTTGAATCCAGCTGCTCTCCCTGCAGATGTTTAGGAACATATTCCAGGCTCCTTCAGACATGTCAGAAAGCTGGTAACCCTTCCTCCTTAATTTTCGTTCTCTATCAGGAGGTGCTTGCATGATGCACAGGAAATTAGTGTATGTGTGCTTGTGCTTTTCCTTGTAGATGCCTCCAACTCCTTCAGCACTTAATTGAATTATAAACTTGGCTTCAAAGAACAACCCTGGAAATACCAAGATGGCTTTGTCACATAGCTATCTAAGTATGCTACACAGCAGGAACAAGAATTTTGCTATAACATATGGAAACTGAAGCCTGGAAAATCATCTAAAGCTGTCTGGGTATTTTTTTATAGTAACTATTAATTTTGAGGCATTCCAGAGCCTATAACAGCCTTTACTTCTTGGATAACTGCACTTCTCACGTGGTAGCTGTTGGTCTTTGGGCAGATGGACTCAACTGAATAGTCTCAAGTTCTGTGTTACATATAATCCAGTCTAACTAGAAATTCTGGCAAAAGGACTGGTCCTCCTCGTCTTACTTGCCGCTGCTTGTCTGTTGCTGATGTTTCCTATGTGTGAGGTCCAAGAGCAAGGCAACTGGACTGAGGATAATTCATCTGGCTGTCTGGTTGGGAAGCACCTCCTCTTTGGATCAGTTTGTTTTACTGTGGACAGGGAAGCCACAGAGGAATGACCATGTGTGGCTCTAGTGCCTGATAGTACACAATAGAAGCACAGGAACAGAGACAGGAGAGAATGAGATGAGCCTTGAGTCAAATAACTGCTGGTAGGCTGGAGATAGCACAGTATGAAATTGTGCTCTGACTCCTGTGTCCCTGTAGTTTCCACAGCATGGGCAATCTTGTGAAATCTAACTCCAAAAATGATCCTGTTTCTTGTAGGACTCTAGCAGTTCTATACACCCCTGTCTCAAGTTGCTGCAGTGTTTGTAATTGCTTGTAACATACTAAAGGTATCAGGCATATATATACCTCACATGGAGAGACATATCAGCCACACAGCATGGATCTCAGTGCTGCATTTCTTTTGGAGGTCTTGTTTTTAAAGCTCAGGTTATGAAAATGTTTTTTTACCCATAAGGTGGTGGGCTTTGTGAGACCCAGGATTTCCTACTTCCTCTGCATTAATTAACTTCTAGCCTTTGGGATGAGTAGTTGAACAGGATGTGGCCTGCACCTATCTGCTGTGTTTCCCCTTAATGGAATGGTCTTATACTGCCTCCAGGCCTACAGTACTTTAAGTACGAGCTTTGTGGCAATGTACAGGCTGCAGACAGACATAATACCTGATCCCTGGTTGTGATTGCCTGTGCTGAGACTCGCTTTTCTTACCAGGATCAGCCCCATATAGAAGCAGAATGTGATGCAGGAACATGGATGCACTCCTGAGGGAGATTAAAACTTTGAAGGTGCCTAGGAGATACCATCCTAGAGTTGCATGGCCATCTCTTTGGGATTAGCAAGAGTTGATAAGTTGTATAAGAGACTACAGGGAGCCTTACTCCCCTGTCTAGGGTGGAATGTCCTATTTCCTTCCAAAGGTTTCAAACTTTTTAGTGTCTACTTCTTTCCTGGTGTGACACTAATTTTTTTTCCAACTTCTGCTTTTGTCTAGAGGAACAATTCTGTCACGTTCAGAAGTGTTTTATGGATTTTACAGTGGACTTTCTGGACTTCATAGCAAAGGTGCAGGTCCTCTGCACTCTGAGGAGATGAACTGCTCAGAAGAACATAGTCTGGGTAGATTCAAACAGACTCAGAGTGACTAAAAGACTTCTCATTCCTTCACAAGCTCTGTCCTCCTCATTACTCAGTTTACCTAAGATGTGATTAGGAAATCTTGTCACGTCTGCTGAATACAAAAAACTTAACAAGTATTATGTGAATGCTTGAAGTTCTAGACTGTGACTATGTGCATATCTGTAATGTCCCAAAGCTGGATACATTCAAGCATTCAAGTCCAGGATTTGACATCTCCCTGCATCTGTAGTGTCTGTCATTTTACCCTGGCTTTCACCCAGTCTATGTAGCCTAGGGTTACTTGATAAATGCTTTCTCAGGGATGTGGACCTTACCAGTCGGATGTCTCCTCCTAACTCACCTTGATTCAACATGACTCAGAGGGGTTGCTTTGCTCCAATAAATAAATCTGAAAGATTTTATTGCCAGTTGTACTGCTCTGCATTGCTCCACTGTCCCTGAGGAAAGAGGTTACCCTGTGGCTGAGTGTTGAAGTTTACCTGGGAACTGATGGAAGCAAAACAGATTTTTATTAGGAAAATATCAAAAATAGCCCATAATGGGGCTCAGGCAGCCACCCTACACTGACCAAGAGCATGAATTTGGTGAAGAAATTGGCATGCCAAAGGCTCAGCGTGATGCCCACTTTCTGCTTAGGGAGAGTTTATGTTCTCTCGAAGTCTTAGAACTCAGAAGAACAATGACAGGCTAAACTGAGGACACTGAAAAGGGATAGATAGTAGGAATTTAGTGTATATCAGTCTTAGTCTTATTTTCAGGATGTGGATTCTGTTATAACTGAACTAAATATAGTAATCTCCTGTATCTTAGTTTGACTGTAGAGACCTCAATTAGACTAACAATAAATTCTGAACTTCACATATAGTCTGTACTCCCTCTTGCTCATAGCAAAACATATTTTATAATGTAGGGAGAGTGTTACAGAGATACCAGGAAAAATGGCATTGATGTTACATGGCAGTCATATGTTATGATTGGGGTCATGCAGCAGAGAGACAGCATTATGTTGGTTAGCTAAGGATGACACACTGCCTTGCATGCTTCTCATAAGCCGTATCTTCAATTTTCTCTTTGGCTGCATCATCTCCCCAGCACAAAAATTGCCCATTACTTGTGTGGCAGCCCACATAGTCACTTCTCTTGCAATTTGTTTAGCTCCTTTGGTGGAATGAGGATTTACATATAGATACCTATGGTCAGAGCATGTTCTGCCTCTTGCTTTGATGGAAGGAGACTGAGTGTGGAGGAAGGAACAGATTTATCCCTCAAACCTCAACAGTCCTTGATATTATCTTTACTCCTAGAACTGGCATCAGTACACAGTGTGGACAGGGCATGGGGGGATGATTTCCAGAATTTGCTCTGCCGAAAGCATTTAAAAAGCCATATCCATGGCTTTCCCCTCATCTGTCCAGTTGTTTCATTCTAGAAGGCAATCAGGTTGGTCAAGTATGGTTTACCTTTAGTGAATCGGTACTGGCTACTCCTGGTTAACTTCTTGTCATCCATGTGGATAAAGTTGATCTCCAGAATGAGATGCTTCATCACCTTTCCAGGGATTGAGGTGAAGCTGACTGGCTGGTAGTTTACTGGGTCTTCTTGCTCTTTTTGAAGACAGGGGTGACATTTGCTTTCTTTCAGTCCTCAGGCAACTCTCCTGACCACCAAGACCTCTCAAAGATCTAAGGTATATTTGTAGATGAAAATCAGACTGCCTATAATTCTGATTCGTTTTGTGCACTGGATCTGAACTGAAAGTGGTGGTGAATTTGTTTTTAACTCTGTCAGCACCTTTCTTTTACAGGAGTGGGAATAACTGAAGACCAGAGTGGAAACTTTCTAATTGTGGTTTAACAGTGGTAGTGCTGTGTGCTACCATGCAAAGAATATTAACCAGTGGATGTCATACTGCACTGAATTGCACTTCATGTCACTAAGCATGTGGAAGCTGAGATCTGTAACTGGTAGCTGGGCAAAAACAAACTCTTGAACTATGGTTACAGTTTCCAGGTGCTCCTAGATGCTGTGAGATTTGTGCCAGCTTTTGTTTTGCAGATGATCCAGATAAGGCTATTATTTATTTATCTCTTCTTAATGGATCAGTTAACTTCCCATTTGCCATAATGCTCAGTAAACAGTAAACACAATTTATTTTGTGAATTAGAATTGAATTTCTCTGTATTTGATCAGAAAGAGAGCTTTGGAAATCTGTGATGCTGGTTGTGTTAATATGAAAAATGACTCATGGCTGGAACTTTAGGTTCAGATTAGATACCAGTCACCAATTAATAAATACAGGTTTGAAAACCTGCCCCCAAAATGGAAAGGCACAGGATTTATGCATCCTCGCTTGTTTGTTCCAGGGGACATGGTTTGTAACTGATGTTTTGTGTGGGCTGCAGAGAGACAGAGGCAAAAATAATAACAAATCAAAGAGTCCTCTAGAAAAATCAGAGTGGCTACTCTGTGAGTCCTTTGGAAAGCTTACATTGGCTCACTGATTGAAAAAGTCAACCCAGCTCTACTAAATTGAAAATATTTATCCCTTACAAAGCTATTTGCCACTTTGACACCAAGTATAACCTTAATTTCCATTTAAGACCTCCTGTGGCTATCACATGAGGTTGTGAGTCAAGCCGTTAGAAACACTTCCAGTTAGGAACTGTGTCAGTAACTGACAAGGTAAGTGCTTGTCCTGCCTATGGTAGGCAGGATCAGTTTGTCACTGTGTGGGTGTGTATTCTAAACCCTCTATGTCATTTTTCTCATGAACTGCTCACAATGGCCCATTTGCAGCAGCCGCCCAGAGCACACCCAACATCTCAGGCTACTAGCTGGGTGTTTAGGAACTTCTGTGGGATAAGGACGTTTTCCTGCCTCCACACCCACCTGAGGGGTCATGTCTGATAATGGGCCATTAGGGATGCTGAAAATATGCCATTGTTCACCTCACAGAGTAGATCACCCATTGTGAAACTCTCCACTCTGAGGGAGGGACTGGGCGTTCCCATTAGACCCCAAGCAGAGATAAGCTTGGGGTTTTGGGACTGGGGTCTCTCATCAGATCCAGAGGAGGACCAGAGCCTCGACTGGACTGAGTCTGCCACCAGACTGCAACCATCATTTTCACCAGGAGTTTTCTTCCTTTCTTCTTACTTTGAACTCAGGGGGGCCACGTGGTGCTCAGCACAGGGGTTGGTGAGCTCCATTCTGCTTGTGCCCCACTGTACTGGGCTGTACATCTGTTGTTTTTTTTTGTGGCACAAATGAATTTTTTCCTTCTGTCTCGGTGTATTTTGTGATCTTTTAGTAAATTTTTATTCTGACTTGCAATCCCATTCTGAGTTGGATTCATTTCTCCTGCTGGTTTAACTCTAAATCAGCACAGTACTCTCACAGCACTGTGCTTGTGAAGCAAATAAAGAAAACTAAGGGCATTAGGCCACTACCAGTTTTAAAACAAGGAATACAGATGTGTTCCTCTGCCATATGATCTTCTCAGACTTACTGCTCATAGCCAATCAAAAAACTATAGTTCAAAAGTAACTACTCTGTCTTTCTTTATACCAATACTACAGCAAATCTGTGGTTTGTCTCTAATCCCTTTTATATCTATCTCGTATAAGCCCTAATTAATGTTTAATTCCTTACTAAAGTCTTCCTTTAAGAATTCACTTTATTTCTGGGAGGCACAGGACCATCATAACTAATACGTATCATTTGTTTGACAGTTTTATGGTTCAGTTGGAACAATTTGCAGAGCTGTCCATCAGTATCTTCCCCATAGCTTTGGAGCCTTTCTATTTTAGTCATGAGCTGCAGAACAGAGCAGAGTAGCAGGCCACTAGTGATACCTAGAAACTGAAGGAATAAAGTTCAGAAAAGCCACTGGAGATGCTTTGCCTAATGATTTATTAAGTTGTTTTACTTGTTTTGCAAAGGTTTAGTACCAGTGCATTACAAGAGAAGCTCTGCTTCAGAGAAATCTCAGTGGTGCAGGACTCGCAATATTTTTGTTTCATGGGTTTACACAGTTCTCCCCATCAAGAAGTAGCACTGTCTCTTCTCTGAAACTGTGTAGGGGATGACAAACACTTCTGCTGTCTTAGCATGGCCTTGACTGCACTGTGGAAGGCTGGTTAAAGCCTCTCTGCATTCTCTGTGTGTTTGAGCATCATCTGGTAAGGCACCAGCAGGGAGAAAGAAAGAGATGTTGACAACTTGAGTGGTTGGACAGCTCTGCAGGCACATTGCCTTGCAAGACCAGAACAGATCTGTGCCCTGGGCCCTCCAGAGTTGGACAATCTCAAGCTGTCTGTGAAATGACTATGTGTCTTCTCTATGCTTCCCAAAGTTCTCTATAGGTACTTCTATATCATTCCTTGGCATATACCCTCCCCCGCACCAACTGTCCTAGACTCATAACAGACCTTGTACCTTGACAGACTTACATGTGGTCACAGCTGTACACAAGCCATAAATAAATGGTGACAGTTTGTGATAACATTCCCATTTCATTGCCATTCCAAATGATTATGCAGAATAATTGTGCTAGCATTTCATACAGCTTCCCCAGGAAGCCCATTCTTTTACAAGAGCAATGACCATTCCCAGAGCAACATACGCTTGACAGCTGCTTCACCATTTTATGCAGTGCTCTCTGGAGGCTCTTCGTAATGTCAGGAGGAGTCTGCTGAAACACCCAGTCCATTCATTTCAAAAGCTTGGAGTTTGCACCTCAGCCTTAGAGTCATGCTTACCCTGATACAGAATGAGAGTAACAAGTGATCCTGAACAGTATGTGTGCACAGTGGAACACAGGCTAGAGTAAGGTGGACTTGTTGCATGACTTGAAAGATTGTTGCCATGCTTGCCTACAGGTTTCCACCAAAGAAGGCGTAGTTTATAACTGTGGGTAAATAGTTCATGGAAAAACTTCTCAGGCAAAGTTTTCTCATTTGCACAGTGGAGAAGTGGTGGTGCTCCAGTTAACTGAGTACTCTTTTGCAAGGAACAGAAGTCTTAAAATAATTCATGTTAAAATGGGCAATTTTTGAAGTTCAGACAACATATTAAATCAGAGCACAAGGTCATTCAAGGTTTGCAGCTGCTTCCTGCATTGACCATGTGAATTTTTTTGCCCAGTTAGCATTATCAGTTTTACTGCCTTCTGAAAATGAATTGGTGAACTCACTGAACTGGCGCATAACTGCTTTCCTCCAGGGTCCAAACACAGATTTGGCAGCTTAACAGATATGAATGTTGCACACTCATTTGGGATTTTATGGGTATACGCTTCTGTACCATTACATGCTGTGATGCAGCCTAATCTGGACAGGACAGGATCATCAGGGAGTTCAGATTAAGACAGTACCTCAATTTCAAATATGCCTTGCACTTACTTGTTTAGGGCCTTCCCTACCTAACCTGATTAGTAAAAATGTATATGCATTCACGGATACAAACAGACAGATACATATTCTCCTTTTCAGGGAAGTCAGCTCTCAATGTCTTGCCAATCAGCAGTTGCTGTCTGCAAAACAGGTGACAACATCCTGCATTATCCTTTTTCTGCATGAAGGTGGAAGGATGAATCAAACTATAGAAAGGAAAAGCAAAATAGAACTTAGAAATTGCTTTGATAACTTTTTATATAAGAAGTAACCAAGTATTCAGTGGCAGTATTACAGGCAGTAAAATCTAGAAATGTTTATCAGACTGGCTTTAAATTTTAATAGTTCTGTCTTCTCAGAATTAACCATTTTCTCTGTGAGAGATCGAACTTGGAAGAAACACAGGTTGGTAAACTTAAACACAAATTAGTTAAACTGAAAAATTTCCACTGGCCATAGAGGTGGTCAAGGAAAATGAGGTGTCTTTGCAAAAAATGTCTCTCATTTCTTTTTTTACCTTTTTCCAGACTTTGACCTTTTCTGAATCTCAAGTCTTCTAGCCATCTCTAAACTCTAAACAGGGAGTCCTTTTGGCTGAGCCAGCAACACTTTCATTCCAGCAGATGTTAGCTGTCATTGCTGCTTGCTCCTCATGGGTCTACTCTGGGAATTTTGCCCTTTGCTCATCCTGGTCAAGCTGCAGCTCATTGACAATGTAAATATGTCAGAGAAGCACTGACAGGTTTTTGCCTGTCTTGGTGCTGCTGTTTGACACGGCACTAATTTTCTGTGATGCCCAGTTGCCACTTTGTGTCAGGTTTTGCTTTTCATTGTGTTTTGCAGTAATGTTTTCATTTCTGGCTCTGCAATGTTTTAACTGAATTTGTACCCTAAAGCCAAGAGGTGTCCTACCACTTTTTATTCAAAACTTCTGCATCTTTTGTGGAATGAATGAATAAATAAATGAATGAATAACAGTTGAAAATTTGCTGGCCTTTTATACACATTTCAGTTCAACACATGCTTTGGGTTCCATTCTATCTCCATAGTTACATTTTTCCTTAAGCAGGTAATGCAGGCTGATTTAAGATGCTCTTAATAGTGTGTTACTGGATGGTCTGATAAAAAGCAAAAGACAATAGTTGGTTACAGCAGCCCAACTGTATTGGTGATTGTGATCATATGTTTTGCACCAATCTTTGCTTCATTAGATGCTCATGTAGATGAGTCATGAACTCAAATACCATATTATATTATATTATATACCAATATTATAGTTACAATGCCTTAAGGCATGTATCATGTGAAGTTAATCTAAGGCCTGCTCCACAGCCTCAGTAGGGCTGCAAAGGAACTGTAATTTTTTTTCTTACTTGTGGCACCCAGTTTTCTGCATAAGGACAAGCAAACGCTCATTATTCATGTACGTCAACCCTGATTATTGTCTATCTGAACACCTTCCTGGTCACTGTCTACTTTTAAAATTTTAGAGGGTGTTGGGTGGTGCAAGCATACAGCAAATGGAGAGTCCATACCAGTCTCAGACTCCAGAGATGTTGTTATTGTGCTATGCCAGAGGAAGCAAGGAGATGAAAAAGAACGGGACCTAGCTAGCCCAACCTAAACCAGCCAGAATGCAGTTAGCTAGTCCCTGCAGAACAGGCTGATATATCTCTGAAATCAAGCTCTGCAGCAGCAAATCTTCCACTGATAGTAGAGAAAGCCTTGAAATGGACACCTCATTTCTGGATAGCTAGAGTTAGATGGAATTAGTCCCCCATTAATCAGATTATCTACTTTTGCCTGAGGCAAAGACAGGAATATCTCAGTTCTGCCTATACAGAAAACCCCATCACAAAGACTGTAGCATTGACAACAGATCGTCAAATTCTCAGGTCTAATCCTATGCCTATATACAAAATCTGAACCCTTTCTCCTTCAGATACTGCCTTACTCATAGATAACAGCCAGTGGCAATACTTGTGTAACCAAAGCAGATGTTGCTTTTAATTAATTTTTCCACTTTCTCTCTCTCTCAGTCACAAAACTCATTATGAGGTTGCTGATATTCCTTCTAAAAGCTTTTTCAGACAGAACACAAAAGAAAAAAATAATTTCTGACCAGAATAACATCAGGCTTTCTCCCTACTCTTTTTGGCCAGAGGCAGAAGAGGTATTGATGGCTCAGCCTGTCCTAGAAATGTCAGAACTCATGAGGTTCGCAAAGCTGTGCATTAAATGAAGTGCACAGAACTCCTTAGCTGCCTGACAGTAATTTAACAAAAATAAAGGTTTGCTATGTAAAGAAGAGTCAGTCAACTTTGCTAATGGCCTCCATGCCTCCCTCACTGTTGCAAAGCTGGCTGTAGGAGAAATGGAGAAGTCCACCAACCTACCAAAAGCAAGATCTTGCCACTCAGATCTTGTTAACCTAAATGCTCCCATTGTGCTTTCAGTTGCAGAATTACTGTTTTCTTATCAGAATTGCTCTTCAAATAGCAGAAGATAAGATGGTTTTTATTTTGTTCTTTCTGAATTATCAGAAGACTAACTAAAACAGCACTGCTAAGACGTGTTGGCACAATCTGAGCACAAGTTCTATGGCAGGTGCAGACTCAATTTTCGCAGCGAGATAACAATTTTATTTTTCAAAGAGGACAAAATTATCCAGAGACTTGCACCAGTTCATTCTGGAAAAGAAAATTGTCCCCTGAGGAGTATTCTGACAAAAGTCTCAATTGATGGGAAATCCAAGCACACTTAATGTGCCTTATTGCATGTCAAGAATCTGACATCACTGCTGCTCTAAATCTGCATGCTTTGATCAGTTTTTGTGGAATCTAAAGACCAACAGTTACACAATTTCTCAGTTCCACATGGAATCTTAACAGGACTATTGAGGTGCGACTGGCTAAGTTCCTGCCTCTTTCTATTAGTGGTTTTGCTCTAAAATTTCCCAAGATTTTGTGTCTTTAATTTTTGCCAGAAGGGCTCCTGCTGACCAATTTCCAGCAGAATCTGATGAAAAGCAGAAATAGAGGCTTAGTTTCAGATGAAATTATAATTGTGAATGTGCCCAATTTTTGAGTAAGTATTTCTTAGTGGTTAGCACACTGAAGCCCGCATTTTCATGTTCAGTTTTTGTTGACATCCCTGATTGCTCAGTGCTTTGGCTGTTCCAGGTGTTCATGTGACCGCTGACGTTTTTTCCTTCATGCGCTGGCTCTTGTGCCCGTTTAGATATTGACTTCTTTGAAGATTGGCTTTGTGTGGGTGTGTTTGTGCAGAGCTCTTGCAAAGCAGTTCTTCTTGACACTGATTTTTTTTGACACTGAAGTTCATCTGCCTGTGCATTAGAGGACTGCATCTTCACTGCCCACTGGCTTTAAGAAACTCCAGAAAAACTGAGTGATGGTCTGGAAAAACAGACAGAGAGAGAAATACTGGGTTCTCTCAGGCAGAAACACTTTCATCACTACTTTTTTTGTTCCAGAATGCTGATATGGTCTTTGGGAGCAAAGGAATAAGCCAGGTNACAAATGAAAACAAACATAAAACAAACAAAAGTGAAAACAAACAAACAAAAATAAAACATTCTCACTAATCACCAGGGATCATAGCTAGTGACAAACGTAGGCAAAGATAACCCCAAATAAGACAGTTTCTTCAAAAGCCACAGGGCACTAAAGGAAAGAGCATCTCACAGACTCTGAAATGAACAGGATTACTTAACCTCCCAGCAACCTGTTCTGCCATTTTCAATTCATTTGCATTGATTATGGCATGGTCCCACACAAACTTGTTAAATGCATCTTAAACATATTGAACCCCTTTACCATGTGCTTCCTCTGGAGTCCATGAAATGTTATAGTGCCCTGGGAAATGTTGGGGAGTTGGACATGAATAATTTTTAAGAGAAATATTTGTAGATCACTTCAGCATTCCAGAATAAGGAGTAAGGACTGAAATCTTGGCAACATTTGAACTAAGTGCATGACCTTCTTATGATATGTGAGAAAGTTGCCCTTCAACTTTTTCATCACCTCGGAAAGTGTACCAGATTTCAGACCAAGCTACTATAGGTCTTTTTAGGGAGGCATTGATTAGATTTATTACAGGGGAAATCTGAGAGATAAATTACAAATTCTCTCAAATGGCACATTTTTTTCATATTGCCTGGGTGCCAGCTGGGAGATAGACTTTCAGAGTACCCAGTACATTGCTAATGCTTTTCTCCAGCATCAGGAAGGTTATTCAATCTCACAAAAGCTTTCCCCATGCCGAGCTTCTCTTCGGTTTCTGTCCTCTGATAGAACATTAGTGACAGAGTAATGTCAAGCTGCCTGGTCTAGATTTCACTGGTGTATTTCTGAAGGTTTCTATCCCAGGTAGAATCTGATATCATATAAATGGGTACAGTGTTTATTGCAATGTTGTCAGTTGTTTCTTATTTCTGCTGCACTTGGACATGATGGGGGCCCAGAGTTTCCAGGAGGTAAACCTGTGTTGAGAAGATTTATCCTCCATCTTCAATCCAGTGTTCTTCCTCCTTCAGATTTTGTGATAAAAATTAGAAGAGGTACTGTATTTTACTTATTTCTTATCTGAGGGGTTTGTTTTCTATGTACCTGCTGCTAATGGTTAAAGCAAGAATGGAAAAGCTGTTCTTCATTTCAGCCCTGCTTCCTGTTCAAACAATATTATTCTTCTCGCATAGTTTTCTATCTACTCACTGAGCCTTCTAAAGGTCAGTTGATAAAAAATTTTAAACATACTGAAGTGTCCATAAATTAGTTATGAATCAAAAACTGGACAAAGGGAACAATCCAAATGAGATTACCACCCTATCCCATCTGAAGGAACAACAGACAGACTACATGTTTCATTTGGAAGTAGCCACATGATCAGTCAGCATGTTAGTTCATGTTAGTTCACTTATCAAAATACATGCACATAGCTCCTGCCTAGCCTCTACACATGCTCTTTTGCATCCCTTAGGGATCTAAAAGGGAGGAAGAAGGATGGTTACAGATGTTGAGGTAATGGAAGTTTGGAGGCAAAAGATGCATGCACAAAAAATAAGTTTCCATCAGTCCTCCAGCTCACTGACCAGCCCATTTCCTTCATGATCCCCCCTGTGGTCACCAAATCCAACAATCTTGTGATATTATGTCATAGCATCCCTTTAAGCATACCCATTTATACGTCTGTTTGATTCAGTTTTTTTCCTACTTAAGAAATGCTGTATTTCTTAGAAATAAATTGTTGGCTATACTAGCATCCCTGGAGGCACTGCCAATGTCAATATAGAATTAGGAGGCTTTCAAGAGATCTTACTTGTGTGGTCTTTATGTTATTTATGCTATCACAACTATATGCATAAAGAACAAGATTTCTGCTGGTCTTTCTCTATTTACATCTCTTTAGAGATGCTTCAAAATATATTGTGATTTTAATTTTGTGATTGAGGAGAAATAGTATCTATGCCAAGGAGGTCAAAAGAGGATACAGAAATACCCAGTGCACCATTCCTACAATGTCAAAGTATGTTTGCAAAAAAAAAAAAAGTTATCTACATTAGCAAAGCATGGAAACTAGCAAAGCATGGAAACCTGTATTTACACATTGAGAATCTACTCCCAGGACGTGTTCCTTTCTCAAATACTCAAAAAGCTGAACAGAGGTGATCAGTTTGAAGTTTAGTTCCTTGAAATGTGGCACGTTTTATCAGTCTATATAATCTCCACCAATTTACAAGAAGAGTTTGTTCAAACTGGAGGTAACTGAAACTAAACAAAAAGTGATGCTGTTTGATCCCATATGGATGATGGAAGGTGCTTTGGGGGTGTTGCTATCAGTGATGCTGTAAAGTATAAAAGATGGATTTCTGTGTTGTACACTGGTTACTGCAGCTGCTTAGCAGGCAGCATCATCAAAATAGGTATCCCCCATTAGCGTACTTGGCTACTTAGTGTGTATTGACTACCTGATTTATTGACTGCCTACTTCATATCTGAGGCAGCAGAGGCAGTGTCAGAGAGGTACTGTGGTTCAAGTTCTTTAAAACCATAGAAGGAAGAAAAGACTTCTTTACAGAGCAAGCTACTGAACTGAAGAAATTATCTGCGCACTTTGTGGAAATGCCATAATCGGTACAAGCTTCAAGGCCTCTTTCCACCCATCATTTAAGATATGACTAACAACAAAAAAACTTTAATATTAAAGATCCTGAAACATGAGCACATTACTATGGACCTAGTAGTTGTTGAAGTTCCATCCTCACCCATGCTTCATATCTTCTGCATACTATAAGCCACTGGTCAGTGTCTAGTGGATCAAAGAGCAAACACTGTTGGCACATGGAGTCCCAGAGCAGGAGAGAGTGGGTGAGATCCAGACTCTGCTGCAGGGAGTGTAAATGTACTGCTCAGGGTGTAACACTTGGCAACCTGGAGTGTACAAACACTTTAAGAACATGTATTGACCTGGAAGTGCTTCTGTGACAATTGAATGACTTCCAACAAGGCAGTGAATGCTGGATTCCTAGTAATGCTGAAGTACCCTGGTTTATTGTAGTGATATCCAGGAGTCAAACTAAACAGGGGATCCCAACAGCACTCAGGGCTAACATAGATTAATATCAACCTTCTACCCTGATGGGACTGCAATTGTCACACGTACGGCAGGTACAACACTTAAAGGACAGGAGAAACAGTGATACAATGCTTTCTTTTACAGTGCCCTGGGAAGAGCTGTATCTCTGCACTTCCTTGTGACTCTCACTCAACAGAAGTAGAACAAAACAAAGGGATGGAGAAGTGCTGCTGTCAATATTGCTTCTATGCAGCTGTAGGGACTTATACTGGGTGGAGAAGGTGAGAGGTCAGTGGAGAGCTAAAGCCCATCAGATAAGCATTTGCCTACTGAACTGGGGGAGAGGGAGTGGGGCAGGACAAATGTAGTTCAAAAACAGAGAAGATGTAACCAAGAAAAAAAGCTGAGAAAGCATCTGGATGATGTCAGATGGGAGAACATAGGAAGCAAGAATTTGCTTTGACTTAGTAATAGGTGAGCGTTTGTTAGTGAAGGATAACACTAACTACTTAATTAATAAATTCTGGGTTTGATTCCAGGAGCAATAAATATTTGTGACCGTTTTGCCCACCTACTTGTGCGAAAAAAGTTTTCTTCTGATTCCTATGTTAAGCCCAGTCCTCACTGAGATAGAACACATCTCCCAGAGAGTTGTCACAGAACTGGCCTCTGCCTTCCTGCCTAATATCTCCAAAGCCTTCAACGGTTGAAAAGCCTGCTTTATTTCTGCAGTCAACCTTCTTGAAGATCTGGAACATGACATTGTTCAAATACCATGAACCAGAACAAAGCTGTTTCAGGTAAAATACCAGCGTTCACAAGCTGATGAATTGTCCATGCAGCACAGGCGCAGAAAAAGCCCAATTCAAAACAAACTTTGCCAGCTAAGTTGTTCCTTCATTACTCAGAACCTGCAAAACAGATTCATGTCCGAGCTTTTAGAGCTTGTCCTTTTATTGCCTGCTCAATTAAAGCCTGTCGCATTCTCCAAAGTCTTCCCTCTGTGAGCTTTACCAAGTTCCCTCCTTACCTCAACTTAGCTAATGCACGAAGTATCCAAGGCTGACTACAGAACTGTTCATAAGATGGTGGGATTTAGTTGAGCTTTTGCTATTCCATTACAGTTTCCTTCTCCTGACATAATATTTAATAGTAGTGGATGTCCAATGACTGCGGAAACCCTGTGTGTGAATACATAGATAGAGGTGAGCTCTAGCTGACTTGCTTGCTTCTCTGATAACTGTCTGCTTGCAAAAGCGGTAAGCAGAAGAGCAGACATAAAATTCAGTGCTGCTGAGGTCCCAGTAGGCTGTTCCAGGGCAGCCACAACAAACGAATGTATGGGTTGCCCCGAGCAAGAAAATAGTAAGAAGTGGCTCATTCCCCCACAGTGTTTCTAGACCAGCAATGGAAAGGGTAACAGGTGCATGTAAGTGCAAACTCACTTGCCTAGTGGTAGTTAGCAAAGGGTTGACAAGTTGTGAACTGAACTCCTACACTGGAGGCAGGAGCTTCTCAGCAGATGATCATGAGTATCTCATGATGGAAAAGGTGTTCAGTCACAGTCCCACTGCAGGTGAACCTATTGCATTGTCAAAGCCTACAAACAATTCAGATATGGCTCTCCAGCAGTGAACTACTTGGCTCATGAGCTAAAAATCTGCCATTCAAACCTAAGACTGACTCCAAAAGTTACAATCTGTCATTAGGCTTGCAAATAGACTGGGGCATGTGTCTTCAGCCAGAGTTCCATAGCACAGAGGCAACCCTTCAAATGGGTCCTCATGTAGGTTTTTTTCACATTCACTACCATGCTGCTTTTACAACATCAAGTTTCAGCAGTGAAGTGTATCTATGTGCTAGAAACCTTTACAATGGGCAGATTTTGTGCATTCCTTCAAGCTGCTTGGCCTCTTTTTCCTGAGCCACCTCACCTGAAGAAAGAAGACCACAGGTCTTTTTTTCTGAGTCAGTACATTCTTGGAGGCTAAAAGCACATGTGAAGGAACTAAATCAGCCTCTTCTTCCACGCCTGGAGGGCAAAGGAAGAGTGAGAGCCCATCAATATATACCTTTTGTTTGAGTCTGGCATTTTGACTTCTGTTGGCCAGCTCGTGTTAGATTAAATTAGGTACCTTCCCAAGCAGCAATGATGCACAAACATTTTGCTCCACTCCCAGCTGACATCCTTGTACTGAGGCAGTATCTCAGCTGCTTTCTCTGTATCCTCCATCTGGATTCCTCATCAGCCACTCATCGTGGCTCAGTTTGAACTTAACCTTCTTCAGCCTTTCCCAAAGTCAGCACCTACTCCAACAGGGTCCTATCAGCACAATCCCTTGTGCCATCAGCTCACTGAAGACTTGGTATTGCCTCCTGATTCAGGCTGCTTCTCTCGTCCCTTCTTCCCCATAAGGAAACAGCTCTTTACCTCAAGTGTAGCAGTAAGGATCACCTTACCACCTGGCCTGCCAGTGCTCTCTGGTGACAAAACATACTCATTAACCTCACCTCTGAAGGCATTACAGTTTAATCCAGCTACACATGTGCATGTATGCTAACTTCTTACACCATTTTTTGTTAGGACAAAAAGTTTGGAAATGTCTAAGCGTTTTAAGTTGAGGTCAATTTGTTTTCAAATTATATCTGACCATGTTAACATATGTCACCTTTCTAGAAGCACTGGACTCTAACAGGAGTGCATATGCCATGACTGCACTCAGCCACAGGCATCCTGTGATGCTGCATGGCTGTGTAGTTCTATCAGGCATACCATGGGCACATCAATCCAAGGAGAAAGTAAGAACTTCATCTGGTAAAATGAGGAAACTGCAAGCTCTTGGACCTGGGCTATTAACACCATTCCAATAAACACTTCAATATTGGAAAGCAAAAATTTTTTAATGGTTTTTACTTTTTCTTTCCTGGAAAATAATGGCAAAATGGAAATTTACAAGAAAAATCACTGTGCTGAAACCCGCTTTTTCATCTAAAACTCATTTGTAAGGAGAATTGATATCTACCTTTGGCTTAAAGATGCCTCATAAACGTGCCTTATGATCTCCACTGAAAACTGTAGTTTGCTGCAGCTTTTGAGAGGGCAAAATGATTCCCAGTCTCCCAAGCACTCATGTGGTTTAATTCTTCTGTTTTCTCATCTCCCTGCTCAGGGGTGTTGCAGTGAGGGAGACTTGTACTCTCAATATGAGGGATCAGCAAGTATACGTTTATTGATTGACACATTACATTTTTATATGGCATATAATGAGCTAATACATATTCTGCAACCTAAGCATATTATTGGATGCTTTCTTTAAGGGAAAACCACAATTTCTCTCATGCCTTTCTAATCACAACATTCTGTTATCAATTTCAGCTGCAGCTACTCAAGCTGTTTCCCAAACTCCGTGTCAGCCACCTGCAGCATATCTGTGTAACCCTTTAATAGCCAAACTAAAATTAGCCCTCACATAGGGCTCCCCAGCTCCAGTGAGCTCTGGAGTAAGGCTTCTGTTGATAATCCTGCAAGATTTCCTTTTCATTCGTCAAAACTTGCCGTGGGCTACTTTATCTACTTCAGGTATTTTCTCTATGCAGTCAACTCATTCTTAAGTCTCCTTTGCCCAGGTGGGCCTCTTCCCTTCTGCCCTTATTTTAACAACTTGTATGAATGATAAATTATTTTCTTATTCTGAGTTGCAGCATTGCTTCTGTTTTATGCAGTGTGAAGAGCATATTTTTTCCATTTTTGAGTTTGTTTTTGTTTTTTTTTTTTTTTTCCTCTCTGTGCTTACACAACAATGTAACTGCCTGGAAATCAGCAGCATTTCTGTTTTGATCAAATCATTCATCCAGTCACTCAGACTTGTTCATGCTGGATTGAACACACATAAAAGAGATTCCCTGTTCGAGCTGCTTTCTGGGAGGTTGGACATCAGCAAGTAACCTGTGGTGCCTTCCACCCCACTGCAGTTAAACAGGACCCTCAGTTTCTCAGACCCTTTTCCTACAGATCCTTTTCAGGCATTATTGTTGCGAGGACATGTATCCTGAATGCCCAAGGAGTGAACATGCATTAACCTCTATAGGTTCTTTTTTAATTCTGTAATTAAGAGCAGCACTGTTGCAGAGAACATGGCCTGTAACAGCTCTTGTTGGTGGGTTTTCTTTTATTCTACTCCTCCTTGTCCATACCACCAGGATCCTGGCACAGGAATGACTGCTGAACAAACAAACAAACAAAAATTGATATTGTGAGCTGACTTGTCTGTCAGAAAATAATGTAGCAGGCTTGGTTGTTCCTGTCAGATGGCAAAAATGAATCTACTTGCCTTGGATTTATTCACTCAGAATACTGTCAATCAATTCTATTGCTTGATGCTGTGTTTATTTCGATGTTCAGATGGTTTCTGGTAGAGGTGTTAAAATGGGATAGCATCAATTTCCTGCAGAACTAGTCCTCAGCCAAGAAACCAGAGTTGTTTCATCTCTGCATATTCTGACAGACTCAGGTGAACACCAAGCAACAGCTAAGGCAGCTGCTTTAGCAGCATGAGGGTTCTTTAAGGAGTGGGTGAAGAGCTGAGTGAATTGCTTCCCCTGCTCCACGAGGGCCGTCCTGTGTCTTGCTTTCCCTCTCTCTTCTGCACTCTTGTACATGCCCCCAGAGGCAAGGGTGCGGGTGACTGGAAATGTGAAGTCACCTGATAGGATGCTGCCTTCTCTCTGCACAGCATAAGCTCTCCTTGCCTAGTCGTAGTGAAAGTAACTCTGCAAGGTTTTGCTCTGCCCAGGAGGCTGCAGAGTTTGCTGCAGATGCAAAACTGAAATCCGTCTTTCTACCACCTATTTATCATCCAGGAGGTTTGCATGTCTTCTTACCTTCTGTTTCTTTCCCCAAACCTCTGAAGCTCTATTCTTCTACTAGCAATGCATCTGGAGAGGTGGCTATGTTCGTGCTACCTTGCTGTCTGTGTGTGGGCATTCGTGTTTACATCCTTGATTAAAGGTAGGCTCTCTGTGATAGTAGTCTCTAAAATATTTTCTTGTCAGTGTCTCTACTTCTGTTTTCCTGAATGAATTAAATGTAAAGCTTCTACCAGGTATTCCTAACCTTAAATCTGTAACATTTCAACAGGATTTTAAGAGAACTAAAGCAATACTAGTTTTTTTTTCCCACATAAAACTCTACATTTTTGCTTGATAGCTAATCGAGGAACTGTTCCTAGCAAACAATGAAAATTAAATAGGAGCACTAGTAATTTAATTTGGTGCTTGAATTTGCATGTCCTTACATAATGCAGGCTTAAGATGTGCACATTCAGTAGTCACAACTTTGAAAGTGAGAACTTGATCTGTTGTTGTTCACCATTGTTTGCATCTATGTTTAAATATGCTGGAGTCATTTTCATGCACAAGTCTCACTGAAGTTTAGCAGGATTTTTGCTTTTAAGACACCCTATCCATTTTGAAAGTCTTGCTTCTGCTGGTAACCAGGATGTATATGAAATACAGTGCTTGTGTTAGCAAGGCATAAGGTGTCGTCTTAAAGCAGCATCAGTCGGATGAAAATCTGTAACTGAAGTTTGAAAATGAAAGTCCTAAATACTTGTCTGGTTTTGTTATTTTATTTTAAAGCATGCATCTGTTAAGAAGCCAGTAGGAAAATTTCAAATGAAATATGATTTTAGATTCATTGATATATAGTCATGAATCTTTGGTATAAAACTAATTTCCCCACAGTAATGTACTTCACGTCACAGTACAAAAAGTAGTGATTATGAAATCTGAAAAGGAAATTTTGGTTTCTTTTTTGAATGACACTATATGTGATGTACAAATATCCAAACTGTACAGACATTCATGTATCCTCTTGGATGCTAAAAGGAGGAAATGAAAGATCAAGTTACAGAGTTTTCACTAGAATTTTCTTTCTATACATGCCACACTTAACCAGCATTTCAGCTTGGAATGGTGATAAACCCCTGCAATAAGAGGATGCTTTTTATCACCTTAGAGGGAAAATGTCTTTTTTTTTTTTATTTATTTTATTTTCCACAAGCAGTGGAAGGGCAACCTAAGCATGAAAGCAGTGCAGTATGCTGAGAGCAAGTGTCTCCCTGTAGGATCCTGTAGGATGTCTGTGCATCCACAGGCCCTTGTGTTCACAGAAGGATATGTAAAGGACAAATTTATGTTCTGTGCTGAGCCAGAAACCATGCTGCCTGACACAAACTCATTCTATGTTTACTATTTGCTATCCTAAAGCCTTATCATGACTGCTTTCCTGATGTATTCTAGTGCAGCCTGGAACTAATGCAGAAAATTTATGAACATGATTCTGAAAAACTAATTTTTCCTCAGTTGTATCGGTAACATCGTTGGGATTATCAAAGATCTTTGATAACACAGCTGTGCACAATATGAAAAGGAAGTTCTAGGTCTTGACATTATGAAGTATTTAAAGTGTTGAATTATACTAGTGCATTGTAATAGCAAAGTTATTCAAGAAAATTATTCTTCTGAGATGACATTGTCAGAGGGAATATGATTGACTATTTTCCTTTGTAAATCAAGGTCTGTTGCCTTTGGAACTGTGAAAACAACTATTTCAAGTCTGGACTGTATGTAACAGGTTAAGAGCGCTCTTCTTAACTCTGCAGTAGGTCAGCTCAGCGCCTGACACACACCTTATTCCTGCTAAACCATCTGGTATATTCTTTATTAACCAAGGATTACAGCTATGGTCTTCTTGTTCCCAAAGAATAGCTCTGTATTACAATGATGCATGCTATTCCATAAGAAATTTAAATATTTCCACTTTTTTATCTTGTTCGGAGAATTTAATAAATTAACTTCCTCCAGAATAAAAATTGTGCTATCTAAAGAGTTGAATAGCAAACATCAAAATAAAATGTAGTCATAGTGTTTAAGATGAGGCATTATTATAATCACCTAGTGAGTCCCTCACATGAATTTTGATACAGTAGTCTCAACCTCAAATTTTTATTTCTGAGTAATAACTATGCTTTTGTGTAAACTCTCTGTTTAACCACACAGACTCCCAAAAATTACCACATCCCTGCTTTTTCTACTTCACACTTTATACTACTTTGTTCTGATACCAGGGTGAGCCAAGAGGAGGCACATAGGCTGGATCCAGCTTAGAAGGTGTTTCCATTCTGGCCATTACTTTACACTTTGAGGAAACAAGGAGGAGTAGTCAACATCCTCTGGGAGAATGCTTTCAAGTGACAACATACTGACAGCCCTCCTCTCTGTGCTCTGATGGCTTGATATATTTGTCATAAGGACAAGATCCAGAAATATAGAAGAGACTAGTATGTTATCCAGCACCCTCTTTCCCTTTTTCTTACCTCTGGCATACGTGTTCTTTATGTTTGCTAACACAGATACCTCAACCTGTGAATCAGAAGAACGGTTATTTCACAAACTTTTTTCCCAGTACAACCAGTTCATCAGGCCAGTGGAAAATGTGTCTGATCCTGTCACAGTGTATTTTGAACTGGCCATTACCCAGCTTACAAATGTGGTAAGACTCATTTTGGAATACTGCTGAGATTTGAGAATGGTTGTAAACACACACAAATCACTGAAGCAGGAGATATAATTGTGATGGCTGCACACACCCACAACTCTCTGAACTGATATTTCATGTGTGTCTAAGTGTACATGCTGAGAACTTTGCTGTTCTTTCAGTCAGCTGAAGTGCTCCTGTTGCTCAAAAAAGTGATTTGAATGGCACAGATTCATTTGCCTACTCTGTAGGATCAAACCCCTTCACACCAGGCAGCAGCCTTCTGACTCCAGAGCAACAGTACCAAATGTTCAAGCCTGCTCTCAGCTGGGATAGTCCACTCCAGAGACACCAGGTGTGTCCATGTCATGTGTAGCATGTGACCAGTTCTCCTATGGGGCTACTGGCATTTCCCAGTGGCCCTGAGGGGTAAAATCTCCTTTTTCCTGTGCCTTTTTTCAATCAGTTCGTTTCCACATGACACAAGAGAAATGCAGCCTGTAGAATGGTGTTTTAAAGCATAGAGGTGGGATTGAGTGCTGCGTGTTCTGAGATGCACTGTACACAAGAATGAGTGTGTCTGGGATGGCAAACCCCCTGGGCAGGACAGGGGTCTGCAGAAGAAGCAAAGCCTTGTCTCAACCCTTGCTGAAATATCTCTGTGAAACAAATTATCTGCAGAAAAGAGACAGAATTTTCATTCTGAAGTACCTGGTTGAGTCCATAATTAAATTCTAGGCACAAGTAAGTTATCTGAGAGTAACAATGCAGGAATTGTAAGTCCTCATGGTGAAAGCTGCCACCTTTTGAAGTTCCCTTGTCAAAGTATTCTATTTCATTGCCAGTTTTCTACAGTTCTGTCTCACATTGCTGCCCCTGCTCCTAGTACTGACTTTTAAGAAGAAAACTGAACATCATAAATAAAGTAGTTGGATTTTTTCATAAGAGAGTCATGATTTTTACAAGAACTTAGGTGATTTAACCCATAGACAGAAGCCCAGTTGACCTTTCAAAATTATCTTTGTGCTTAAACTTCAGTATGAAACATTAAATTACATCAGTATTTACATTAGTATTAGTATGAAATGCTGAATCTACAACATTTTCTACCTTGTCTTATCAATATTTTAAATTTTTGAGTTGACATGCTTAAAAACTAGGAGCTACTCAAAGCAATACTCTTGCAGATATTTTCATTGTGAATATCAACCTGCATTCATAAATACATTTAATATGTGTATTTCTGAATACTTTTAGGCTGAAGACTCATTAGAACAGGATCCAAACTTTTATATTTGTGTCTCTTTCAGCACCTTCCTGATTCTTCATTGTAATAGCAAAAATTAACCATAAAAAGAAGGTCTCTATAACAGTGACCTAATTTAGTGCTGGCTGAATGAATCTGCTCTGGAGGTTTGTAGAGAAATTCAAGAACACTGTGATACAGTTGTCATTTCCTTGAATCTTGACCAGTTCTGTGCTGTGTAATGAAAGCTTCTTGAACAGTGAAATGAACAAAATGCACAACCAGAGCAATTCTAAGTTTTGTGCTCATCAAGTTCTCAGGTCCCTGGCAAAACAGTACAGCTATTTGTATGTCTGATATTTATGGAGCATGATTTTTCAGTAGAGCTTTAAAATTTTTTTCAGTAGAGCTGCACATGACTGTGCACAGTATGTAAGTCCCTGAAAAGTAGACAGAAAACATCTGGTTTCAGTTTATGTAGAATTCTAGTTTCCATTTTTATGGACTAACTTGACCATCTCAGGATACTGTAACTGGTTATGCCTGTGTTTCTTTCTAGGATGAAGTCAATCAGATTATGGAAACAAATTTGTGGCTAAGACATGTAAGTGTCTGTGTGGCATTTCTCATGCATTTTGCATTGGTGTGATCAAATGTCTGTTACCTTGTGAGTTATGTCTATAGAATAAGTTCTTTTTTAGCAAGGATTTTAAAGGATGAGTAAGGAGAAGTTCCATTAACCAAAGCCACAACTCAAAAAGTAATTTCTTCATTCTTATTTCCTTCCTTCTTGTGTAGTATACTCTCCTTCAACTGCATGATTATTGGGTTGTTTTTTTTTAAATCCATCTGGATGTACCGATCGAAGTGGGATTAAACATGCAGCTCTGCAGTCCTAGGCAATCTTCACCAGAACATTTATCAGCAAAAGGAACATAGCTCCATTTTTTCCTGGTGGTTTTTTCCTTTTTACATAGATAAAGATCCTTAGAGGACCTCAACTGCTGAGAAAATATAGTCAGGCACAAAGTTTCTGTAAAGGATACTGTACTTACAATAAGCTGAGAGACCATGGAGCATCGTCCATTCTAGCACACTGGACAGCAATGCAAGAGGGCAGCTCTGCATCTCTCACTGCCCTAACTTGGTATTTCACCTGCTATCCTGGAACCAAAAATGTCCTCTGGCAGCAGCTGCCTGTTCGTGTGTACATGTACCTGCTTTCTCATTAGGGTGCTGCTCTCCTGTGGAGCTGTCCTCCTCTAACCTGTGGGTTACAGCACCCAGGCACATATTTTCTCTCTGCATGGAGAAGTAACCTTTCACAGACAATGGTCTTTACTGATGTAGGAAGACAGAGGAGAGATCTCAGCATGCCAGCAATGGATAACAACTGGCATCCCATCCCCTCACAGAGAACAGAGTAACAAATCGATGTGAGCAGTACTGACACATGTCCAGTGTTTCTCCACGTTGTGGCCTTGTCTCTCAGATCATTGTTCCCTCCTCCATGTGCTGCACTTTACATCTTTATCGTAGACTGTCATTTTACATAAATATCTGAGAAGCAGATATTTGATTAGAAGTCAAGGGTTTAAAATCCTTGTCCATTCTTCTTTCAGATTTGGAATGACTACAAACTACAATGGGATCCCAGACAATATGATGGCATTGAATTTGTTCGAGTACCAGCAGATAAAATTTGGAAGCCAGATATTGTCTTGTATAATAAGTATGATGATTCATTTTATGCATTTTATTGATTTATTTCTCCTTTTCTCTCAAAAATATCCTCTTGCAGTGTTCATGAAAGACATCTTACTTTCATGGTAATTTCCATTGCCTCATTTTCCTTTCTAGTGCTGTGGGAGATTTTCAAGTTGAAGGAAAGACCAAAGCCCTTCTCCGCTATGATGGAATGATCACCTGGACCCCACCAGCTATTTTTAAAAGCTCCTGTCCTATGGATATTACCTTTTTCCCATTTGATCATCAGAACTGTTCTCTCAAATTTGGTTCATGGACCTATGATAAAGCCAAAATTGATCTTCTGATCATTGGGTCCAAAGTAGATATGAATGACTTCTGGGAAAATAGTGAATGGGAAATAGTTGATGCTTCTGGCTACAAGCATGATATCAAATATAACTGCTGTGAAGAGATCTACACTGACATAACATACTCCTTTTATATTCGAAGGTTGCCAATGTTTTACACCATAAATCTGATCATTCCCTGTCTTTTCATCTCATTCCTGACTGTGTTAGTTTTTTACTTGCCATCTGACTGTGGTGAAAAAGTGACTCTTTGCATATCTGTGCTTCTTTCTTTGACTGTATTTTTACTAGTGATCACAGAAACAATCCCATCCACCTCTTTAGTAATTCCCTTAGTAGGTGAATATTTACTCTTCACTATGATATTTGTGACTCTGTCAATTGTCATCACAGTGTTTGTCCTGAACATACATTACAGGACTCCAACCACACACACAATGCCCAAATGGGTGAAAACCGTCTTTCTTAGCCTGCTCCCCAAAGTCCTGTTGATGCAGAGGCCATTAGAACAGCAAAAGAAAAACATCTCAAAAAAACTCCAGAAAGCATCAGACAAGTCAGAAAAGGCAAAGCACATGAAACACAAAGATACCAAATTGCACAAGGAGCAGCGATGCAGTCACTGTGATATGGCAACTGAACTCACTATCACCAAAAGAAGACTAAGCCATCAGTCACTGAAATGGGTGGCAGAGCATATGGAGTACTCCCCAGAGGTGAAGGATGTCATTAGCAATGTCCAGTTCATCGCAGAGAACATGAGATCTCAAAATGAAACCAAAGAGGTAAGTAAGGGAAGTAACCATCCCGTTAGGGATTGTATTCATTGTACCGAAATCAACGGTGAGGACAAGGTTGAGTGCCTGTGGGTAAAGAGCAGAGGGGAAGGTCAGCATGGCAGATGTCCTGGTAGGAGTCTGTTACTGACCACCTAGCCAGGATGTACAGGCAGATGGTGCATTCTACAGGAGGCTGGAAGAAGTATCACAACCACCAGCTCTTGTACTTGTCAGGGACTTCAACTTGCCTGATGTTTGCTGGAAGTACAATACAATAGAAAAGAGTCAGTCTAGGAGTTTTCTGCAGTGTGTGGAAGGTAACTTCCTGACACAGCTGGTGGGCAAGCCAGCCAGGGGAGGCACCCCAGTGCCCTCGCTCTTTGTTAACAGAGAAGGACTGGTGGGAGATGAAGTAGTTGAAACTGTCTTGGGCACACTGACCATGGAATGTTAGAGTTTTCAATATTGGGTGAAGTTAAGAGGGGTGACAGAAGAACTGCCACCTTGGAGTTCTGGTGGGAAGACTTTGGCCTCTTTAGGAGACTGATTGACAGAATCCCTTGGGAGTCAGACCTGAAGATCTAAGGCATCCAAGAAAGCTAGAAATGTTTTAAGAAGAAAATCTAAAAGGTACAGTGGCTTTGCAATAAGGCAAGCCACTGGGGAAGAAGACCCCTTAGATAGAAAACTTAGGCTGGAACTCAGGGGGGAAAAGGGAATTTATGTCCTCTGGAAGGAGGAGCAGGTAACTTGGAGTGATTACAAGGATGATGTGAGGTTATGTAGGGAGGAAATTAGAAGAGCTAAAGCCCAACTGGAACTTAATTTGGCCACTGTGGTTAAAGACAACAAAACAGTTTCTATAAATACACTGGCATCAAAAGGAGGGCTAAGGAGAGCCTCCATCTTTTGCTGGTTACAGAGGGTAACATAGTGTCAGGGAATAAGGAAAAGGCCCAGGTACTTTGCTTTAGACTTTAACAGTAAAAGCAGTTGTCCACAGGATACCAAACTCCCAGAGCTGGAAGTTAATGATGGTGAACTGAATGAATAATAATTCAGGAGAAAAATCATTAATGACCTCCCATAACAATTAGACACCCACAAGCCTATGGGTAGGCCCAGATGGGGTGCCCCCAAGAGTAATGAGGGAGTTGCCAAAAGAGCTTGCCAAGCCACTTTCCATTATTTATCGGGTAGTCCTGGTCAACTAGAGAAGTCTTATGTCACCAAAAATTAATAATTTTAGATGGCTGTCTATGAGAAGGTTTGGAAGGACGACCTAGGAAACTACAGGCTTGTCAGTCTGACATCAGTGCTGGGGAAGGTTATGGAACAGATCATCCTGAGTGCCATCACACTGCACATGCAGGACAACCAGGGGATCAATCCCAGCTGATACAGATTTCCAAACGCAGATCCTACTTGACCAACCTGATCTTCTCCTAGGACAAAGTGACCCACTTAGTGGATGAGGAAAAGGTTATGGGTGTGGTCTATCTAGACTTCAGTAAAGCATTTGACACTATCTCCCACAGGAACAGCTGAGGGAATTGGTGTTGCTTAGTCTGGAGAAGAGGAGGCTTGGGTGGTCCTTGTAGTTCTCTACCTGAAAGGAGATTGTATTAAAGTGGTGGTCAGTCTCTTCTGCCCCAAGTGAAAGAATGAGAGGAAATGGCCTTAAATTGCACCAGGGAGGTTCAGAATAGATATTAGGGGGAAAAAAATTCAATGTAGGAGTGGTCAAGAATTGAAATAAGTTGCCTTGGTGAGGTGGTGAAGTCACTGTCTTTGGAAGTGTTCAAGAAGCATCTGCATGGGACACTTAGGGATATAGCTTAGGGTGATTATGGTGGTGCTGGTTTGGCAGTTGGACTAAGATGATCTTGAAGGTCTCTTACAACCTTGACGATTCTGTGCTTTTGTGATTCAGGTGATAATGGCACCACAATTGTAGCAAATGAGGAACTCAGGTTGTTGGGTCTAGAAATGAAAATGTTTATATCTGTGAAAGGGTTACAGTTTCCTACAGAAAGGGAGGACATAAATGATCCATTGGAGATGGAACAAGAAAGGTATTTCCATCTGTTCTTCCTCTGTCTCTTTAGTGGATAGTTTAGGCAGCACAACAGCTCTAGAATAGGTGTAAGGTTCATCCTTGAAAGGGAAAGGGGAGGAGCATTAGCCTGCTGCAACAGTGAGGAATGAACTTTGATCAGCAGTGGTTCAGAGTCAATTCTAGCAAGGGATAAACTAGACAGGACCTTCCAACGTTTCTTCCAGCCCTTTTTCTGTTGATCCTCAAATGCAACTCTATTCTACTGCTCCCCAACTGCTCAGCCCTGTTAAGCAGTGACATACCAATACCGAGTCTACCACTTGCAAAGCAGAGTGCTTTTCTGAGATAGTAATGGAATAAGCAAATTGGGAACCTGCTTCTTAAAAAACAGAGCTTGTCTAGCGACGCAGCAGTTGATCTGGAAAAGAGCTACTCTCAGCCCGTGATAAATCTGACAAAGATTATCCATTCAGAAAGCTGTTATCTGTACTTCATTGCAGTCTGATCTGTTCCAATTTTTTACAGTGATTTGACTAATTGTGGCCTCAGCAATTCAGTGTTTTCAGCCATGTCAAGCTTACATTGTAATAATAGTTGACTTTTGGGGAAAGACAACTGAATAAAAACCAACAAGAGATGAATAAATACCATTTAAAAAGATAAGAGAGGGGAGTTAAAAGTGAGGTTTGGCATTTGAACTACTGAATTTCCTTGTATGAGGTTTTAAATCTTTCATCCCAATTGGGATTACTGTCATAGAAAATTACGCACATTGGAATATAGATAATCCTGGTACAACATCCTCAAGTTTAATCACAAGCAACTAAAAGCAGTTGGAAGCAAGATTTTTTAACATCCTCCCACATCTAGACCTCACAAGGATCATGAATTCTCTGACACTCTAAGATATTTTTTAGAAGTTTAGAACCTAATGGAACATCTATTTTTGATCTGTCATGAAGGATTTGCTTTTACCTTTGAAATTTTAATGGCAAAATCTTTGATGGCAAAATCCATTTCAAAGCTTTATGCTGCTGTATTTTTATTGAAACCCACAAAAACTTCATAAGGGAAATGTTGATATTTATACTATCAGAATATTTTGTTGAAATTCATGCAACTTCTGTGAAACCCAAAGACCACCTTTATCCCCCCCTTTTTTTATGCCATGAAGTAGTAGTTTCTTCTGAAAACAAAGTTCTTAACTTCCTGAATAAAGGGCTACGGTTAAGCTATATGGTGACTGAATTCATAGAATGCGTAGGTAGTACATGTCAGACCAAAGCAAAAGGCAGGAATCTAGTGGCATAGAAGAGGATGGGGACTGAGGCTTGCCTCGCTTAGTACGTATGCCCTTTGCATAATCCAAATATTTCAGACCTGCTTTCACTTTCACATCAGGTGCCTAAAACATATCCATGTACTATATTCAGTTGATTTCTTTGATGAAGTCCAAAAAGGAAGACCCTTTGCATCAAGCCATCCAAATAACAAGCTGCCTCAATAATACAGCTTGTGAGAGGTCTTCCTTTGCCAGTTTTGTTGACTTGCATTTTGCAAATCTCTCCTGCCGCATGAAATTGTCATCTTAGTCTAGTGGATGCATCATCAGCTCTGCATTTACCTTTCAAAACATACTAGGGATGGGGAAGCAGGATTTGTCATTTGCAAAAATACTCCATTTGGGGAAAAGGGGGGATTTTTTTCTTAGGCAAGCACTGAAAAAATTATTCTGGAGGTTGTTTCTGCTTCAGCCAGGTATACAAAGCAGTATGGGTGCTACCATGTGCTAGTCCTGTATAAATAAAGGTCATTTAAAAATTGTGGTAACATTTACAGCAGCAGGAGTTCTTCCTGCATTTTCTTTTTCATGGGAAGTACAGCAGCATCTTGGTGGAAAATACCATGAAACTGGGAAAACAAGTGGAAGAACCCTCAGCAGAGAGCTCTTAACCAGTCACCAGTTTATATTAGTGAATTTTCTTCTGATATAGTGGTTCTTGTATGTAGTACCAGTTAAAAGATAGAGTTTAAATGACAGCGACTTCATTGAATGCAGTTCCGAGGTCTGTCTCTTAGAGAAAAATAACCTACTCTGTCCTGCTTAGCACAAGACACTGCAGTTTGCTCTGTTGGGGCCCTTGCTTTACTGTAGTCCATGTGACCAGTTGTTGTCCAGTTCTCTGAAATAAGGCGGGCTTGATTGGAAAGACAGTGTATCAAATAAGACCAGAACAGCAAACTGTCTCTTGTGCAGACTGTCAGGATTAAATCCTTTGAGAGGGTCTAGTGATGTGCAGCTATGGTGGTTGTGCCTGCTGTTAAACCACGCCACTCTGCACCCACCACATGACGAGGTCCTATTTGTTATTGTTAACATCACAATCATAGTTTGTCAACAGACTTGAATAGTTAGAAGAGTTCAGCAGACTAGGACAGTGTTTTATGTTCTCAGCCAAAGCGGTAAAATATTACTAGAAAATCAACCCCCTCTAAAGAGACTTAAAAACTGCAGCAACTGTAAGCATGACATGGTATTCCTGACTTGCATGTATGTTCTTCTTCACATTCAAAAGCAGAAGGGACATTTCTGTTGCATAATGTCAACTCACAATTGCATGTAATGTTACATGTAGTTTATCCTTTTCTTTCACTTTTCTCTTGCAGGTGGAAGATGACTGGAAATACGTAGCCATGGTGATAGACAGAGTATTTCTCTGGGTATTTATAATTCTTTGTGTGTTTGGGACTGCAGGGCTCTTTATCCAGCCACTAATAGCAGATGCATAACTTGATCCACTGCTTTTTATCTGCTTCTGTTCTTGTTTCATTTTTGGTTTGGAAATTTACGGTATGTTTCTCTCCTCTTATATAACCCCTCCACTCATCTCCTCCTTAACACTCAGCCACAGAGGGTCCCAGATCAATAAAGCACAAATTTATGTTTATGTCTGAAATCAGACAAGTCTTAAGCATTTAATCATATTTGAAGACAAACCGACTTAGTGTTAGAATGTGGTAACCATGTGAGGCATACACATTTGAAAATTTCATTAATCTAAAATCTTGAAAAACTAGTTCATCTGCCATTTAGCTCGGTGTGTGACCAAAGTCCCCTTTACTTCCTGATACCAAATACCAAGACTTTGATGAGCTTCAGTAAGATTTCCAAGCCACATCTCTCTTGTCAGATTAATAGTGGTTGCAGTTTCACAAGTTCCTCTCTGAAAACTCTTGCTTGCTTAGGCTCAGACGTAAGCCCAGCATGGAAGGGTTCATTCCTGAGTGGTCACTCCTCACAGAATTGGCTTGACAACACTGGATGGATCTGAGTTTTCCTGTTTTTAAAACTGAAGACCAACTTGGGTTACACACATCCCAGCAGCAGAAGGTGGCTGGGTACCATGAATTCTATGCAAAGCTGATCAACTTGGTTCTAACAGCAATGTTCTGTTGCTGCTTCCTCATGGGTCAGTGATGTGTGTGGAAACCTGTAACTTTAGGGACACATCCTTTGAGGTAGAGGTTTTTGCTTTGTAACCAGGTTCCCAATCATGGAGTGCTTTGCAGATGTGATCCTGATGTGGTTTCTAAAATATATGTATGGTTTACCCTTAGGTCCCTTATCTGTTTATACTCCTGTTTGTTTTGCGTGAAAATATTCTTCTTTAAAAGAATGAGAGCACTCCAATTAAACCAAATGGCTTTAAGAGTACAAAGCCCTTCTTTCTTGTAGGACCCTCTACACTTAACTATATGGTGTCAGTGCAGTGTTTTCAGTGTCTGCTGTGTATCAGGCTCTGCTTTGAACATCACCAATCCCTGGAAGGTATGACTCCCTGTTTCTGAAGTCACTGACTGTCCTTTTACTCTTTTTCTATGCTCCATAATAAAAAGAACAGGATTGAATAAATGTTTATGTTAAAGGTAAAATGACAAGAATATAACTTAATCTAGCCAATCATGATTGTCCAGAAGAAAACTGTATTTTCTGTAATCCTCCTGAATGTTGCATAATTATGTAGTGACTGACAAACAGATATATGAACAAGCATGACTTATTTTGTCAGCCTGTCTATTAAATGTCACTCCTGAGGTATACCTTCTCAATGAATTTTTGTGTGTTTGGGGTTTTTTAACTCACTACTCTTTTTGAACTCACATCTGCAAACACAATTATCGATGCTACTCAATGACATTTAGTATGCTGGTTCTTAATTAGAAAGAAAATGAGGGAAAAGAGGAAATTTGAAGATGAGAGCTGCATTCTGAGTCTGAAAGCCTCATTTCTACAGAAAAGTCATCTGACTGCCAGCATTCACTGTTGCACTTTATCACCATCCAATGAGAATATTATGGCTGAAGGTGTACTGCACTTAAACATGACAGTTACTACCCCAAAGTCAATAATCTGACTTCAGCAAAATCCCTGACCTTTTGTCAAAGCATTCATGGTTGTACAGCTCCTCATTTCCAGTCAGAAAGCATTTATGCCCCAGCACCAGCTTCCTATCTTTATCATTTACAGCACTGCACATCTCTCTGTGCTCATCAGCTTGGTATCCCAAGAAAGCAAGATTTACAAAGTCATGTTCTGTCTCTTTCTAAGTGTACTATTTCCCCTTCCTCCTCCCAGCTCAGTAACTTTTGGAGCCATCTTCTGCTATTTGCAGCTGTGTTTGGCACATTCAACAGTGGGAGCTGTACTTCTCACAGCTTTGTGAAAGTAGTTGACTGATTAGATAGAGTGAGGATGTGGGATACAATAAACGTGTCACCTTGGAGAAAGGTGAAACAGGGTCTCCCCTCTGAGCAAACATGGAAGAACTCACACCAAAATGACATCTTTTCTTGCCCCAACTCTTGTTGCAGGACCTTCTGACTGAAATAATAAGAAAAGTTACAACTAGACCTGGTGTCATCCCAGGTGTTGACTGGCAAACCAGTCGAGAAACTACATATTGAAACAGTATTAAGGTAGAGGATGGATGGCTTTTTTTGTTAAGGTTTGCAATTTGCAATGTTGCCATATACTGGCAGAGCATGTGGACAGAGAAATGTCTGTCCAAATGTCCTCCTAGTTGTTTTTTCAGTGGCAGGCCATTGTGTGGAACACACTGAATTTTTTGTGGGCAAGCAGCAAAAAGATTTAGAGAAGCTCAGGAACAGTCAGTGCAAGGGAATGAGTAATGACATTACAAACGCACCAGTCCCCAGTGCTAAGAAGACTGGAGGCCAGAAGACATATGTGTGCAATGGTCACACATGTCACACTGCAAACACCTGATCTCTGCTGACCTTTACCAGCAAAGCCAGAAAAATCAGCCTGGAGTCAGAAATATCTGTCAGACAAACACCTGAACCACTTGCCCAGGAGAGGAGGTTATCATCTGTCATGGCTAAGTCCTGGCAGCAGTGCTCAGAGGGAATACCTACCACTACTTAAATTCAAGAGTTTAATGCTGAAAAGAAAAGCTTTCTGGCTGTTTTCCTATGGGTATTTCACAGTACCAGCCAGGGGAACAAATGCTATTTTTTCCAGAAGAGAGGAGCATCTGGTAGAAAGGTCAAAGTTTTATACCGGTGTCCTATGTTAAGACATTTCTCTGTATATGCTAAACGAAATAGATTTCTGCAATAGAATAACAGATCCGAATGCTCCTTACTCAAACTCACATAGAGAGCTAAAAAGTTACAAGGATTTTCCAAGAATATGACACCTCTATTTGAATAGATTGGACGCCAGTTTTTTTAAATAGGTTCAATCTAGCTTTGCTGACAACAAATCAACAACGAAGCCCAGCATTCAATCAGTTGCACCCCAGGAATCATTTATTTAATACATCTTTATTAATAATAATTGCACAAGTGAACGGATTTTTTTCTGTGTTGACACAATACGATAGGACTATATTAATTTACAGAGGTCTGGTGTGCATGCATAATCCATGGACAAGAATACCTCTATGTATTTTTGACACTTTCTAACCTGCATCTGTGGGGAGACTGTTTCAAGGCTAGTTAAAGCTTTTATGCACATTTAGAAAGTCAAAAATCGGATCTCCAAATACCTTGTCAGCCTTGAAAACATTTGCAAGTTCTGGATGGGACTTTTTAAAGCACTACTCCAGCAAAAGTGGTGAGAGTTTCACCTGTGCATTTTCTGTCACATCTCACTTACATTTAAGACTTGTTTCTAATCATGCAGGAGGATCCCATAGAAATGAATCAAAGGAATGAAATTCTGAATTGCCTGGGAAACATGAACAATCCAGCTTCCAAAGATGTATGTTCCTGGTAACCAGTCCACCCAGTAGGACTCAGGAGAAACTGCAGCAACCACAAGTTTCATTTGCCAAAAACGATGTCTGCAGCATCCCTCCAACAGAGCTGTTCAGCAATATTGTTGCCTTACGAAGCAGCATAGCCACCTACCTTCAAGCAATATGCTTCAGGTGATTTCACTTATCTTGTGAACAAGCAGGTGAAGGAATCATAGTTTCTAAGTGTGGAGCATGGGGAAAATTGTCACTGGTTCAGCCTTTTGGTATATTACAGAGCAGCAAGCAAAACTGCAAATAATACTGAGCAGTGGATGACCCCTTGTAGCTTACTGATGGCTGAGAGGAAAGGCGAGGTGTGCATGCTACAAAAGCTGGTAGCAGCTGGGCAGAATGCAGGTTCTGCCACTATTGAGCTATCCTGCAGCAAGGTGAGGCCAGAGAGTCAAGGTTTTTAATATCCCTTCTAAAAATTATTTGTATTTTTTCTGATGCACATGCTATGCAACTGTTAGTGCTGACATATGCATACAGTAACCTGTAAAGACTTTGTTTTACTTGGAAACATAGTTAAACTGCGTACAGATTTGTGTTCCTACTGTAACTTGTTTTATAACTGGCAGAACTGCCATTTAAGTATGATCACTATGTGAGAACTACTAATAATCTTGGCTTTTATTGTAATATAACAAAGGTGGCAATAAAATAACTATAACCCAGTTGTACAACCCCTGTTCGTTTTAGGACTTGGCTGTGCACCAAGACCTTCTCAGATTTCAGCAAAATCTGTAACTGGTAGAATTATATGAAGATTGAAAGCACTAGTCAATGTCCACTGTTACCATCACCTTTCCTCGTTCTTGCTGTTGTTTCCTCTCCTGTATGACACAGACCATGCTCAAAGGCACCACCATCCCTTGGCACTGTACCTCTTGTCCGCTACCATGGGAGTATTTTCTACAAAGTGTTGTTCAACCACATCCGTAATGCAGGAGTAAAGATGAGAACTGAACCCGTTACTGACACCACCAGAAATAACCACAGGAAGATCCGATCCAGGACTTGAGCTACAAATTTCCAGTCTTGTACAACCTGGGAGGGACAGAAGGAAGACAAACACAAACAGTAACAAACCTAGTACTTTACTGATAGTGGTACATATATTTCAGCTCCTCAAATCTGTTTTTAAAACTATTTTGTAGTATGCTGTATCCTAAAATTGACACAGTTCACTTTTTCAGCACTCATAGCTGCAAATCACTCAAAACTCCAAAACAATTCAATAGTTCTATGCATATGGTAATTAGACTTTTTCAGCCTATTTGAAACATCTAGCTAAGTGCCTATGTGAAAATTTACAGACTTAAAGCTTGAAGATGGCTTTACAGTGAACTGGGTTTCTTTTCACAGAAGTGCATTTCCCATGAATTGCCGGGACAAGGCTCTGGCACAGCACTTGGACACAGGCATTGCTTCCAGTACAAATGGTTTGATCTGCCTGTGTTCACTTAAGTGATTTGTTGACTCAGGTTGAATATATTCAGGAGGGGAATTTTGAATTGTGAGTGCTGGCACTACCCTACAAACACAAAAGTGCTATTTATTAAACCAATTCAAGTGACCTTTTTATTAAAAATTATTGAAATTATTCAAACAGAAGATTTCAGTCATGGATGCAATAGGGTCACTTACTACATTTTTGACTTACTGTTCTTCTTTCTGTTGAAATCTTTTCAGTACAGTTTGAAGAAAGCCCTAGTTCTTGGTGCTAGGAGAAGTTTGTCCCTTTCCATATGCTGCCAGCTTCCTTGCTCTGCTGTCCTGCCCTTGTATGGGATACACTGTTTATGCTCACAGTAATTTGCCGTTTTAATACCTCGGTGGATCATCGGGAGGAGGATGGTAGTTGAGGTCTAATCAAAACAGATGTTAGTGAAGATCTGGGACACCCACTCAAAACAGGGCAGCTACCCTGTGTATAGAATGAGCTGGGAGGCCAGGACTGACACCTAACAAGTGCCATAGAGCCTTCCTGTAAGGCTTGTGGAAGTTACATTTTCAGGGCACATGACAGTCCAGAAGCTTCCAGATTCATGCGTATCTCAAACTTACATGGGACAGAGTTATTAAAATAGTCCCGAAACAGGAATTCTTCCAGGAGGGGCTGCTGTGCCCTCTTGCACCTCTGAAGAGCAGGGATTCTTACACCACAATACACTTCTCTTTGAAGCAATGTGTTGTCCCAAAACATATATTATGTATCAAGGTCCAAGGAAGAACATGTTTCAGGTGAGAGCAGGAGGGAGAGGCAAAGGGAAAAACATGCAGAAAAGGAAAGAGCTTGCAAGCCATTGCTGTCAAGGTAACTGTGATCTCTCCTTACCCTCCCTTCACCTACCTGTCTGATGAAATGCTCCTTTTTAACGTGCCTTGAAATGTACCGAATGGAGTCAGCTGCCTTTTCCAGAAAGGCAATAACAATTTTTTCTCCATCTTTTGCTTGCTTGTATTTCTGCTTCCCCAGAAACTTTGATTTCAAGGTGCTTCCCTTGTCTTCAGCCTCCGAGAAGGAGTAGCGATCTACATGGCCCTTCATGCACAGCAGCCGAGGCAGCTTCTGAAGAAAGAGTCTTTTAACCCAGGGAGCCATGGGATGGTAAGTTGCTGAGGATCGGTGGTGAACGTTGATAACAAACACAGTCACAATGATAGAGAGGGTCACAAAAATCATGATGAAGAGCAGATATTCACCAATCAGAGGGATGACTTTGGAAGAAGAAGGGATTATTTCCTCAATCACTAAAAGGAAAACAGTGAGGGAGACTAGAACTGATGTAGACAATGAAAGCTTTTCTCCTTCATCAGAAGGTAGGTAAAACACCAGGACAGTTAGAAAAGACAATCCCAGGCAAGGTATTATCAAGAAAAGAGTGTAGAACAGGGGAAGGCGCCTCAGCACAAAGGAGTAAGTGACAAACGGGTAAGAGTACAGCCCATCTTTCCTGTTGCCTTTCATACCTTTGGCGTTTAAGATCTCCCACTCCCCATTATCAAAGAAGTCTTTCCTATCTACATTTTCATCTACTAAAATCAAGTCCACCATATTGCCGTCATAGGTCCATGACCCAAACTTCATGGAGCAGTTCTGCCTGTCAAAGGGGAAGAAGGTCACATCCATTGTGCAGGAGCTCTTGTAACTGGCCGGTGGCATCCATGTCACCACTCCATTGTACTTCACTATGGCTTTGGTCATCAGAGATCCTTCAAAACGTCCGTCAGCACTGGGAGTTGGACAGGAAGAAACAGTACCAAGTTCAGGACTATGTTTGCCCCAGTCCCACCGCCTCTAGCTCTGCTTTCTATCCCTCACCTGGAGCACAAGAAAGCCAACATTTATACTGCCTAAAGAAGCAGCCTGCTGTCAGCACAGCCAAGCTTCATGGTAGCTGACACTCTTTGCCCAAGCTCTGGCCTAAGCCCAGTGCAAAGAGCCATACTACTCACTTTTCAAACAAAACAATATCAGGAAGCCACAGAGACTCAGAGGGGACACGGATAGCAGTGATCCCACCATATTCTTCTGGATTCCAGGAGAGTTTGTGGTCGATCCATTCCTATAACAAAACAGTAGAGTTTTCTGCCCAGTCATATGCATCATTCCTCTCCCAGGTCCTGCCTCAGAACAACTGCATGCACAGCACAATGGGTAGAGCTCAGTGTAAGGCTGCTCAGATGCAGAGGATGCCAGAGAGGCGTGGCTGGGGGATGTTAATCCCAACAAGCACTGCCCCTCAAGACAAAAGTGGGACCCAACAACCCACCTCTATGCAGGCAACCTCAAGGCAGGCTTCCAGAGAGTGCTTGACTCTCACTTCACTCATCACCCTGCACAGCACACTTGAGGGTAGTTCAGAAGGAAAGAGCCACTTCCCTTTAATATGGCACCTCTCCTTCCCTCTGACAACCAACCCATGTTGGCCCACAGAAGAGCCACATGACATGGTTACTAATACGCATGTGAGAGAGTGGTGGCTATTATTGACTTTTCAGTGAAGACACAGCGTTTCCCAATGAGTGGAGCTCAGCACCTAATATCTGTACATTGTCCTTGAAAAAAAATCACTGTTCTTTCATTAGAAAAACCTGCACACTATTGCTGAAAAAAAATGCTATTTTAAATGCCATTTTAAAGCATTTTGTTATGAAATCTAGGGTAGTCCTGTCCATTTTCATCATTCTGAACTCTTGAATAATTTTTCTCTCTTTTGGTTTTTCAAGTGGTGAGATAATAACAAAGTGGCTCCAGCAACTTGGAGATTATCACAGAAATGCAATGGAAAAATATCTCTCTTAACCCTGTTCATTATAGATGAGGATCTTCACTTGCCCAAAGAAATAGCAGCAATATGATGCAAGACCTGTAGACTGCAGTCAATACCAAGAAGCAGAAGATGAACCAGTTTCCTTTAAGCTCCAGCATTAAGAGATCTCCAGGGATGTGGCAGCCCCAGCCTTCCATAAGCAATTTCCTTCATGACTTAAGGAAGAACCAAAAAATTTAATTCTCTGATTCTTCTTCCACTGTATTGTTCCTCTCTTCTTTCATTCCGCATGCTGTTCACAGCTATACCTACAGACACTTGTTACTGCAGCCCTTCACAGTGTGACAGCAGAAGGAGGGATGGGAGCTGTTCAGGTGTGGAAAGAGGGGCCATTGCTGCCCTTAGCCTCAGCATCAGGGACAGAGAACACTGCTTTTAGTGTGAACTTTCTGAGGCTGGGTATCTAACAGATGTTTCCAGCAGCCTGGGCTGTTAAGTAGTCCCAGGCTTACAAATGTCCTGGGCTTCCTGTGATGGGTGCAACAGGGCTTACATACATCATGCAAAGGGATAGTCAGGGCTGATGGCAGCAGCCAACACAGTTAGCTAGTAGCCTGCATAACATAAGAGCAGCAATTACCCTATGAGCCACCCAGAGATAAAATCATTCCTCTAGAGCTGAATTGGAGCAGCTCCTTGGTCTGTGTTATTTGCTGCATCTGCAATACTACTCACTATCCCCAGTCCTGCTTTGATTTCTCTCCCACCTAAAGTGCTCTTTCATGTCTGCAAGGAAAATGGTTGTGTGTCTTCTTACTAGAGCAGAAAATAGGTTGTGTGCAGACTTTGAAGTTGAGCAGTTTAATAAAAAACAGGAATCTCCCTGAGGGTTATGCTAGCAGAAACTGTAGGAGCAGATGCACAAGGCCCTTACCTCTCTTCTCCCTTTCTTCCAAGCTGCTCCAGACCTTCTAATTTCTCTCTCTTCCCTCCAGTTCTGTCAAATTTTCATCCCAATGCTGTCACTCAAGGGCTTAACCCACAGCACGGGGACCAAGAAACACTGGATCCAGATTCTTAACCCTTGCTGGTAAACTCCACAGTTAGCCTGAACTCTCAGCAACTACTAGAAGCTTCTCTACACCTTGTCCCTTCTTGCTCCTGAAATGAGTCCAGAAAAGGGTGACAAAGCTATTTTGTGGACTGGCACATCTCTTTTATGAGGTAAGACTGAGGGAGTTGGGCCTGTTCAGCCTCAAGAAAAGACCTCATTAATGCATATACATATCTACAGGGGGTGTGCAAAGAAGATGGAGCCAAACTCTTCCTGGTGGTGCCAAGCAACAGGACAAGAGGCAAAGGGCACAAACTGATGCACAGGAAATTCCATCTGAACATGTGGAAGAACTTCTTTACTGTGCAGGTGACCAAGCACTGAAACAGATTGCCCAGAGAGACTGTGCAGTCTTCCTCAATAGAGACCTTCAAGAACCATGTGGATGTGATCCTGAGCAATGTCTTCTAGAATGGCCCTGCCTGAGCAGTGGGATTGGAGCAGATGACCCTCAGTGGTCCCTTCCAAAATACCCATTCTGTGATTCTGTGGCTGCGACTCCCCCTCAACCTCAAACACTCAGGCTGAAGAGCAGACTTCCTTGATCTACCCAGCACCTGCAGAAGGACAGTGTCTAATATCTGTGTCACTAGAGGGCTCTGGTTTGTTTTAATGTTTTTCACTTTTCCTAACCCAAATTTAAAAAAAAAAAAAAAAAAAAAAAAAAAAAAAAAAAAAAAAAAAAAAAAAAAAAAAACCACACCAAAAAAACCAAGCAAACAAACAAACACACCAAAACCCAAACCAAACACCTGTTTGGTTTTATGTACTTTTTCCTAGATGTTGTGCTTATGCACTCTAACAATCTCCCAAGCAGGGATTTTTACGTATGTGGACAAGTTCAAACTAAGCCTGCATAAGTGCACATCTCTGAGAGCAGGACACCTGTGTCTGACTGCAGGTACTCAGAGTGCAGCCTGACCTTCTGGGGGCACCTCTATATGTGAAAATCAGAGCCTATGCTTCATTTTCTGCTCTCTTTCAATTTCAAGTCTTGATGTTCTCAGCCCATCAGACTGAGAAGGGATCTTCAAAACAGTACCAACTTCTGAGAGCCTTGCTCAGCAAGTCTGAAAAATCACTGTGCTGAGTTACTCTGGGGAGCCACCCTGGCTAAAATCTGAGCACAGCCTCCAAAGGCCTCCAGAGAAATCAGCATGTCTACAGTGCACACTCCAGGGTAAATCTTTCTTTTAGCCACAGCATAAGGAGAAGAATCAGATAAAGTGCTCCTTGTTCTCCTCTACACCCAAGAGACATCGAATGGATGGTGGTATGCCCTTAATGTCTGCAGCATGCTTGGAGTAACCTACAGCAGAATCTCATTTCCCATAGCATGAGAGGTGACCCAAGCTCTAGGCTGGGACTCTGGAAGGTCAATGTTGCAGTACAGACAGTGTGCTCACCATGGGAGGGTTAACCCAAAATGTTCCCACACAGGTTTAAGCAACAATGGAGAGAGAGTCAGCAGGTGTCTGTCTGCATTAACATCTCAGACCTAATGCTCTTGGACAGTCTGGACTTGTGTTTGGCCTCCCAGTGGAAGTCAAGGTCCCTCTCCTTTGTAATCACTGTAAATGCAGGTAAGGATGTCACCCAGCTGAGATGACACTGCCCATGGCACAGGAGACTAGCAAGCAGCTAGCTCTTCCCTAAGAAGAAGGACATAATCAAACTGAGGAATTTTCTATCAAAATGTGAAAAAGACTATAAAATCTTTATGGGGCCACTTTCAGGAACAGAGAGAATGAGGGGGATGGAGAGGCCTTGGATTTGCAGGGGAAAGTGGGTGCTGCAGCCTGTGAGAGGAGTGGATGGGAATGGGGACCTAACAGATGAGGGCAGAGGGGTGACCTTTATAGAAGAGCTCTGCTGTCTGCCCAAGTGGGTAATCAAAGTAAGAAAGTCAAGATCTGACCCTGTGCACGAAAGGGTCTCTGCAGTTGCCTCTGAAGGTGGGGAATATGTAACACATATTTTGGGGCAGGCTTTCAGCACCTGGATTTGGATCAGAGCCAAATTTCTTCAGCAAAAGGAGAAACTCCTGTCTTCCCTGTAACAAGGGTGTCCTGGTTATAGTAGCCAGGATCGGTTTGTCACTGTGTGGGTGTGTATTCTAAACCCTCTATGTCATTTTTCTCATGAACTGCTCACAACTGACCATTTGCAGCTGCCCAGGGCACACCTGGCCCCTCAAGCTTTAAAGCTGGGTGTTTAGGAACTTCTGTGGGATAAGGAAGGCTTCCTGTCTTCACACCTATGACTCAGGTGTGATAACTCCCCTCTGGGAAGCCATTAGTACCTTCACATCCACCTGAGGGGTCATGTCTGCTAATGGATCATCAGGGATGCCAAAAATATGCCATTGTTCACCTCACAGAGTAAATCACCCATTGTGAAACTCTCCACCCTGGGGGAGGGACTGGGTGTTCCCATCAGAGCCTAGGCAGATAGAAGCTTGGGGTTTTGGGACTGGGATCTCTCATCAGATCCAGAGGAGCACCAGAGCCTTGACCGGACTGAGACTGCCACTGGTCTGCAACCATCATTTTCACCAGGAGGTTTCTTCCTTTCTTCTTACTTTGAACTCAGGGGGGCCATGCGGTGTTCAGCACAGGGGCTGGTGAGCTCTATTCTGCTTGTGCCCCACTGTGCTGGGCTGTACATCTGGTTTTGTGGCACAAACAAAATTTTCCTTCTGTCTCAGTATATTTTGTGATCTTTTATTAAATTGTTATTCTGACTTGCCATCCCATTCTGAGTTGGATTCGTTTCTCCTGTTGGTTTAACTCTAAACCAGCACAAAGGGGAACTCTGAGCTTTTCCCTCTTCAAGGGAGACACCATCTTTGCACACAACAGCCATACAGTTTTCAGGGGTCTTGCTCTCTGCAGAAGCTCAAACTCACTGCAGCATTACAGGACCCATAGTGAAACAAAATGTGAGCCACATTTCTCCCTCCACCAGCCCAGAGACCGCCAGGGACTTTTTCCCAAGGCATGATTTCAAGTGCAGCTTGTTTTTATGTCTTCAGCCTGGGATCAACTGTCATCTCTGTAGATACTCACATGACTAAGAGACTTGAAATAACTGTCACAAGGTCAATAAACTGGTGCAATGTAACCTAAACCAAAAGCAGTGTTCTTCAGGACCAAAGACAAAAGGAGACCTAACAGTTCAACTTGCACTTTTCCTGCATTTGTATAAACAATTGTTACTTCTAGAAGCAATTATGTCGGAGAGATCTGATTAATTCACTACAGCTTTTATAGGGGAAGGGGGTGTGGATGTATATGTAACATGCTGGACTTTCCTTTCTCTTTGCATATGCTGAAGAAAGAAGAAGAAATAAATCTGAGGCACCATTCTTAGCTCAGGCAAGGAAGACAGTACTTGTGTGATCCCTAAGTCTGAGACAGGATAGTCCCTCAGGGCACACACAACATTCCAGGGATAGTCACTGCAGTATCAGGTGTGCTACTTCTCTGAAATACAGCTCACTTGAGTACACAGTTGGAGAGCAGGTCAGGAGAAGAGGGTATTCTACGTCCTAAAGGCCGACCTGCCTGCCTTTCTGTCTCTTTATACATTTGCTGACGTGATAAGAGTGATGTAAAAATTTCAGACAAGGCAGCATAGTGCAGCATCATGAAATGGGATAGATGGCATAGTGAGCAGCAGACCAGGATGGCCACTCAGCTCAGTAACCCCACACAAGGAAAGGAGAGATCTGATGTGGTCTAATTTACCTGTTTCAGCCACACATTGGTTGTCATCAGCTGATTCTTCTCATCCTAGGGCAACATAAGATAGAGAGAATTGCAATATGAAAACAGACAACCGAAGCAGACCCCACACCTTCTGAGTCCAACCCTGTGCTGAGATGAGGAGATCCCTATGGTCCTGTTTCCTCATGAAGCTGGGCTCTTTGGTCACTGTTGGGGGAAATGAGCTGACTTTCTAGATGCTGTCCCTGCTCTCACTGGGAGCTCCTGTGGCTGAAAAATGGAGATTTGGCATTTCACAGGAGCCCAAAGCAGCCACACACCAAAGATGGGCGAAGCAGCCAGGCTCACCCAGCAAGTCTAGTCAGGTCACGCACATGTGGCTGTGGGGTCACAGGATGACTCATCTCCTCATACTGCTCAGCCTAGAGGGAGTTTGGGAAGATACAAGTTGAAACATCGTCCTGAGTATGTAAATGAAGCACAAAATTAGGGTTTGCCTTCCACAGCACAAAAGGACACTGCCGGGGGCCAAGGGATGTAAGGAGCACACTGTTGTGTGTGTACCTCTGGACCTTGTGCAAATTCCACTGTGCGTTGCAATGAAAAGGGAAGGACAAATTCTCACTGGGCAAAATCATGTGATTGTCTGTTTTGCCCATAGAATTTTCTGAGTAACCAGCTGGATTAAAACATGAACTGCCTTTGGTCTAGAGACAAGCTTGCTTACAGTGAATAATGTCCAACCAATTCTGCCATTTCTCACCCCTGTCCTGTAGCTGCCCTGTCATTAAACTGCAAACACAGATGCCAGGGACTGTCTGGTATGGGTTGTTTGATTAACTGATGGAAAATAGGCCTTGTTCCCTGAGAACAGAAGGGGGAAAAGGACCTTCAGGTTTCCTTCAAGAGAAACAAATCCTACAGCCCATGCTGTATGTGGGGCTGAAGGTGATAGCACCATATCACACTCAGTGTTATGCTGCCCAACCATCACAGCGCATTTCATGCATCAAGAAGCAAAAGCCAATGACATCACCAGCCCTCCCAGGGGGTGCATGACTCTATAAAAAAAGGGGAGCTTTACCAAGCCTATCACAACACTTACCACATCCACAAGCTGTGATATCTTTAATCCAAAAAGGACTTTGATGGTGTCATTGGAGTTTTCCACAGGACGGACCCATTTCTGATAGCCTTCAAATAAGTGCTTGAGGAGCGCATCCTCATTTTCAGCAATTGAACTGAAGGCATCCACACCTGGAAGAGAACAATAAAGAGTGGGGACATGCCAGAAAGCAGGCATGTAGGAAGCCATGACATGAAGGAATGAGACAGAGTGATGATGTGAGACAAATTCTTCTCTGGGCAGCTATTGTCTTGTACAGTAGAATCTATAGGAATTCAGATGCACAAACTCTTAGCAGAACCAAGGCAAGGAGATGGAAAGACAAGACAGACCAAGACAAACTTACACATACAAAAAAACCCATCAGACCAGAGCACTGACTTTGTACTAGGTTTATATTTTCTGTGGCCTTTTTGTCTTGGAACAACACACTTGCCCAATCTTTCTTGTTTATTACACTTTAGAAGACCCACAGGCTCAGAACATTAGGTTCCCTCTTTCACTCTTGAGTGGTAAATATCCAGCCGGAAAAGAACCACCTTCAGAAATATTTCTGATATTTCAGATAGCTGTGCTGTACCACAGAGAGATGGGGCAACAGGGGAGATTGGACACTGTGGGGCACACCCTGGCTGGCTGGCTGTGGCAGCAATACACTGCGAGCAATTCAGGGTCCAGGGATCTACCTTGCATTTGGCCAGTTTCTGTGGCCTCTCTGACAGGGAGGCTGCTCTGCACAAGGTTTGAGGTAGTGGGATTTCCTCACTGGAAGCTACAAGACCTATAAGACAGATCTGAGGGAGTCTCATGCAGGACTTGAAAATTAATTCTCCATCTGAGATTAACCAAGGGATTGCAGCAAATCATTCAGAAATCTGAATTCTCCCAGTTGGCGACTGGGGTAGGTAGGCAACATCAAAAAACGTAAGGAGCTCATCTGGCAGCAGCAGGAGCTGGATGATGCAGCCAGGGCCAGGTTTGCCCTCAGGTAATCATAGTCTGTACCTGCAAGACTCGGGTCTCTCGGGATCACTGACACCATGCTCCACTTTCCCCTCATTATGGTGAAAAGGGAAAGGCAGTTCTGACTCTTCATTCTTCCTTAGATTTCAGCCCTACTTCCTGTGATGCAGAGGTCCTGACATGAACTCCACTTCTTCCCTTGCAAATACACAGCACCCAAGGATGAGAATGATTTTATTTCTTTTCCAAGCCACCATGAAGGAAAAAGAAGCATCAGCTGATTGACCCTGTACAATATTGCAGTGTCAGCAATCAAAGGGACCTCACAGGTCCCTGCCCAGGGCCCAGCTTGTGTCGTGGCAGTCCCAGGGTGAGCAGGACACCTGTGCCTGCACTGCCAGCCATTAGGTGCAGGAGGGGTCTGAAGGGAGAGGACCAGGGCAAGGACAGGATTGCGGGAGAGCCCTGGCAGAAGGGGCCAGTCAACAGGCTCACACACATTTTGCAGCAAACATGAGAGCTAAGGCATCCCCCAGGAGGGTCCCTGTGCAGCAGGCAGAGAGGACAGGGCATCCAAGCCCAGCAGCCCCTTCAGGGGGAAAACTGGAAGCAAAGAGTAGTGCTCTGTCACCTATATAGAGGGAAGTAAATGACCACAGACCACTCTCTCTGTCCATTTCCTTTCCCCAGCAGCTGCTGCCCATCTCCTGGGCAAGACAAGACTGTGCAGTCTCCTCTACCTCAGCAGGATCTGTCTGAGGCTCTAGTCAGGGCAAGACCTGTCCGCAAGCAGCACTGCTGAAAAACTGACTCATGCCAGAACTTTCTATGGGACAGAATCATTCCCTAATGCAGTCTGGATTCTCTTCAGATCATCTGAAGAGACTGTTAACCCGCACTTCCAGGCACAGCAAATGGACATTCCTCTTTGAGGAGCCAGAAACTCTGAAACCTAGTGATTGCCACTCACACAGGTAACAATTAACTTCACTGTTGGATGTTCTAGTGCAAGCTGTGTTTGTCCTATATGGCTGGGGTACAGCTGTGGGGGTTACCACAGCCCTGGTGGGGGTAGATGCCTGCTGGTCAGATGGAGCTTTCACACTCATTTCCACCTGCTCTGCCCCACAGTCAGGGATGGCTCATGCAGCTGTCAATACAATTTATAGCAGCTCTTGTGGCCACCCTCTGTCTTGCCCCTTTCTCATAAGCCCTTGAATTCTTTTCCAGCTGGGAATTTCAAATTTCCCTTCTACTTGTTCCAGGACCTATTCACATGCCAGAGATGATCCTAGCTCCAACACAACAAATGAAGGGCAGAGTCTGGGCTCTGTCCTAGGAAACTGTATTGGCTGCCCAAACTGCCAGACAGATATTGCATCCACAACCAAAGGAGAGAAAGAACACATTTCTCTGCACTTACTAACCACAATCACAATGGCCCAATCACCTGACACATAAGACTCTGTAGAGACTCCATCTCCTAAACATCTTGCCTTCACTTTAGGAGTTTCATAGGATTGTAGAGTTGTTAAAAACGGGAAATCTAATAGAAAAGCCATTGAACAGAAAAATCCGTAACTCTTAAATATGCAGCTTTGGCGTAATGCTAGAACACATGCCTCTGGGTTTATTTGAGTATAACATCCTGCATGCATATATGCAGCCACACAGCCTGTGTGTCCGTGAATGCATACAACCTTCCTTGTGGGAAAATCGTGCCACACCTCACATGAAGTTTAAGGACCCTGATGATCCAAGAGGGTATGGAAGAGAGGTGGTAACACTGTTTTTGGGGATGGATATGTTGATTCTTATCTGCTGGGAAAGTCACACAACGGAGTGAAAAATACTTGAGAAGTCTTACAAAGAATAATGTTAGAAGGAAGTGGATTGCCTCCTTTGTAAGGCAGCCTCAGTACTTGCAGGAAGACAATTTAAAAGCAGAGGTTATAAATGAGAAGTAAGGCATGTCAAGGGGGAAAATAGCATAACAGTTCCTTTGATAAAAACTGATCTGATGACTACACTACCTAAAGCCAAGGACAAAACACTGAACAAAGTAACACTACCTTTATAAAAAACAGAGAAGTAACCATAAGACAGATACATCCCTGAATTTACCATACGGTGCACAAAGAAGGTGAAAGCCGGGGAGCTCCCTGGCGGGTTACCATATGTGCAAGTACCCAAGCACTATTTACCATCTTGCCTCTCCCCCAGGTTTCTGTTTCTCTCTGTAGTCCATGCTAGTGACAGTTCCCCTGTACTGAGGCAGGAAGCCTACTAAACTAATGTGCAAAACACCCCAGAAAATACGGACAGGACACTTAGCCTTTTATCAGTGCCTCTGAGATGTTTCAGTTTCCCCTCTTGGCGATGAAGATTTGCCCGTGATTTCCTTTAGCAGTGACAGTCAAGCTTAGGATATTTTTTGTTACTTTCTAGTCCACAACCACCCTTCCACTAGCTATTAAAGCCTTGCTGTCAAACTGACTGTGGTACCAATACAAAGGCTGCAGTTGATAGTACCGTCTTTTGCTAGTCAAACAGTGTTTAGAGCAGGACCAAGGGAAGCCAGTTTTCACCTCATCCCAGAAAGCAGCAGCAAACTGGCCAGCTGAAAAACATCTTGAACACCTGCAGCTTGATTTGGAAGAAGAAGAAATCACACCTACCTGAGCGGCTCAGACACAGCGCAAAGAGCACCAGGCAAAGCATGGGCACCACCGTGGCTTCTCCTTTAAGTCTGATCTGTTTTCATAAGCAAATCAGTCTCATCTTAGTAGGGGACTAAAATAATCTAGATAAAAATCAGGGCGGACAGCTGAGTCTGCAAGGCAAGGCAGCACCTTTCTAGCCTTATCTTGCCCTCATTATGACACTCGGTAAATCACACTTCATTGATTTGCAGTCAGCTGTCACATCCTGTAAGCCTAAAACAGGGCTCTGGGTCCTAAACTCTGACTGATCTGTTTGTGGATGTATTCGGGTGGCTATAGCCACTGTGGTCTAGGAGTATAAGAGAGGCAAGTCCTTTAAGGAGGAGAAATGCCTTTTATTATACTGCTAATTACAGCTGGGTGGGGGAAAAAAAAAACAAAAAAACAAAAAAAAAAAAAAAACCCAAACAAACAAACAAAAAAAGAACAAAAACAAAACAAAAACAAAAAAAAGCAAAAACAAACAAAAAAAAAACCAAAACCAAAACCAAAAACAAAAACACAAACAGGCTGCAGATCAGACCCAAAGATAAATCACATGCCTCAAAGATTGTCTGTTTGCTGCAGCTGTATCAGTTGGTCTAATAATAGCAGCAGACTCCCCACAGACCTAACTTAGCTTATTTATTTTTCATACTATGCTAGCAGTTTTATAGCTGTAAAATGGATTTGGGGGGGAAAAAAACCTGTAAGATATATGGGGGAAAACAAGACTGATTTTTAAATTTATATCCCATCATTTATACATAAAACATCACGGACAACAGTGCAGAAATGCTTGCACAGTACTATCCATTGGCACAGCTTAACAGAGTACGTTGCCCTGAGGTCTTGTGTTTACCAATGAGAGTGACAGGGCCTTTAATTATTTAGCCTGTTCTTCTGTAGATGTCAGTATTACCCAGTGACACCCTGGACAGGGCTCCTTTCAGAAGTTTCCAGAAATTGCTGATAATGAAAAAGGATGCACATTTCTCTTTTCCTGTCCCCTTGCCATTGCTCTGCCAAAGAATATCAGGATCTTCTCTGTTTTCTTCTCAAATAAAATTCACTTTGCCACCCCTTTCCAAAGTGCAGTTTTCCCTTGAACTTCTAAAGTTCAAGGAAGAAGGGTGCAAAATTCTTTCAGGTTGCCCTCAGACTCAAAACTCTTCCTGCTTTGATTTTTTCTTGCTGGTCATTTATTGCTTGCTGACTTATATTGGCAGCCTGTGGGGGTGGTTAGCAACACTGGGTCCATTTCTTGCAGTGGCCCAGATTTTGATATAATCATATGCTACATGATTCAGATTTGCCTTATCTAAGGACCTCACAGAAGATTGATAACTGCCAGCTGTAACCTTTTCAGATTATTCAGCTTCCTGTAGTGAAAAAGCTGTCATTTAAATGGGATTTAAAGTCACATTGCTGCTACAAATAATGTTCTTGTAGTGTCCTATCAAATTATTCATGCTTCTGTGGCCTTGCAGCCTACCTCATCCATAGCTCTTGGGCAGGCCACCGGCAGCAACTCAGTAAGTTTGCTTTTTTCACTACTGTTCTACACACAGGAAACCTCCAAGGACCCTCAATAGTTCCTCAGCATTCACCAGCGGGGCTAGAGGAGCAGTTGCCCTTCCTTTGCACCTTTCCTCATCCCAGAAGCAGAAAGAACTCAAAAACAAGAGTGCTACCACAAGACTGTCTTGAGGAAAGCATGTCATCACCAGCTGCTGTCACTACCAGAAAGCTCAGCTTACCCATAAGACCCAGGCCAGGCATAAGGACACAACTCCTTGAGGTACACGGCAAGAGTCCTTTTTTTTTTTTTTTTTATGCTGGCATCAAGAGAACAGCAGCCACTTGTTTGGAGTGGTGTGAACAGACAACACTACAATCTGCCATAAGGTTGAGTGAGGACTAAACACAAATTTCTGCCCAATGAAAATTTTTCTGCAATGAAGCTATCTCTTTAAAATATTCTCTTCAGATCAGCCTCTGCCTTCCAGCATGTTCGTGATCCTCTACAGAACTCAGTACCCTCAGACATCATCCATTATTTTTGCTTCATGACTGCAAGCCCCAGCCTTTGCCCACTGACACCTCTGTTCATAGTTACTGACTGAAAGCATATCCAGGCATTGCTCTGTTAGACAACACAAGAGAAACTTGTTTTCCATAAGGCTTTATCATGCTGACTTCTGGCAGTGGAGTTAATTTATTAGCTGGCTATAGGAGTAGGCTTTTTGCTACTACATTATAGTTGCTTGGAGAAAAATAAGAAGTATGGTTGCATTTTCATTACCCCTACCCACTGCTAGACTGCGACAAGAAGTAAGGACCTAGCTTAACTGGTCTTTGGCTTCCAGAGTTGTCTGACAGCCAGAGGGGGTTATTAGAGAAATAAATTCTTTTTGCCTGCTGCTGGTGTTTTCTGTTTACAAGTCTTTATTCAGCCATGCACTTCCAACATTTCAGAAAGTGAGGTACACGAGTACTCCATATTACCAGACAAGCCATGAAGCATGAAGAGCATTCACACTGAGAGAGAAAACTAATTCTTGGGTAAAACTCTATTTGTGGCAGTATTCAGGTGCTATTCCCTGCTGAGAGCATGTCTTTGATTTTCCACAGGTTTCATGGGACTTATAACAGATACGAAGCTGCAATTCCAGGCTGCAAAAAGCCAAGAACTGCCTGAGCACAAGCAATGCTGGAGCTGGGCCTCACCCCCTAGTCAGCAAAAATGCCAATAAAAAGAGAAATCCACCTAGAGACAAGAATCCATCAGTTTGAGCTTACACAGTTAACATTAGGAGCAACTCAAAACTCAGTGTTATGATGGAGAATGCTAAGCCATGTCACCTGAAGGCATCATGCAGCCAAGTATGGAAAACACATATTCCAGGGAGAGGTGTCAGTGCTGGCTGGCAATCAAGGGGTGGGCAACCTGGACTAAAGTAAGAAGGATGATGGAAACTGAGGACACAGAGGGAAGATGCTCTGAAACAGAACCGTGAAGCCTCATTTCCAGAACCAAGAGCCAAAGTGGAATTTTCTGCACCACTAGGTTTGTCAGCTGCCGCAAGAAGAAAAGAGAAGTTGCAGAGGTGAGGGTGTTGCAGCAACCGCTCAGGTATGCAGGAGACTCCTTCAGGTGCATGTGCCTTCTCTCTCCCAAACCCATCTCATCTTGGTCCCTAGGAATGATATGCCGGGAGCCAAGGAAGACACACCTGAAGAGCAGGATTTCTGATGAAACGAGGCTCCCTAGAGCTCCCAACAGAGGACTGAATAACCTTTGCACCATCTGGCACCACACACAGGAAGCCAGCAGTAAAACACGAGCCCTGAAGGGGTGAGGGACAGTTTCTGGAGCAAAAGTGGGGTGAGAAAGGTGAGACTCATAGAGCCTCATCTTTACACAGGCATTTCTCCTCAGGTCCTTTCTGATCTCAGTTCTGGCCACCAGTGGACAACTCTCCCCATCACTAGCTTCTTAAAACATGCATCTTTGCTGGACGAGACATATTTTTTAGCCATGTCACCAGCAAATTTTGCAGCACCAGGTGCTTCCACATGCCAGAGGTCACAGTTTGGAGCCAGCCACCCACCTGCCCATACATCCTGAAACCTCTCTGCTCTCCTACAGCATTCTGTCTCCCCAAACACCCTCCTGCTTTCTCTTGGTTTGCTTGCAGGGCCCACCAAGAGGACCCCATTCAGTGCCTCCCTCACTGCCGTGTGACCTCCAATCCCCTCCTCCTCTTCCACGCACCCTTTTCCGACAGGGAGCTGCACCGCAGCCCACCGTCCCGCACCTCTACTGCAGTGCCCCAGCACTTTCCTCCTCCACTGCCGCCTTCTCCTCTGTTATTTCTCGCACACCGAGCGAAGGTGCTTTGACCTTCTCCGTGCCTTGCTCTCCCATCCCTGCTGTCCCAGCTCCCCGCCGTGGCAGGACGCGGGCAGCGCAGGCAGCATGCACAAGCTGTCCGCAGCCGTGGTAAGGGAGGGACTGCGGACTACCCGGATTACGGAGGACGTGGGGGCGTCGGACTTGTTTCAACTACCACACAATATTACATGCTTCGTGAGTTCTCTTTGGGAGACCAGGGTAACACGTAGGGTTTTGAAAACTCATGCTTGGAAAGGGGCATTTGCCTGCGTGTCAGCTAGGAAGTGTAGCACAGTTAGCACAGCAGGCTCGGAAAGGGCTGACACGCTGCCAGGACTGAAGTCACTTTCAAGTTGCAGCCAGGCAGCTGTTTTAGCAGTGATCAGGCTCTGCAAGTACAGGAATAAAATTCTGCAGAACAAGAGCCATTTCAGTCCTTGATCTTCTTGGCAGCCTCCTACCATGAGAAACCTCTGCCTGCCCTCCTTCACGTTTCCACCGTATCTGAGTGAATGCAGACTTGAGACAGCACTGAGCCCCTGCGCCTTCTCTCAGCGCACAGTCTGTGCAACTGCTTGCTGCCCATTTCTCTGTAAAAACGTCCCACTGATGCACTGGGACTAGAGACGTGACAGGATATGGACCTTTCAGAGGTGCACAGGCTCTTCACCACTGTATACACATTAATATTTCTAATGGATGGTGCATTGCCCTCCACATTAGATCTTTGTTTTCCTTTTTCAGTTCTAGCTTTACAGTGAGGTTTCATTCAGGAGGTGGCACTGTATCTCAGATCACTGTGATCATTCCTGCATTTTGGTGACACTACCTTGCTTTGAATATGATAATTTTCAAAACCACTGGTTTTAAGTTAATAATTGTAAATAAAGATCTAGCTCAGCTCTGCTGTTTTCTCAGCTTGTCTTTCCACTTCTTCAAGCTCATCTCTGCTTTCATAAATGCCCCTTGCAGCCCAAATTTTATCTGCAGCATCGTATACTTGGTGTTCAGATGTCAACATTTGGAAGGCTTCAAGGGTAAGCAAACTACTAGCAAGGCTCAAGACTTTGCAAGGTGTGAGAGAAAACTCTGTTTTAAAGACAACTGCTTTGGGAGTGACAGAGAAACTTGGTTCTAATCTCAATGCCTAACCTCAATCTACATCAACCCCTCAGCATCTCATTTCCAGTGGTAACACCTGCTGCCTGGGAGCCTTTATCCCAACACATGCAGTGCTCCACAACAAAAGGTTCCACTTTCCCCTTCAGATTTAATACAGTCTTTTTACCCCCACTGTAATCATAAAATTCAAAGGGCAATTCCTGCCATATCCAGTGGCCCCAATAAGCTGCCTGAATCCTCAGACAGCTTAGTTCATTTCATCCACTTCTCTTTGGACATGATGGCCCAATCACACAGCTGGAATAGTGGTAGCTAACAAGCTTTCCTTTTAAGCTGTTGAATCTGATGTGGAAGAGTGGGAGACTCCCTTCAAAACATCATAGCAAAATCAAATGCATTGTCAGAAATTGCATGAGATCTAGAAAATCTGTTCCTCTCTGCAGTTGAGGGCATTTGCTCTTTATACTCTTTTCCTGACTCAGCAGAGATGGTTACTCTGTAGGTCCACATAGTCCACATGATTCAAAAGGAGATTTGGGATTATTTTTAGCTTTAGAAATATATCTAGACACAGAAAATAATTCTGTGTTGCTCAAAAGTTGTAAACAATCATCACATTTCATCAGCATACACTAGGAATGTTTGGAAGCCCATACTGTTTTGTCTCCTTCTTCATTATATTGCATATATTATGGTATGTTGTTGCGGTGCTTGTGGCTTTTTTCATTATGTTTTAATAAAAAGAAGTGCCACATACTTTTTCCTGTGCTGTTCTCTGCCTCTTGCTAGCTGGTCGGACTAGAGAAAGACAGTTATTTCTGCATTTAACAAGTTCTCCATAATTTTCAATGTGTGTAGTGGAGATGGCATTTCTGTGGAAAAATGTTACATATCATATACTCAAGTCTGCAAGAACACAGTAGTCTTATCAAACTGTGCTTTATGAAAACAACTCTCTTACTTGAATTTCTGTAAATTGTGAGTTATTCTACCCCGGTGGTTTTTTGTTTGTTTGTTTGATTTTGTTTTGTTTTGGTTTGGTTTGGTTTTGGGTTGGTTTGGTGGGGGTTTTTTGTTGGTTTGTTTGTTTTTTTTTTTTTTTTTTTTTTTAAAGCTAGTATTTTTACAGAAAATCCAACAGGACAAGTTGTCTCAGCCTCACTTGGGCTCCTGAGAAACACAGCCACTGAACTACAGGGCAAATGCCTGTGCCTTCATCTTTAGCTTTCAAAAATAAACTGCAAGAGGACAGGAGGGCCTTTAAAAAAAAAATCCAACCAAAACATAACAACAAACCCAAGCATTAAAGCATTGCTTGGGTGCCAAGGTGGACACTCCCTGGCTGACTCAGATTTGTTCTCACTATTTGCCTTTCACCTTGAGAGTTCTTCAGAAACTTTTCCTCACTGACCATTCACCTACAGCATGTCTTGTCACCTTGTACATTACTTTCCCACTAAAAACCAGAGCCAGAGATGTTAAAAGGTCCCTGTCTCGCTGACAAACCACTTGAATACAGGATAGCCATTTTGCTAAGACTGACTTTCTAGGTGTTCAAAAAATGGGAAGATGCTGAAGTCTCACAGAGGGAAAACATGCCTGTTCTGACTTACAGGTTTCTGTAAGTCAGATGGCCTGGGCAATGACAAGCATCTTCAGACATCCAGGGCCCAGGCTGCTTAGTACTCCTGTGAGCAAGACCTGTGGTATTGAAGGAGATTGCGGTAAGGTGGGGCTTCATCTTTTCTCCTAAGAAGCAAGTGATAGGAAAAAAGGGAAATGGCCTCAGGTTGTGCCAAGGGAGATTCAGGCTGGATATTAGGAAGAATTTCTTCACTGAAAGGGTGGTTATGCATTGGAACAGGCTCCCCAGGGAAATAATGAAGACACAATCCCCAAAAATGTTCCAAAAAATTAGTAGGGTGGCACTCTGTGGTATGGTTTAGTGAGCATGATAGTATTCAGTCAAAGGTTGGAGTAGATAATCTTGGAGGTTATTTTCCAGCCTTGCAGGTTCTTTGATTCTCTATATGAGAGGCACCCATCTTTTGTGTGATAGCAAATGATCGCAACTCTCACCCAGGAAGATCTTGGCCCTGTCCTGACCCAGCCTGGACTCATATTTGAAGGCAAAATGAGAGTAAAGGACCTATGCTCAGCTACATTACAGCCAAGAATTTTACAAGGTGGAAATTTTAACAGTCAGGAGACTCAGCTGAGTGGAATAGCTTCTATGAAGTACATGAATTTTACTTTGGACCATCCCTGGTTAAAAAGCAGAAACTCCTCTGGCAGCAGCAGACCAGACCTCACCTCTGTCACAGTATTATAAAACCAGTTCCTCCATGGGAAAACAGTTGCAGGAAAGTTTGTAACAGGTTATTCATTTAATACCTCCAGCTGAGTCACATCTGTCCTTCTGTAGGACAGCAGAGCTTAAGTTAGCCCTCTGCTGTTCTGAAGACTTTTTACTGGGGGTTTGGCCTGAGATGTGGGCCTTCTATCCAGAGGTGACTGCTTGCTGTGCCACATCTGTATTATTTGGGTAATTTATAAAGAATAATATTTATTCTTTCTACAGGTTTCTTAAGATTACATAGAAATGTTTGCAGTTAGGAATAAAAGACAACACATAGAACACCATTATTTTTGAACATCGATGACATATTTTGGGCTTGCATTTTCACCTACTCATAAACAGAGATAGTATACTTCAATATAGACCTAGAAACTAACTTTTACATGCAGTATCTTTCAGAATTTCCTATCCCTAATAATTTATTATATAAAGCCACTATAGTCCTCTTGAATATCTGTTTAAAATTCTGTTTTGTCTACCTCCAGGTATTTGCTTGTTATGTTAAAGTTTTCAAAGCTGTGTTCACGAGTATGTACAAACAAAAGTTAAACTTCTGAGTGGCACAAATGAAATTATAACTATTAGGTGTTTATTTGGTGGAGTTGGTGTTTTTGTTTTTTTTTTCATATTCGAAAGTACTGAGTATAGAAGAAATAAAGGCCTTTGACAAGCATGCATAATAGCTTGCACCTACAACAGAGCAGTTCTGAGTAATATCAACTAACCTGGAACTATGGAAACAATTGATGTTAAACATGAGTGTAAACAAAGCACAGTGTATCAGATGCCTTCACAGTTGTTGAATGAAGTCATAGTATGCAGAAATTAAATTTTAGGCAATATATAATGATAGCAAAAAGGATGTGGGAGTAATATTACAGAGTAGAATGTCCTGTAATTATCTGGCGGCATAAATAGCCAATGAATATACCTTACAATTTTGTAAGTTCTTCAAATAGTTTAAATATAAAAGACAGCAGACTGAGAAGTCTTGAGAACTAAAACAGTCTCTACTGCATGACATCTTTGATATCTGTCATTTATCTTGCTTTTTGCAAGCCAGAGAAGCTGAATACAAACTCCAAATGTTTACAGCTTTACGTCAGTAGAAAGCTTAATTTATATTACTTAAAAAATACACAAATAGAAGTTTTTCCTCTTCAACCATGTCAAAATATCCTATTTCCTGTAACTATTTTAATGGCCTGTCTGTGCCTACTGAGAAGAATGAACCTAAAGGTATTTAGGTATCTTTACCTAATAGCAAACCAAGCTGAGTTGGAATAACTCCCTGAACTGGAAGCACAGTCCAACAGTTTGTGTGTACTAGTGGGCAGAGGTACATAAAGGATCACAGCCAAAACTCTCTGTTGCCTGCTCTCATGGTGCCGGAGGAACTGGGTAGGAAGAGGTCCAGCTCTCCAGCAGAAGGCTGATAAGTACAGGGTCAGTCCCTGGCAGGTCAAGGGATGATGGAGAGGAGTGCCAGGAGACAACTTGCCATGGCTCTTGTAGAGCTTGCAGAACACCACTCCCACTAAGCTTCACAAAGGTCCCAAACGGCTTTGAACTGCCTCAGACCTGCAAAAAACTGGACTCTGTCATCCTTCTCCACACTATTACTCATATCTCCTCACTGGGGCAACTGCTCACATTCACTCCCAATGCAAATCAGCCAATAGACCTGACTTCACATAGTTTGAAATGCTTTGAGGCTCTCAGCAAGCCCAGTGAGCTTGATGCATTAACACCATGTGTAAGCAACCTGTTCAGCAAAATCAAAAGGAACAATAATAATACTGCAGAGCTCAATTCAGAGTTTAATTTCTCTACAGGTAATGGGGATGACTGTTGGTATAGGAATGCTATCAGACATTTTACTCACTCAGGTAAATAACCATTTATCAGTGCAGCTGGATTTTACATCACTATGATCTGACACCAGTGCAGCAGCCTGCCACACTGCCAAGAGCCCCTGTCCCTCTGGGACACCAAGAGCAAACACTTGGCAACTGAAGACCTACGTGACTTCATGACTTTGTTACCAAAGAACAATGCTGCTTAGTCTTGTCTGACACAACTGTGTTGCCCAAATAACTCTCTTCTGTACGAGGTTGATAAAAAAAATCCATGGTCAACTTCCTAACAATACCATACCATTTTCAGAAATTCAAAAAAGAAATCCAAGATTCATGGTACTCAGCAAATCTTTTCCCAAAATGTTCAGTTTGGCTTTCAGCATTTCAGCACAAAGCAAGACTTTTACAGTTGATTTTTGTGGGAGGAAAGTTACATCAGTGGTGAAGACATTGCTCTGAAAGCTCTCCACAGTCCCCTGGGAATTGCTAAGCTTGCTTTTATATCTCTTATATATAGAAGGGGCAAGTAGCATAAAAGTAAACACGCAACTTGAAAGCACGAAGAGTGAAATCCATTGAAATATTAAGCAAGTCTCCTCTTTCCTCAGGCCAAATTCATCCATTAACCTGAAGCAGTCTTCAGCTGAGACATGCTTTTCACTCCAATGCTGTTTCCAACACCGTTTTGCATTTTCATCTCTGTTGCACATTTTACAGTATGAAACAGCAAAAAGTTACCAGTGCATAATAAAAGGTTACTGCCCCACATTCCAAATACTCCCCTGCTCAATTGCTGAAAACCCTGTAACTGAGCAGGTCGGTGTCTCATTACCATGTATAGAAGATCAAAGAGGCAAATGTGTTGAGAAACACAGATGTTTAAATTAGAGAGTATTAGTAGAAAAAAATCATATGAAGCTTTGCTAGGAGAGAAGAGTGATGTTGTAGAGAAGCAAGTCAAGGCACACAAGAAAAAGCCAGAGAAAATTATGTATCATTCAATGTTGGGGAGAAAAATCTTATTTCTACAGTCATACGTCATCACAGACATAATGAGTTTAGTAGACAGCAAGACCTTGTGGTGATCGCACTGTGAAAAACAAGCAAGGGCACTGTATGGATAAAGTTTTGTTTTCTTCCATGACTGAAGGAGTAAAAAGTGTCAACAAAGGCTGGGCTTTTATTTGGTGTAAGAGTCCAGTCTGTCAGGCAGCATTGGAAACAATACAAGAAATAATCATTTGTATATATTTATTTTAATTACATCTTAGCACTGAAGTCATATACATGTAAATTACCTGACATCTACTACATGAAGAAAAATATAAAGTTGCGAAGTTCTAGCAACATAGTAGGCAGGCCAAGAGGTAAATGTCAACATTGATGGAAGAATGGTTATCAACAGTGCTACAATTAGGTAAGTAATGTCATCAGAAGCTTGAACATTTGAGTGTAAAAATTGTTTTTATATGTATATGCATACATAGGTTTTTAGTCATATGAAAATTTACCACAAGGAAATCTGATTTTGTCAGCTGATGACAGTATCAAAGGTCACTCCACTGATACTGTAACTGTGGGCTGTGTGTGTCTGCATTTCAAATAGATAACTTCTCATTATCTAGAGTTCCTTAAGCTGAAATAGCCATATGCACATTCACTTGGGAGAACAGACATGTTTACTATTATTTACAATCAAATTTTCATGCTATAGTACCTGCAGTACAAACCTGCCTGGTTCCTCACCATGCTGAACAGATAAATAAACTCTAAACAATTTCTGTCCCTTGTCATAAAAAAAACCCAAACCAAACCAAAAACAGAAAAACCAAACCAAAACAAAAAACACAAAAACAAAAAACAAACAAAACAAAACAAACAAAAAACCAACAAAAAACCAAAACAAAAACAAAAACCACCAACAACAAAAAAAGCAATTAAGATAAGAAATAGAAGTATATACAGACTACCAAATTTGAGGTTATTAATAAATTCTTTTTCAACCTTTTGACATAACACCACAAATTGTGATTCTTCTCGCAGCAGATCCTGGAGTTCCTCAGATAAATGACCCAGTCATGTGCTAAAATACCGTATCTGCTCAGGACACCTATGAGACAAGTCTGCCAGTGCAGATTAAGCTTAAAATACTTGAAATTGAAACATTTATCAGTAAGGCCATCCTCTGCAGCCTGGGTTCACATGATGTGCTCCAGTGGGAGCAGAGCACTTCACTTGGGTACCTCACAGTCAGCTTGGGAATAACTTCCTCTTTAGAGTTTCTTCACATGCAGGTGCAATTCTTTTGAACCTGACAGTGTCAACATCTGTGAATTGGTATAGTAAGAGACTGATCCTATCAACACAAGAAAAGAAGAACAAAAGAAACAAACAAAAGGCAAGAAATCTGAACTGCACTATGCAAGTGGGCAACCAGAAGCTTCCTTCTCTGCTGAGCCAGCTATCCCAAACCTGAAAGTGCAGGTGGAAGTCTTGGGAGTTCTTAAGCTGAGAACAAGATCCCTTCCTCTTAACATAAAACAGTACCACCCCAAAAAAATTCCTTCATTTCTGAGCCACAAGTCCAGGCTGCATAGCACCTGAAGTAAAAAATTTCACTTCTTTCCGCAAAAGACATGTGTGAGGACACTCCTGAAAAGAGACTTGTGAGGGTTAAGTTACTCATCTGTGCAGTGGAAGAATATAGGCAAGAATGATGTGCTGAAGGAAGAATGTAAGGAAAATAACAAACTGCCATCAAGGAAGATGAAATTATCTCAGTACAAAAGGGACTGGATAGTAACCTTTACTGTAGGAATACAGCTGCATCATTCAGTCATCGGATTGCATAAATAGCCTTCCCTGAAATAGTTAGTCAGAAGTAATGTTTTCCTGAGCTAGCCAGACCAGCGTGGGAGGGTAGTCTGTACGTGACTCAGCCCAATAAAAAATATAAAAAACTAAACAACTCACAAAATCAGTTGGAAGAGAGCAACTGGCTCGATCTGCGTTTAACCCAAGTATTCCTTCCCAGCAAGACGGAGCACACAGTGTCATGACAGCAAGCATTTAGAAACCAGTAATGGGAATTTGTACAGTACATTCCTATTGTGATTTTCCTGTATACTGCAATGGTGTGTTGTGCCTGTGCTGTAATTTCAGTATATTGCTGTATCATTCTGCTAAAATAAAGTCATGGATACACGTACAAGATCTTGGTTAGAGAATATCAGACTGTGGATGAGAGCTGCAACATGAGCCCAAGACAAAGAAAGAAACCATTACTGGAGGCAATAACTCCTCTTCTTCCTGGATAACCTGTCCCAGGTCATTGAATTGAAGATGTCCCAGCAGGAAGTCACAGTATCTTTCATAGCCTCAAATACTGCAGCACTGATTCTTATAGAGATGACTGGTAATAGCCATACACCCTGAATCTTTAGTGAGTCACATCCAATGAAACCTGCAAGGAAATGCCTGCCTGTCTGATTTGCCCAAGTCCTTTATCAGTTTAAAACCAAACCAAGCCAAACAAACAAACCCTCCCCGAATGGTTGGCTAGATGGTATTCTCCATACTCTTCCCTAACTAAAAGACCACTAGAATCAATTAATAGGCAGAGGGCAATCACTTTTTCAGAAGTTCCAAGAAAGTTCAAAACTCTTCCAGCCTATGCAATACTGTAATTGGGCCTTCTGCCCAATTTACACAATGAAATGCTGCAGTTTCATCAAAGATGTCCACACAAACATAAAATTTCAATTGAAAGCACTGAACAAACACAAAGAGGAATCTCTAAGAGTACTTACTGTCATAATTTTGAGTCATGTATCCTGTTTTTCTCCTTCTCATTGACAAATCATTATCATGGCAAAGTATGGTAAATAACCTGTTGTGCTTAAAACAGCAGGAGTTACATATCTGAACTTGCAGTCATCAACATACTTCAGCAGATTGTGTTCTGGTTGTTAAAATTAGACCATAGATCAAAACACCCCTTTCCACTCTGCCAAAGCCAGCTGATGAAGGTGTAAACTCATGGGAAACAAATAATCTTATAGACAGCAACTTAAACAGGTCTCAGGAAAGACAGAAAGCAAGAGGGCAAGTAGGAATAACTGCCTGGGTCCAAAAAACATGGAACAGAAGTCTTTTGAAAAGTATTTAGAAACTGTTGTGGTTTTAGTTTTACCCAAGCTACTACTCTTCCTTCTAAATTCAAACTGGGATTTGCTTTTGCACTTTCTTCAGCTGCAAGAAGACTCCTTCAAAATTCACACAGGTCACCCATACTCTAAATTCTACATAGAGCTGAAGGAAAATGAAATCTGAGCAAGACAGAAGATTTCTTAGACATGTTGGTTTCATTACTTCACAGTTGTCAAGACCATGCTAGTGACAACAGAGACAAGATGGTAACTGCAAACACAGGAGAAAAAAGGCCAGTAATGCAGGACTGCCTCAGCATGACAAGAAATAATCCAAGTATTCAGCTACTAATTTTTTTCCCTTAAAACATACCTCTGCGTTTGAACTGTCCCAGTTAGACAGGGAAATCCAGTATTATGCAGAGATGTAAGGAGGGAAAAAAAGCAAATACTACACATAGGTCAGATACCTTATCACAGCAAAATTGAAATTGGGACAATGGAGGGAAGCCAAACCTTATCTTTTCAGAAGTGGCTCCAATTCCTACCCGTTGAAGCATCACCCCATTTTAAAACAAATCTCTCTGTCCATAATTTAAGGATGGAGCATTTTTGCCTATTCTGCTATTTTCCACCTTCATTGAATTGTTTACTTTATAAAAGAGGCTTAATTGAAATGCATTGAAACAAATGTCAGCTATTTCAGGCACAATTGAACAACCACGTGCCATTCTACAATTCCCACCTCTGCCTGTAAACTCCCAGTCACTTATTTTCAGATACGTTTAAAAAGTTGCTGCTGTTGTGCAGGCACCAGTTGAGGTCAATACAAACAGTAAGTGATGCAGCCTTCTTTTACAGATGATTGTGTGGATGTACCAGACCCCACCTGAAAAAGAAGAAGAGGAGCTTTCAACACATGCTTGGGGAATATAATTGGGTTTATTAGCTAGAATTCTTTTCCTAGCCTGGCCAGTAGCAGATAGGCTTCATCTTCTCTTTCTATACTGCTCCAACAAGAGAGGTTGTGGCATAGAGAATAATAGCATGCAGTGCATGAAAAGTCAACTGCTGAAAGACAATCAGTTGTTTCTGTACCAACTTTTTTCCCCACTTCTGAGCTCTGTGATATTGACAGCCCTCATGGGTCTAGTAATGTCCATACCTAACCCTGAGATGACTACATCAGCAGGTAACAAGACTAAAGCAAAAGGAAAAAAAAACTCCTACAGGAGAAATTCAAGTCCATTATGAGAATGGACTGCCTCTCTTCTTAGAAAAATCCTCAGGTAGTAGCAAAGGAAGAGTCAGCAAATGGACAGCAGTCTCCTCTTCAACCTGGTACTTCTGAAACCCTTCAGGGGAGCAATAATCACTACTCGCAATGGAAGAAACATTTACTTCAGTCAGCCATTAAACCAATTTACCCAACATAAAGAGCTTAAACACCCAAGAACTTCACACATCAGCCATTTATCAGCACACCTTAAACTTACCGGTGCAGACTTAGTTTCGTTGTGGTGTTTCCCTGGAAGGTTATGAAGCTAAAACACCCTAGGAAAGGGTCCAACAAGTACAGCAGCCAGAGCATAACAGGGCAGAGGGAAACAGGGACCTTCGGCCATGGTGGAAGGAAACAGTGTTGAAAATTCAGAGTAAAAAGTTACCCTTATATTTTAAGAAGCAGTTGGCATAATGCAACAATTTATTGCACCCAGAGAAGACTTCTTTCTCATCATGCTCTTCTATTGGCCCTGTCTTTTCTTCATATCAGATGTGGTACTGCTGGCCTTCCTCTGCCTTTCCACTATAAGCAAACCTGCTGCTTTTGTGAGCTGAAGTGCCCCACAGAAGGGCAGAACCTGCACTAGACATAAGAAGCGTGAGAGTGGGAATACACAACCAAATTCTGGGGGGCAGAGGTGGGTGACAAGAGAACTCCAGCCACAGGGGCATGGTATTGCAGCAACGCACGGTGCCCCAGGGAGTCATGCTTTAAATTCCTGGAGAGTAAAAAGAGAGGATATTTTGCAGAGAAAACAGATACAATCTGCTATCTGGTCACATATGCCAATAGCATAGCAACAGTTGTTTAAATGTCTTTTCCTTGTCACTTCTGAATTTTAGAAATTTCAAGTTTATTTTAAGCATGAAGTGTAAGAGCAACAAGACTTTGGAACACTGTGAGAAAAATCCAGAAGTGAAATCAGGAAAAAAATTTTACCAGGGAAAAAAGTGAACTGCCATGACAGTTTTGGCAAAATCCTGTGAAAAAGAGAAAAGAAATTAAAAATCTAATGCACCATTTGGGTTTTTAACTTTTAATCAGATATAATAAATGTACACAGAAGGAAGCATCAGCATTTTTGTTCACTTGAAGTGCATGAAATGATAGGGAAAATAGACACATGGCATGAGTGAGGTCAGAAGTATCAAGACTGGTTTGAAGCATTTCAAAATGTCATGCTATCAGGATATTAAGGGAGGCTTTTAAAGTCATCATGAACAAGGCTTGCTTAACATCAGAGCTAGAATCCAGACTGCACACAAGTTTGACAGAGATTGAGAAAAGCAATTTTTCTCACATCTAGTATATCCAAGAAATTCAGCTGCGAAGACTATAATAGGGTTAGCAAGATGCTATTTTCTCTGATTTTGAATGAGTTCATTGACTAAATAAATCATTAGAAAGTAAGTGCAAACTACTGCACTACTTTATCATACTAAATCTATTTCCAGAAAGAGTTCTTAATACGGCTGAAGGAGAGGCAGCGTTTGAGATATAAACCAGTCTAGCACCAAACAACACCAAAATCTAATTTCCTAACTGCCCTTTGGAGGATGCCTTTTGGGAAGTCAAAAAAAGTAAGAAAATCACAGTATACCGCAAAGAAAGTCATAAATATCTGATTCCTTGGATAAGGTAAAAACCTTCACTTCCTGCAACTACACACAGTTCACATGTGACTTAAGTGCAACAATTTCAAAAGTGAGGACTCTACCCATTACAGTGTTTATGGGAACATGACACTACAACATACTGGGGACTGTATATTATCAGGGTACTTTTGCAAAGTATCACCATGAACAGTACATTGCCCTCTTCATCCTGCCAACAGTGCAGTAACGTATGTTCAGTTCAGTCCTGCACTTCAAGAGTATTTTAAAGTGCCCTCAAAACAAAAGCTGTTTCTACAACTCTTGTCAGCTATGCTAATGAATTCTCCTCATTGCCCTCAAAATACAAACGTGGTGAATGACTATTCCAGAAGCAGAGGTTCATTTACATACCCCACCCAAAGGCATTCAGGAATTTTCGAAGTGCTTCGAATGCATAGCAAACTGAGGTTGGGAGTTTTCCCGACTGAAATATGTATCTCATCTATCTTTCTGCAGTACTTGTTAATCACTTGCAGATGTTGTTAGCTGACCTAATTCTGCTCTTTCGACAAGCAGTGAAAAATACTGGGAGATTACCAAAGCCTATGTTGAAGTCTTGAAAAAGCACCAGGTGTACAACCACCTCAAAATTACTCTCAGCCAGATTCAGTTCCCATCCCCTGTAAGCATAAGACAGACATTGAAAACAAAACAAAACAAAAAACTCCTATGTGTATTCAACCTTTCACCTTTTCCTTATGTAAAGCAATTCAGATTGCGTATTCTAATTCTAAGATATCTTCAATGTATTAAAAGTGTATCAAACTGAAATGACAATGAAGAAAAATGATCATCTCATTTGTACGACTGCTTATTTACTGGTTTATAATTCTGGAGAGTCTTACATACAGAATTAGAAAGAATTTAGTTTTGAAACTAAATTTCTTGGCCTACCAAAGTGAAAACTGATGTTCGTGACTTCTAGGCAGGTACTTCTACAACTTCAAAATAGTCATTAGGCAGAATCACATAACCTTTTCCTGCCAATATGTCTTTTTCTTTCTGAAACTGAACAATCTCTCTCAGTTTTTCAATCTGTCGTTCCTGACGTCGGCATCGCTGTTGTGCTGTCTTGAGTTTCTTTCGCAGTTTTTCAACTTGCTCCTCCAGCTGTTGAATTCTTTTTCGCTGATGAACTGTATCCTCTACGGTATAGTTATGATCACAAAAAACAGCAAGATTGCTAGGGGTCTGGAGAGGAGGCATCAGTAATCCAATGCTTGGATCTACAAATCTGGCATCTATTTGAGACAAATGAAAAGAAGGAGTCGATGGAGACGATGGCAGCACTGGAGCTGCTGGTGGCGGCGGTGGTGGTGGAGGTGGTGGTGGTGGTGGCAGCGGGGGAGGTGGTAGTGGATCTTCCGGCTGTTCTGTGAATTCTTCAGACTAGAAAGAACAAGAAAAAAAAAATCTACATTTTCACGCTTAACATTGTTTGGAACACAACTCCTTTACTACAGGCCAAGAATATTATAAAGAACTAGGATTAAAACTAATAAAATAGATTTCAAAGCCTACATTTTCAAGTCTGACAGAAAGTCTTGGGCCTGCTTTGTCTGGCTTCTCAACTAGAGATAATTTATAAGCTGCTTCATTTTAAGGGCTCTTTGAAACTCAAGTCGTTGATGTCTCAAGTAAGTAAAAACTGAATAACGTAGCAATTACTCTTATTTGAAGACTCAGGTCAAATATGTATCCACAATCAGCTAGAAAGCAAGAACACAGGCTGCAGTTCCATATATTGGAGTTTGGATAACCTAGTAACATTGCTACCAGTGCTACCATCCGTCCTTCTTTCTGCTGCATCTTGCCCCTATATAACTGAACTTATCAGCTAACTTAGTCAAAAACACAGCAGAAGCTGAGGTAGAATAAGGGTCAACTACTAAGGGGGTTTATAACCTGCTAGAGCAGAGAGGTGGACACAGCATGGCCTGTCTTCTCAACTGGTCGCTGTCACTGGTTTTGGGCTGGAGTATAGGGGTTTGGTTTCAAGAGACACCATGAGCCAAAATAAACAGCTTTTCAACAGCAAAGCAGCCCTCTCATCATTGGTAATAACTCTTTGTACAAACTTGGTTGCTAAGATGACAGAACGCTATTCACTCAGCCACTATCACTGCAGAAATCTTTTGTCTGTGACTAAAAGTCAAAGCAATGCAACACTGGGGATGACCTACACCTGCCCTGATACATGGAAAAAATGAAAATCACAGACTTATAGAATGTTTTGGTTTGGAAGGGTCCCTAAGGATCATCTAGTTTCAAGCCCCCTCTGCCACGGGCAGGACATCTTCCACTAGATCAGTTGCTCAAAGCTACACAGTATTTGCCTTTGAACACTTCCAGCTATGGGGCATCCACAGCTTCTCTGGGCAACCTGTTCAAGCAACTCAACACCTTCACAATAGTAATTCTTTATCTAATACCTAATCTAAACCTTCCCTCTTTCAGTTTAAGGCCGTTTTCCCTTGGTCTGTCACTACATGCCCATGTAGAAAGTCCTTTTCCTGACTGCTTGTAGACCCCCTTTAGGTACTGAATGGTTGCTCCACACCTTCCCTCTTTCAGTTTAAGGCCGTTTTCCCTTGGTCTGTCACTACATGCCCATGTAGAAAGTCCTTTTCCTGACTGCTTGTAGACCCCCTTTAGGTACTGAATGGTTGCTCCACACAGCCTTCTTTTCTCCAGGGTGAACAGTCCCAACCTTCTTAGCCTGTCTTTGTAGGAGAGGTGCTCCATCCTTCTGATCACCTTTGCGGCCTCCTCTGGATTTGCTCTTGTATATTCCCTTCTTATGTTGCAGGCCCATAGAGGTGGATACAGTGTTCCAGGTGGGGTCTCACTAGAGCAGAGGGGCAGAATCACTTCTCCCGACCTGTTGGCCATGCTGCTTGTGATACATCCCAGGATATGGCTGGTCTTGTGGGTTGCAAGCAAGTTTCTCATGTCGAGAAACACCATTGCATGGCTGGCAGATGGGATGAAGGAGAGAAGCACTGTTCTCCCTTTTGGCAGCAGCAAAATATCAATTGGCTCAACACCACTTGCAGCTTTTTTTGCAGATAAAACTGCAGTTTTTATCACATTGCTCTCAACAGGTTCACTTGTATGGTTCAGAATAATACAGATCCCTCACCACTAGAGTATAGGCCAGAGCAGAGAATCAGATTTTTTCTTCGCAAAGGAATGCAGTATAATTTAGAAATGCTTCTGTACTCATGATGATTAAAAAGCACTGTTGAAACAAAAGAGCTTGCATACCTCCTGTTAAAAAGAAAGCTTAAGACATTCTCAGTGAAAGAGGCACTGACCCACCTGTTGCCAGTATTATTACTACACAGAAAAGCATAAGGACAAGGGAAATGTTGATTTTAAGAATAGACAACAATCCTCACCATCTAAATATCAAGCTGAACGTCATGTCATTAACTTTCTTGATCTAACATGCAAAGAAGGTAATATTTGATATTCAGGGGTCTAGCTGTCCCTTGTACAACCTACAATGCCTGGCAGCCAGTAACTGAAAGGCAGTTTGGTCATCAGAAGTGAAGTTTCACATGTACTCAAATATAACTGATGACACAAAAGCACAAAATCAGTCAACTACCAGTCTCATTTCTTAGCTATATGAAACTACTGCTGTTAGCCTATCTAGTTCACGCATGAATATTCCAAACAGCTTTGCCCTATCAGCTCTCTCTACCAAACTCTCCTATTAAAAAACAAAACAACAAAAAAACAAAACAAAATCACAAAAAACCAAACCAACCAAAAAACCTAAAAAAAACAACCCTATGAAGTGAAGACATAACTGGCAAAGAGAAATTAATTCTCACCGGAAGAAAAAAATCAGATCATTGCTGGACTGCTGAATTCACACGGAGACTTGTATTTGCAGCTAAGGAGCCAGTGCTACCTCTATAAACAGTTACTATTGTCACAATGTATCACAGAGAGAAGATCATCATAACTCTCATACATTATCAAAGACTGCTAATTACCTTTCACAGACAATAAACGGTTTTCCTAAGGCATGAGAAAAACAAAGTACACCAAATTACATAGTGCAAAAGATAAAAACCTGTATTTTAAAACCACTGTGGATTCAATTCCATAACAACCACTACTATTCTTTTTTACTGCATTGTTTCTTGAAGATATGTGACAGTTTATTCAAAAATCCCAATAGACAAATAGAAGTAAATACTTTGTAATTAAAAGATACATTTCTGTGTTTTTGTAGATCCACGCATGACAATGAAATTGGGAACACGGCTCACTACTAATCCTGCTGCACCAACTGCACTACTGCAGATTACCCTACACACCCATTAAGCTTTCAGACAGTGAAAAAAATTTGCAACTCATTTACACACAATGAAGAAAATGTGTTTAATACAGATAAGCAGGGAAGTGTAATAAAACAAAAAACACTGCCGTATTTACCTGTAAATTGTCTGTCTCCTTATAGATATTCTGTTTATAATCTCTTATTTGTTGTTTAACCCCTTTTCACTTTTCAGATACATTGCCTTTTTATTTCTTCATCAATCCAACATTGTATACAAAGAGAAAAACAAGCCAAAGTCTGAGTCTTCCTCTATACTTCATCCCATCAGTTTGTTGCTCCCTAAGCCTATCGTATTTACCATTCTCTACTTTGCCACTTCCTCCATGGCAGAGTGACAAGAGATCAAATATTTTATATCCTTTATAGGAGTTAAGAATCAATCTCTTCCACACTTGTTTTGCAGCGCTTACATCAAGAAAGAAGAACTCATAATTGACTTGCATCTCACTTTTGTGGCACAGTGAAGGGAAGAACTCATCATACAGGAGGCTCTACCATCAGAAGTCAAAAACCAGTCTAGCTTTTGGCCACAAGCTTAAAGCAAGACAGAGGTGGTTTCAGGACAGACAGATAGCAGGTGCAGGTAAGAGTCTACCCTTTTGCTTGTACCACACTTTAACTTTGCAAATCCAGAGGACAGAGTCCTTTTGAGAGGACAGTTAACTTTCTTAATTAGCATTCATCATCTCTGCAATGTTAGCAGTAGCCATCAGCCAAGGTAGGTAAGAGCACAGTGACATTTGCAAGCACTATTGAAGGCCTTCTAACTCCAAATATTCAAAAGATACTGCTGAACAACTTAACCACAGGGCATTATGTTCATACTTTGCTGCCACTCGGTTTAACTCAGCACGTGGATGCTGAATTAAATAGACACATGAGCAGCTCAGAGTTACTGCCTGCCTGCTCCAAAGCCTGGACAGACCACACCTCTGCTCTTGTCAGCGCCAACGAGAACAGCTTCTGGACATGTAGCCCACCACAGCCCGGCTGGTGCCCATCGGTGCACAGGGTCAGCATCCTTCCCAGCCTGCATGCTCCCCTGGCTCGATGCCCTGCCACACCGGCACCAGTAACACACACACACGTGCTCCGTTCCCTGCGGCCACGGGTGCTTCGGGTTTACCTTTTCACCGGGTTCAGTGTAACAAAATATTGTGGGCACAGCATTCTCCTTTAGGAGCTTGTTATTGCATTCCCTCTTAAAGCAATCGGGGGTAAAGTGTTCTGAGCAAATGCTGCTGTACTTGGTCGGCTTGAAGTTTTTCCTCTTAACAGCAGCTTCCCACTTTTTGCAAAGATCAGGTCTTGTCAGAGGAAACCTGCAAGTAAGAGGCACTTTCAGCGTTTCTGAAAGACTTTGTACCGCGGGGGGTTACGGCCAGAGCCGAACCCATTTTGCTCCCAGCTGGGGCTCCCATTGCCGCCGCCCCCCTTCTCCAGCTCGCAAAGGGGAGGCTCAGAAGGTGCTGTGCCTCCGCTTTCCCCAGGAATATTCCCGTAGGAGCTGGCGAGGCTCCCCGCCCTGAGCCGCCGCGGACGGACATACCCATCTGCCTCTGTCTGTCCGTCCGCCTGCGCGCGCACGCTCCCGCGCCTCTCATTGCCCGCGGACCCCGCGCGCGCCCCCGCCCCCCGCCC